>JAIPUX010001232.1:88397177-88417058 GCA_020142125.1 Phrynosoma platyrhinos | reverse complement strand
GTTTTATGGCATGTATGTTTTTATTCTATATTTGTACTTGTAAGCCGCCTTGATTGCCAAGGAAAAAGGTGGGGTATAAGAAATTATTATTATTATTATTATTATTATTATTATTATTATTATACTGAAACAACTCTGGTTTGACTTCACACCTCAGCTCTTATAAATATTGCTTTAATTGAAAACAGATGTTATTCTGAAGCAAATTTAATTCTTTAAAACTCTCCAGATATAGCTAGGCACTGCAAAAGAAAAGTTCTGAGATTCAGATAAAATTCAACAGCAATAGGGAACTGGATTATTACAAGAGACTGCTCAACCAGAGGGATAACCAAGTCTACATATTTTAGCATGTTTAGCCCCATTGACTTAGATAGGTTTACACTTAAAAACAAAATTGTTCAATTTCACTGGCTTCCAGACTACACTAATTCCTGAAAAGGCTAATGAATTAACTCCCCAAAAGATTTATCCCTTGCATCCACAGTCTGTCTTCAGGAACAATATATTTTGTTTTTTTTCTTCTAATCTTTGAAGAGGGTCTGTGGGTCATGCAAATGAAACATAAAAGAAGAAGGGAAAAGGATGAATGCCATGGTACTTCTGTCTCCTGAAAGATGGCATTTATTTTACTTTTCTGAAGTGCTGAAAGAAAATCAGTAAGCTAAACCTATTAATATGCAGAGCACAGAAGAGACTGCACACACTGTTGGCTGAAAATCCTGTTGCTACTAGTACATCTCCCTGGATGCCTTTCTAGAAAGCTCTCTGGGAAAATAAATTTTTGTCTGTCTTAATGTAGCTGTGCAGACAGAGCAGTGAGGTGTATTTGCCTAGGAATCTTTGGCCTCAGCTGTCTTTTTGGATGCTACTTTGGATTGGCATTGCATGTATGATGGGCCATAGGAAAAAAAAACCCCACAAAAAACAGAAGCTGCAGCTTCTTCATCCATCTCTACCTTTCTGTCTCTCATATCTTTAATCTAAATACCCACCTTCTCTATTTAAAATACAAAAGGAGAATGCTATGACCCAGACAACCCTTTGTCAAAATTAATAAAGTTTTAGTAATTTTTCAGCTACCAAATCCATTCACAAAGAGGCTAAGTTTGAAAACAATCGTATAGTTAAACCTAGAGAAAAGGTGGAGGGGAACTAATGAAAAATTAGGACTAAGAAGAATAAGGGGGCATCTGAAGACCTTGATGACTGTAATGGAAGGGAATATTTTTATTTAGGACTTTAAAAAGAGCTAAATTTAGTATACAGAAATTAAAATGATTAATAATGACATGCAACTGATATTGTAATTGCCTTGCTAATCATGCGGGTATTATGCAAAGTTCTTTAAAATGAACAGCATCATTTGCATCTATGATGTTGCTAATTAGTTTGGTGCTTTGTACTACCAAGAATGATCACATAGTAGCAGTGTATATTTACAGGATTTGAAACAAGAGGCATTTATTAAAATATAACCTTCTAGGCTTGGGATGATGGCAACTTCTGTCAGACACTTTGAACTTTATGCCCTCTTCATTGACTGTGACAAAGAAGGGCAATGCATTTTCGATGGTGATTTATACACCAGACTGACAGAAATCATTATTGTAGCTTACCCAAAATAACTCACTGCTCTTTGCAGAAAAGGCATTTTAAATGATGGTGGAACACATGGTAAATGGTGACAACTCCAAGGTTCTCTGTGCTTTGCAGCTGATATTAATAACTTCATTGTCACCAACCAGTAACCAAGGCAACAACAAGTAATACCAGTAGAATGCATTCATAAGCATGAATATGGATTTACCTTTATTCATAAAGTCCTAGTAGGCAACTATTTTTTTTTTTAAAAAAAAAAACCCATGGACCAATTTTGATTTAAACAAGGGTTGGCATGGTCTGCAGCATCAGCTTTGTCCCCTGATTTACTCCTGCATGAACAAATACACAAGCAAAGGTTTCCTTAATCACCTCTTTCTATTCATCTGTGTGAATCATCTATGCTGCAGAATGATCTATTGCAGGGGTAGGCAACCTTTTTGAGCCGGGGGCCGGGTTGCTGTCCCTCAGACAATTGGGGGGCCAAAGCACCAAAAATAAATAAATAAATATAAATATAAAAATTAAAAATTTATTAAAAAATAAAATAAATATGCATGCACACTCTCAGCCCCAGAAAAGCCACGGCAAAACCCCTGTGGAGATTTTGCCAAGAAAACCCCAAGAACAAGTAATAACAACAATAATCAATATCATCATGGTGGGCGGCGGCGGCGGCGGCAGGGCCTTAGCATCCGGCCCCCGGGCCTTAGGTTGCCTACCCCTGATCTATTATATATCTAAGTGATCTGAAATGGACAGAATTGGCTTTTTCATTGCCTTCTTGTGTTTTGCTCCATAGCAGTTCACAACAGTTGCAAGTGACCTGGCTTACATGTGGGCCTGAGGAGATTAATAAAGAAGGATCTATGAAACTCCTGGTATTTGGTAATAATATTTTCTGCACATCTCTTGGAAATGCTTTGATTGTGTATCCCTGCATGGGAGGAGGTTGAACTGGATGGCCTTTGTGGTCTCTTCCAACTCTATCATTCTATGATTTTATTCCATCATCCAAGTCATTTATAATGAAGCTGAATAGTACTAGGCCCAGAACAGATTCCTTTCACGCCCCACTGGTCACTTCTCTCCAGGCTGAAATGGAGCACCCTTTGAGTTTGCCTGGTCAACCAATTACAAATCTACCTAACAGTAACTTAGAGCCAGAACAGAACGGCATAAAAAACCGGCTTCCCAGCAGCTTAGGGGCATAATGTATGCATGACACAAGCCTCCAAGATGCTGGGGAGCTGTCTTTACCCCGCCCCACTGTCCACATGTGGCCCAGCTTCCTGCCACTCCAGCAACACGGTATTTACATGCCGCATGCCACAGGAGCACTGGGAAGCAACGGCGGGGCAGCAAAAAGCTGGATTGGGGCTGCACCGTGTGGTTGCCATAATCCCAACCCAGCTCTCTTGGGGTGCCTTGATGCCTCCCCCTTCAGGGCAGTCTGTTCTGCCCCTCTATAGCCATTGCATGTACTTATTACACTTGATCTGTTCTTAAGTACTGCAGAATTAGCATGGCAAGCTCTGTTCCACCCAATGAGGAGGAGGAAGAGGAGGGGAGGGGAAAAAAGTTCCGGGCTCATATCCATATGTACCAGCAAAGCTCCATTCGTATTATGCAAATCTTTATATACTGGAGATAGAATGGTGTTGGACTGCAGTATCCCTCATCATTGGCTATGTTGGCTAGGGGTGGTGGAAGTTGCAGTCCAATAGAATCAGAAGGGAAGCACAATCCCATTCTTGTTGCATACTATGTGGCACAAAAAGTTGTTGCATAACCAAATATTGGAAGTCAAATGGGTAGGATACTAAATTGCTTGGGAGCATTTTTGATTTTGCTAGAACAGCAAACATACCAATATACACAGGCCATGTCCCACATGATCATACTTGGGATTTATGACTGATATTTATTTTTGAGTTTTTGGAAGCCTTTGAATCCAGAGACTTTGTTTCAAAATATAAAAATGGGATGGGAGAAGGAGAAAATTAGGAAGAGTTTATACTGTTAAGTGGTTTTCTTTCTATAGCTGGCAACCTAAAATTGTTAGCAGCCATTTTGGGCCTCTGATTTTGTGACGCTTTCTCTCAGAGTGTGAATAATATGTCAATGCTTTTTTTATTTTTTAAATCTCCCTTTTTGTTGATGACATAATTTTATGTTCTTTTGATACCAAGTGCTGTTCTAGTGATGTTTACTTCGGCATATAAAAAGAGGGAGAAAACAGCACCATAGCAACACTTAGTGACAGAGCACAACAAACTCCAGGAGCAAAACCACTGAGAAAAAAGAATAAACTGAGCCATTACTTTTGCAGTCATTATCTATAATCCAACAGGAAAAGCCTCCCTGGTTTTTATGGGACTAGGTGGGGAGGAAATCCAGGCTGTGCAACTCTGGACTCAATTTCAGAAACTAAGAACCTGAGGTGCTCATAAAATGTCATGGGTTCATTATTAACATTTTATAACATGTGATACAAAGAACCCAGATATTGTGCTGACATTAAGCACTTTCTAAAACTACTTCAACTTTGGCAGGAAGCAGATTAACACTAAATTAAATATGCAAAGTTATTAATACTTTGTGTAAGGAGTTTATTGTTGCTGCATTTAATATTTTAATAACCTTCATCCACAAATAGTGCTGAGGACATTATAGCAAGCTCATTCATTTTAATTAGTCATCTTATAAATTATGCGGGTGACATCGTCCCAGCTGCCTGGCTCTAGGAAGTGCTGTTTCTGTATTCACATGTAAATAATGGTGGGGGACAATTAAGAAAATGTTGATAAAGGACCATGTAATTACTACTATTAACACTACACTTTAAAAACAATTGAGGAATGTGTTATACCTGCATAAAAGGAAAAATGCTTTGAAGCTAAAGAATAAAAGCTTTATTTCTTGCCCTTCTTTCATGTCCTTTACTTGGCAGCTACTCATTAAAATACGCCATCAGAAACAATGGCCTAGATCCAATGTGATGCTAAAACTCCACTAGCATAGATATGCTGGTTTTAACCACTTTCTTGTTGTTATTGTGTGCCTTCAAGCCATTCCACAGCTTATGGTGACCCTAAGGTTAACACAGGGTTTTCTGGGACTGAGTGTATGAATTGCCCAATGTCATTCAATGGGTTTCTATGATCAAGTGGGGAATTGAACTCTGATTTCCAGAGTTGTAGTTCAGCACTCAAACCACTATACCACACTGGATCTTTAATTACTACAAAAGTATTAACAAAAGAGACCAAAACACATGTTGTTTCCTGCCCAATTGGTTGTGCCTTGAGGAAGTCCTCTGATAACCCTCCCTATCCATAACTCTGGAAATTCATTTTTGCTAGCACAGTAAAGTTGTTGTTACTTCAAGGATCCCATTATATTCAGGAATATGGGTGCTGTTGGCTATATGTATAACATTATAACCTTAAATTTAAATTGCAATATCATACACACAACCTAAATGTATTTACATTTACATAGTTTCATGTCAAAAATTTAGTAAGATGTCAAGCTTTTAAAGAAAATTAAAAGAGTAAAAAATAAAAATAAAAAACCCAACAAGCCTGAGGCCTCTCCTTTTATAGAATAGAATCATAGGATCATAGAGTTAGAAGAGACTTCAAGGGCCATCAAGTTTAACTCTCTGCCATGCTGAAATACACAATCAATGCACTCCTGACAGAGGACCATCCAGCCTCTGTGTAAAAACTTCCAAAAAAGATCCCACCATACTCCTAGGCACTGGCGAACATCTCTTACTGTCAGGAAGTTCTTTCTAATGCTGAGGTGGAATCTCTTTTCCTGTAGTTTGAATCCATTGCTCTGAGTCTTATTCTGGAGCACCAGAAAAGACATTAGGGGAGCAGTGATGTCACTCCACCCCTTAGGCCACCTGGCACAGCTTTGTGACGCCTCTGCCTTTGGCCTATTCAGAGGCATTTGTAAGAAACAAGCCACAGAGCTACCTTCTTTAGTGCATTTTTGAATGAATGTATGTGAAAGAAAAAGTTTTGCAGACATAAAGAAAAACAGAATATAAATCCCAACACCAGTGTTGCCGTTTCTAACAATCTGTGTAGTTCTCTGAGCATTAGAACTGAATTTTTATTACAAAATGGATTTGATTGCTTTTGTATACACGTTTAAAGGAACAAATATGACAGCATTTATAGAAACAAGGCTAAATTGAATTAATTCGGTGGATTGTCAAGTCAAAGGTCCAACTTCAGTAATGAGTATGTCAAACTAAAGGAAAAATCATGCAGTATGACAAAGAAGCAGACTCTGGACCATAGCCTGGAAAGGCAGTGAGATACAGGGTAAGACTCTGAATGCAATGACATCAGAAGGACAAGGGCTCAGAGATGATCGCTCTCCAAGATTTATACTGTTGCAGGGCTGAGACATCTCAGGTAGGGATTGGGATGGGGCATTCCCTAGCAATGTGATGCACTTGCCACTGAGGCTTCCTCCAGTTTTGCTGTGTTGAAGAAAAAGTTGTTCGTGGCTGTTGCAGTGATGGTTAGTTACTTTTTGGTACTCCACATTTTCTTCATGAAAATGAGGGAGAGGGAATAATGATGCTCAAGTGTATACTCAGATCCACCTCTCCTAGGAGTTTATCACATGGAGGGGAAATTGGGGGTTTAAACACTGATTATCCCATGAAAATTACACAATCGTAATTAAGATTTTCACACACATCATGATTAAAGCATCACTATCCTGGGAATAACCAGGTAATAACCTGCAACAAATCATTCACAAGATTTCCCATGAATTCATGGTATTTAGCCAGGAGGTAAAACATTCAGTAGAGAAAAGTAATAATAAGGGATTATGAACTCAGAGCAGCTAAGAAAAGCAAATATATGAAACAATCATTTCTGTAAAATAAAAAAAAGAAAGAAAAGAAAAGAAAAGAAAACCAGAGCTGAGAATTTGAAAAAAGCAGGTATGCATACCACTAACTTAGTAAAGAATTCAAAGCACCTAAGGATTAATAGTCATAGGAAACTTCCTGTTGAACTGAAAATTTCAACTAATCTGGTTTTAGTATTAATATTAAGACCTGTCATTTCTAGCAGAATTTCTGCAGGCCAACCCATTTGAAGAGTTAAGAATTTTATCCTACTGTCACAGATTGAAGGGGACTTGGTTGTTTGACACATCTGACCCCTGATCAGAGGGTTTCAAGCAGCTCTTAAACTGTATACACAATTGCAGACCACACTTGGAAGCTGTAGGCTTCTTTCTATCTTGAATGGTATTCCTGGAAACCAGCAATTGGGTACAGATCATGGTTACCCCCTCCCTGGCCTCTCTTTATAACTGTGTATCAATAGACTTCTCCACCAATTTTTATAAAGAAAAAGAAAGGGTTTGAAGTCATGTAAAACACATGCCCTTGTCAACATTCATTGTTACAACTTAAGTCCTTCCCACTCACTTACAGTTTTTCTTCAGCAGTGATTAAGAGAGAAAGGATGCTACTATATATCTAATTTTAACAGATTTGCTAAAAACAGAACAGAACAAGTCCACATGCGGTTTTATCAGACTAATGAAAATCCAAAGAGTGTAACTCAAATAAGTGACATCCACTCATTTCCTTTTTAATTATTTTGATACACAAAATTTATAAAGTGGTATTGTTTTCATCTGTAATGTATGAGGATTAGGAAACAAACTCACTGAGACTCAGTAGGTACTTTTTTTTCTTAGATTCAACAGCCATTATAGATCTATAATCACTCAATCCAGAGGCAGAGAAGTGAGGCTACTCATGTCAACAGACTCTTCTCATTATTTTTAGAATTGGACTTCAGACAGAAGCTAACAACATAGATGTTATTTTTCTTCTAAAAGAAGCCATTTCTCATGACAACATCCTGACAAAGTATGCTAGGATAACAAGGAATACTGGAGTGACAGCCAGGGATGATAACCTGCTGAGGGTAGCTTTTTGAATAATTACCTGATCCCAATTAAACAGTCCTGGTCAAGAATGTCTGAGGAGACATGTCAAAAAACGGAGGTCCATTGTTCATTTCCCAGATGCTAATGTCCTGCTCTGCATGCTGCAGGTATTGAAGGAGGGAGGGGGATAAAATAAAATGTTCTTTGCTGCAAGAATGACCAAATTAGTTCTCTCATGTGCTCTCACACAGGGATATAAAGATAGGAGCTTCAACCAAAACAAGGTCAAAAATGTATTCCTCTGCCCACATTTGCATCTGCATCCTCTGCCTCAGCCCCACAACTGAACCGGTAAAAATGTGCACAGCTTTGTATTCTTATATCACACCTGCCTTTAACCTTAAAGCATCAGTTCCTGATAATGGCTTCTGATTGCCAGATTTTTCAAGCTGATTCACCATATGGGGAAGTCCAGCAGGCTCTATCCATTCCCTGGCCTAGAGATTCCCTATGCTGGCCTGAGATCTCACTACCTTGTAAGCTCACAACCTTATAATTCAGTTTATTCAAAATAAAAGACTGCAAAATAAAATCTCAAATTCCTATCTAGTAAATTAGGAATATGAGTCTTAGAGCCCCATGAGAGTGCTTCAGAGTAAAAGATTTGAGGCAACAGTAATATAAACTGACAAGAGAAAAGTCTGCATTTTTGTATATCAGCATAATACCAACAAAATATGGAGAAAACAGTTTGGCAGAGTTTCTTTCTAATAAATGAGAATGGAATGGAAGCATTTCCTATGCAAGACTGTTCTCCAGATTTCACTTCAGACATTATTTTATTAAAGACAATTATCTAATTACCTTCTTCCAGTGTGTGAACGAAGGAAGTATTCATTTCAAGATCTAGATCTAGACACAAGGGAACACATGGCTGACAGGTAACAATATATTTCTCTTTATTTAATATAAAAAGCCAGAGAAACACACTCTAGCAAATTATGAATATTTCTAATCCCTAGATGAAAAATGGGACATGTGTTGCCAGTGAACAAGAGAATGTGGTCAAGATGGCCAAAGTTATCAGTATGGAAGGACAGACAGTTAGGACAGGTTGCAGCAGTTTGCTTTCCCCTGAACCTACTGGGTAGGGATAAGACCCACACTTCCTTTCCTCTCCTTCTTGCTTAGTTAACTGGGTGCAAATTATTATTACACATTGAACTTAGTTTGTTACAACTTAAGTAAGCAAACAGAGAGGAGGCAGGGGGAAGAGAAAAACTGGGTCTTTGTAAAAGTAGCTGTAAAAGTGGAATGATAGGATTTACTGGGATTGTTCCTGCCAAATTGGGAAAGGTAGAGGGTATGAATTCCCTGTAAATAATATTCTTGGTAATCAGGAAAGACTTGCTAAGGTGCAAGGTCCAAAGCTTTGCCTAGGGACATTCCACAGTAATTCAATTACATATTCTGATCCCATTTTTACTGCCAAGGCTGCTTTCTGTGGAATCCTGGATTTGTACTTTGGTGAGGCACTAGGGAATTCTGGCTGAGAATTCTAAATACCCCTACCTAAACTGCAAATCCCATGTTGCCATAACCATTAAACTAGATTCCCTATAATTGTCTATTGTGAACAGGCTCCATAGCAGATTTTTTCCTTTTTATAGTCCAGCCATCACACTATAGACAGACATCACATTATATATAGCTAGGCTATATTTCTGAGAGGATTATAGTTGGTGTACTGATGACTAGATAGAAAGGATACCAGTCCTTGTGAAAAGGACTGGTTAATTTAAATAACTTAGGGCCTCTACAGACGGACGGCCATGGGCCACCTCGAGAAGCTGAACATTGGGGCCGAGCCTGCCCCACACCTCAACCCCAATCCACCCTTTCAGCAGCTGGGAAAGGAGCGCTAAAATAGTCCATTAATATTTTAGCCAAGTTCCATGAATACCATGGGTCTACTGTATGAGCTTTACCTAGCATCTGGAGCAGCATGGCCCAGACAATGATGTACTATATCAAAGAGGAAGTGGACTTCTTTGCTATGAAACTTGTTTTTCATATACTATTAAAGGCCAGCTCACATTCATGTTTCTCTCCATCTACCTTTATCTCTTTGCATCTATTTCATTAAAATGCAAGATGACATCTACACATCTGAATGTAATGTGTTTACTTTCTTGAATCCCCTATATACAAATTCCCTCAATAAGTTATAGGCATCTCTTTCAAGTATGTTTTACCACACTGTGTTCAAACTGATTGCAAATTATACAAATTACTACAATGATACCAATCATCACTCAAGGTAATCACAGCTGAATTCATATGATAAAGCAATGTTGCTGAACCTATGCAATTCTAGATCTGATCAGAGCCTGCACGGAATATCACCTGAAAACCCTCTTTTTATTCTATTCAGTTTCATTTTGGAAGAAAGACAAGATAAATGTGTCATAAGTAAGCAAGTAAATGAGAGCTTCATTGGTCCAGGAGCATTTAAATATTCTCAGTTCAAACTGTGTTGACCTTCAGCCATAGTTGAACTGGATATGAATGAAGAAAGTAGGTGCAGGTATTGAGCAAATTTTTTCAATTGCCCAGCTGCAGAAAAAAAAAATACTTGTATCCTATCTCCCCACCCCATTTCAGTGTTACCCAAATTCTAAGCCCATTTGTCCCATCTACCTTCGTGGCCATTTCCATAGTCAGATGACCTAGTTTTACTTCAGACCACTTCCCAATCCTTGCCTGAACTCACAAGAATACAAATCTGAAATCTTAGGGAAGCTGCTGATTCTGCAACATCCTTTCAGCCATTCCTCACAGAACAGGTCTCATTGGATTTCACTTACCCTGACTGTGTTCATATTTATTTCTTGGTCAGATGTTGTGTCTAATGTGTTTGTATGTAATGTACCTCATCATCTTTCATTTAAATATGCTGGCCATCTTTATTATCCTCAGGCTATCCCATCTCAACATTTCTTGCTACAGACCCACATAAGGCAATTAGATTATGATTTCCTTCATTGATTTCAGCCCTGTTGAATCTGCTGCAGGAGTCTGAGCAGAAGACCAGATATTTGTGCTAGTTCATTTAATAAGCTTTCAATCTTGATGCAGTCATATACACCTTCTGATCATAATCAGGATGCAAGCAGCTCTCCAGGGCTAGATATGCTTTGGTTAAAAAGAAACACTTTGCTCATTTTGTCTCAGAAGAGTTTCTGCTCTAGGATCCTAGAACAAATCTTTCAAAGAAACACATTTCATCATGCAGGCATTTTGATTACTTTTTCCTCCACAAAGTACATAGATTATTTGGCCTAAAAGGGCTGCAACTGACAGTAAAGAGAGCGTTTCATTTTCTTTAAAGAAGAGGATTAGCATTCAAAATATCATGGGATCTTGGGTTCTCTCTCATTTTCCCTTTTAAAGTGAGACAGCAAAGGGCTTGAATTTAAATATATGCAAAAATGGTGCTGTAATTATTTTGATCAGTGAAAAATAACTAATTCAGATCTACAGAAAATGTAGGGCATGAATGGCCAGTTAATTTGGTTTTTGTGTAATTAACTGTACCTCCTAGGGTTCTGTTTTTCTCCCTGTTCCAGAACAAAATATTCTTGCATTTAGCATTAGTTATATACTTCATCATTCAAACAGAAAAAAATAGGCCCTCCTAAGAGCAATGCATATGCAGTACAAATGTCAGTGAATGAGATGGCTCCCAGCTATTTAGTAGGAGATTGGACTTCATTCCCAGCAGGCATGCGGTGTCAAAATGGTCAAGGCCCACAATTATTACTTCACTTAAGTAATGTCTTGCTATAATTTGAATTTGAAATATCAAAGGCTCCTGCAGTAAGCCTTTATGTATCTGAGGGCCTCGGCAGACGACTAATTGAGTCGTCTTCCGGGCCCAGAAGAGGAGGGGCAGCCGCACGTTTGGCGCCCCTTCCTCTCCCTGAGGTCGCCCTCGGAGTCGCCGGCCCTCCGCACGGCCGGCGCTCCGGGGATGACCTCACGCCGCGGCGACCACATGCGCCGCGGCGGAAAAGACAGCGAAAGTGCGCCCGCCGCTTTTAGTGCGCACTTTCGCTGTCTTGAGGAAGGAGCACTGATTTAGCGCTCCTTCCAGGGTCGCCGCCGGTGCGCCGAGGTGCGGAGGCTGCAGCCCCGCGGCGCGCCGGCCCAGGGCGTCCTGGACGCCCTCGTCTGCTTCCCCCCTAAGTGAACAATGTTTATGTCTTTTAACCCAGACAAGAAAAGGGATGTGAAAATGATAGTCACACAAAAAACAAAGCACAGATGAAATGCAATTATAAAAATATTCACGAAGTCACTTACTTTAAACTACAGAATACATATCTGTATGAAGAAAAAAAAATTCTCCAAAATCATTTGTGTGCCATAAACACCTATAGGAAAACATTGTGACCATTACAAACAAAGGCTGGCGTATTGTTTTGCAGTTATGGATCCATAACTTCTATGTATTCAGCAACACTATGTGGCACTACAATTGTAGATACCTCCCCAAACCTACCTTAATAGGCATCAGCTGTATTGAAATGAGGTGAAGCTATGAGACAGAGCTATGAGATTAGCTATGACAGTCTCCTAGCCAATCCTCAAACCACCTTTTCTCAGCCATTTCCTAGTTGGTTGGTTTGTTGAGGCAGGAAAAGGGGAGCATTTGTCATATAGCTGGACACAGAGTGGCAAGAAGTACTCTGAAGGTCCTTGAAGATGATGTAAATTCTATATATCCAGCTACAGGAAAATAACAAGGAGGTGTGTGTGTATGTGGTTGGTAATAAATCCCAGCAAAGTGTATTACGAAGGCCTACTGTATATACTCATGCATAAGTCTAGAAATTTTAGTCAAAAATTGATGGAAAAAAATGGCTCAACTTATTCACAGATCAATAAAGTACTGTACTTTACTCTTATTTATTTTTTTTTTTAAAAGGAACCATCACCACTGAGTAAAGTGCTGAAAGAGGAGAGCTTAGTTGGTCCTGGGAGAACCAAAAAGAAACACTGATCCCACTCTACTCCTCTATTCTCTCTGCTACAGCATTGCTTTAGACCTTTTTAAATGCTAGGGCAGAAAAATGGCAATGGTGGCAGCTCTTTTACACTTCCTCTCAAAAAAATATTGAGAGGCATTGGACTTTGAAGGATTTAAATAAGATATTTGTGTATGTTTGTCAGTTTTACTGAGTTAAAATCTAGCAAGGTTATCACATTAAAGTTGAAGGCTATTATCACTGCTGATGTAGCTGCCATTTGTTTGCTTTGCCTTTTTATATGTGTATTTTCTTAGCTCAGTCTCTGCCTGGTCATCTCCCCACACATCATCACACAGCACAATTCACCATAGTTCCCTCCTCATCCATCCACTCTTTAGGGTGAGCACAAACGGTTATGCCTGCCAAAATTTTGTAAGTTCTATGGCATTATTTTCCTTTCATTTGTCCTTTACAACCTTTGTGCAATGTCACTAAGTTTTACCCTCAAATTATCTATGGGTCATATCAAAATCCATAATTTTGGCCCCCAAACTTGTCCTTGATTTATACATGAGGTCAACTTATAGTTGCGTATATATGGTAAGTCCAACATACACCATCAGAATTCACCAACAGGATGCCAGTTCATATGTTCAAACAGTTAAACAACTCCCTCAGGAAGGATAGATTGAAATAGGACAGTGACATATATATTGATACATTCCACTACCCTGAATGAAACATTGTCCAGTATAATGAAGGGCAGATTTGTCTTTCAATTCACAGTTTTGCAAAAATGTTATAAGCAGGGCAATTGAGAGCAGATTCCCTTTTCTATGTTTTTGCAAGAATAATTTTTCAGGTAGTGCATAACTATCCTGATTGAGCTTCTGTTCATCCCAATAGGAAGTCCAGCCACAGAACTTCACCATTCTGCTGGTGTATCCACATTCCATTTATCACCAGAAAAAAAAAGAGGCGAAACAATACCCATCTTCAAAAATCTGATGTCATCTGGAAGATGAAATGAACTTATTTTCTGCTGCTCTGAAGAGTAGAACATGAGAAAAGAGATTCTGATTAAACATTAGGAAGAATCTCCTGATAATAAGAGCTAACTGATGGCAGAATAGACTTTCTCAGAAAATGTTGCACTCTCCTTAGTTGCGGGTTTTTAACAGACGTTGGAGGCTCATGTCATAGATTTGTGTTGGTGAACCTATGGCACATGTGCCATCTCTGGCACACAAAGCCATTTTGGAGGGCACATGGTGAGATGGGAGGGCAAGACAAGAGGAGGAACAGGCACGCACCTGCTCCTCCTCTTCCCCACCTTCCCATCACGTCATCTGCCTCTCAGTGAAAGGCATGGGAGGGTGGAGAAGAGGAGAAACAGGCATGTGCCTGTTCCTCCACCTTCCCTGCCACCCCAGGCCTTCAGCTGTTTCTGGAAAGGCAGGTGAAGGCCTGGGAGGGTGCAGAGGGAGGAGGAGGATCAGATATGCACCTGTTCTTTCTCCTTCCTGGCTGTCCCAGGCCTTCTGTTATCTCTGGAGAGGCAGCTGAAGCCTCGGGAGGTTGGGAGATGACAAGGATCAGGTATGTGCCTGTTCTTCCTCCTTCCCCACAGTCCTGGGCCTTCAGCTGTCTCTGGAGAGGTTCTGGAAGGCCTTTTAATTTGGGCACTCAGCCCCTAAAAGGTTCGCCATCACTATCATAGACACTTTAGCAACAGCTTCCTGCACTAGCTGAGGGCTGCATCAGATTGATTCTTCTAACCATGTGATTCTATTAATGCTTTGGAGAGTGAGCTCTGCATTGCGTTCTATTATGTTGTTCCAACTATATAGCTCAAATACTGCATGTTTTTCTTGTATTTACTGAAGTTAGTCTCAGAGGAATATGGAAGAGTGTTCAGCATATTTCTCAGTGTACATTGTATGACATAATTTTAGCAGGACAGAGGATAGGCTATTATTTTACTTTCTCAATAATCTGAATACAGGAGGGAACACCATATATGGATCCATATGCAATTTATCTGAATATGGAACAGGGAGTGCTAAGAAAAAGCATAGAAGTTATTGGCCCATAGCTCATGCCACACACTTTTCATTCAGTTTATGTACAGTGGAGACTAGAATGGGAAAACCATAAGTCTCTGCACTCTTGTTCCCTTTGTGATGACCAACTCTAGGTTACAGTTGCAACTTATCCAGGACATCTGTAATGTTTCATGGACCCAAGGATCAGGTTACAACCTTTCTTAGGCAATAACACCATCCACAAAGTTTGACTTTTGCTCACTGACTCCTGCTTCCTGTAGCACATTCTTAAGACCCGATATGTGATTTTTACATAAATTTGGCCTCAAAAATATGGTCTTACATCTTCAAATTGCACTGCTTTTGCAGTTCCATTCCACTGGTGACTGTGGTAGTTTATAATGTCTCAAAAAAGTTTATATTGATTTTTATTTTGCTTTTGTGTGTATCATCCATTAATTACTTAGGTGTTTTAAAATATTTGTTATTGCAACATCTCTAGCTGAAATGGCCATCTGTATCATCATGTTGAGCCAATTAATAGAAAAAATCACACAATTAATTTTATATGTAAGAATTGTTCATATGATTAATCTTTGTGGAATTAAAATAAGAAACACAGTCAATACACCCTCACCAATTTGCATAACTAATCGGGCTTCAGAAATTATATTTGTAGACATCCCCACCACATCTCAAGATTTGTCTTTTATTTCTTTATAGCTTTTGCTAAATAGTAATATGACAATAGAAAATAATTTTGTATTTATTATAGAGGAAAAAGAAAAATGTAATTTGTAGTGGTGCTTGAGTTAAGGTAAATTGAAAAATAGTTATATGGATACAATTATAGTGCAATAGAGTGAGGTAACTGCATTATCTTTTTCTTTCTTTTTACCTTCCTTATCTTCCCATGCAACCTGACCTTACCGTTAGGATTGTTTACTCCATTAACTTCTTCAGTGTTGTTTGGATAAATAGGCATGTACACTTTGATAGATTCAAAACCAAACATTTTACAAAGAATAAAATATGTGTTTTCAAAATTATTTCAAAATATTTTGTATTTCTAAAGCTGGAGGAGAAGGAGAGGCTTACAGTATTTATTTTCCTGGAGCCTAATAATAATAGGAGAAAATAGAATGGAAATTACAGGGCAATTATATTTATCAGAACATGCCATATGACTGTAGTACTTCCCTTTACTTCTTTGTGCATTCCCACAACAATTCAAACCTTATTTTGTAATGGCACCTGTTTGTCAAGTATGCAACAGTTCCAGTGAAGTTCTTTAAATGGCCATATTCCCATGCCTGACAACTAAGAATGCAACTTTTCTCTTATTTCATTCTCATAATACAATAATTTCAACCATTTTCTCCTACTGGGCAACAGGCTGGATGTCAGGACACACATACTCACAACCAATGGAGCATATTATGCTTTTACTGAGAAATGAAAGCAGTAACTTTTTTTTGCAGTGCATACCTCCATTTTCACTTTTAAGAAGTTTGGAAGTTGGAACTTTGCTTTACAAAGATCTAATGAAGTAACTGGTGTGTAGTGGCTCTCAACTAAGCATCCATATTTGCTTACCTATTCCTTATAGTACAGGAGTGTTCATGTGCTCCCCTCCTTTAATTTTGATGAAAGAGACTCTAATGGTGACATAACCAAATATATACTCAGGAAATCTTAAGATATTTAGCTAAAAGAAGCCATATGGAGAATGAACATTCATACAAATCAGAAATAATCTCTGTTTTCAAGTTGTATAACAATATTTTTTCCATTAGCTGCTCCTACACTCAACAATGGGACATCTGTAAACATATATTCCATTAGTTGCCTTTATCTTAGAAAATGCTTCAGCAATTTGGCTATACAGGAGTGCTGAAAGGAAGCAGATGTGGGCTTATGGTGTGGGAGGGCATGCAGGTGGGAGGAGGAAGGCTCCTATATGCTGCCATGCTTAGTTCCAACAGCTTGTCCTAAAGATGTAGATGACAAAGAATTCTTAGACAGTTCAAGATAGAACCTTATTACCTGCTCACTTGCCACATCAACTCATATTTTGGGAAACCCATTGCTTCATTCCTGCTATGTAATTAAGAACAAATTGCAGTGTTGAAAGAGAGGAGGCAACTGAATATTCAGCAAAATTGAATATTTTTTATCATTGGTTTAAAATACTAGATTCTACATTGTGGAATTATTAGGTAATAATCATATCATTTGCAATCTGATGTTGCCCAGAGTCATTAATTGCAATAAAGTATGTTTGGAGGAAAAGATCCTTGTGTGCCTTTAGATGAAACTGAAGCAAACATTTAGTAATTTAATAAAAGAATCTAGCTGCTCTATCCCCCCTCAGGAAGTTTCATTAAGTTGAGAATGTTGCAGAAGCAGGCAAAACAAGGACTGCAGTAGGAAACTTTTTGGATTAGCACCATCTATTCGGCATCACTTTGTATACCTATTAGAATTGCAGAGGAGATAGGAGACAAAGGACAGTCAGGAAAATGGCTTTGTGTGTGTGTGTGTTTAAAAAATCTCCAGTATTAGCATTATTCAAAATGCCTGCAGAGCAGCACTTCACCAGTTACAATAGGTCACCAGTGAAATGATGAGTGAAAAATGTTCATTAAGAGGGAGAATACTTGTGCTATCATGTTATTTAAAAATGTCAAATGTCATCTTTCAGAAAAGCATGAAAGCAGCCACTAACTTTTGATACCAGTTTAGTTGCCTAGTGTACATTATTCACTATGGTTTAGCATAAGTAATTTCTTTGAAAATAATGATTCCAAGGCTGCTCAATCGCTATTGCCACTGCATCTATGTTGTATTACTAGTTCTAGCATCAGGTACCTTTCTTGTTTCCTTTTTGTGCAGGTCTCTATATCAGGGCTTGTCTGACAACCAGGTATTTACATCACATTAGAAGTAGTGACAGAATTAAACAGTTATGTCTCTAACATCTCTCTGACCTTCAGATAGCTGGAAGCCAGCATGGTGTATTGGTTTGAATGTTGGACTACGATTTCTAGAGACCAGAGATCTAATCCTCACTTGACCATGGAAATCACTGGGTGATGTTGGGCAAGTTACATTTTCTTTGCCTTAATGGAACAAATCTTGCCATGAAAACCCAGTAATAAGTTCACCTTAGGGTCATTAAAAGTAGGAAATATCTTGAAGGCACACAATATCAAACAAAGCAGCTTCATTTATATACCGCTTCATATCACACTATGGGATGTCTAAGTGGTTTACAACTGTAAGCTCATTGCCCCCCAACAGTTGGGTACTCATTTTAGTGACCTCAGAAGGATGCAGGCCTGAGTCTAGACTAAGCCCTGGCTAGTACTGAACTCGCAACCTTATAGTCTATGAGTGAGTGGCTGCAGTACAGGCATTTAACCACTGCACCACCAAGGCTCCTGATAGCACTATGATAAATAGCCCAGTGCTCTGTGCTAAACCCACCTGACTCAGTGCTTCCCTGGAGTGGGGAGCAGGAGATTTTGTGATGGGCAATGAACAGAGTCAGGTGTCAGACACCATTGCTGAACTGCAACAAGAGGCTAGCACAACAGAGGGGAAACAAGCAATGAAGACTCCATAATTACCAAAGGAAGAAAAAAACAATACAAAACCCAGTGGACTTTACAGTGCCATCATCAGCCAAGGGAACAGAGATGGGGAAGACACTTAATGGCAGCGAAGTTTATTTTAGATAAAAAAGTGGTCTCAAGGGGTCCCATCCAGCTCAGCAGGAGTGGAAGGGGACCTAGAGAACCTTCAAATGGTTTTAGGTTCAGAGATGCACCTTCACAGTATAGTTAACCTATACTGTGTGATACATGTCTGATTACTCTTTTCTTTCCTAAATCACAGGGTGAAATCACAGCTGGTGTGGCTCTAAAATGTGTGAAGAAGTAATGTTACATTTTCATGAGCCAGTATCACAGAGGTGATGAGATAGCAACTGTCCAATGTGGTGGGCAGTTGGAGAGAAGCATGACCCTTTGAGATGGTTCTGAGGAGAGGTTTTTAAAAGCTTGAAAGCACCATAAAGCTGAAGAGAGGTCTACCTTTGCCTCTGGCTGTCTCTAAAAGTACAGGTGGGTCTCCTAACCAGGAGCTCTGGAATTGGAATACTGGTGGAGCTGACAATAGAGTACAGACTTCCAGTATTCAGAAACATACAATTCCCATCTGATTGGTGAGTAAGATAGGAGAATTTACCAGTCAGTGGTGTTAGGTTATTTTGATTCTTGTCTTGGTCTGGCTGAATTTATTGATTCTGTAACTCACAGCTTCTATCTGTGCCTGGTGAATAAGAAGGTTCTTCATGTAGAGAGCTATCATTTTGCTATACAATTTCCTTACTTAGAATAAAACTTTTTTTTAGAAAAAAGTACTCTGCCTCTCCTTCACTCCTTTTCACATGCCTTAGCTTGGCCCAGTTCTTCATTCTAGCCAGCAAGGGAAGTGCCAGTGGAATCTCCCAGCAACATCCTTACGCACTGCTAAAGTGGGAGGAACGAATCATCAGATGGCAGTGAAAGACTTTGCAGACCGGCCTAAAGGGCTAGCCTAGGGGTGGAGTTGGGGCGGGGAAGAGGCTTGGGGCTTATTGAGAAAATAAGCAAAATACTAAAATAAAAACAAGCAAGAATCATGAAAGGACTTAGCATTAATATTTCCATTGGAATGAAACTTTTTAACATTTTATTCACAGAAAAAAAACCTTGTGCATTCCAGTTAGTTGATTAGAGATGATGTCTCTGCCAACATCTAATTTTTTTTTTCTTGAAAGAGAAACATTTGGGTACTATATCTTTTAAAAATATATATCAGTGTAAAATACTTGCTGGTATCACTTTCAGCCACGAATGGCATTTGTTAAAGGTGTTGTTGTTGTGTGTCTTCAAGTCATTTCCAATTTATGGCTATCCTAAGGCGACCCCATCATGTTTTTTCTGGGAGTGTGTGACTCACTTTAGGTCACCTAGTGGATTTCTAAGGCTAAATAGAAAAGCAAACCCTGATCTCCAGAGTTGCAGCCCAGTGCTCAGGCCAGCATACCAGGGTGTTAAGTGTAACTCCTTCAGTAATCATCTGTGATGCAGTAAGCACACAATTTTTTATTTTATGCAAGGTGCACCCCAAGTGTGTACCATATCCATACTTCCATAGAAATAAATGGCCAATGCAGTTTTAGGCTGCATCAGTAGAAGTATAGTGTCTAG
>JAIPUX010001232.1:88379316-88391995 GCA_020142125.1 Phrynosoma platyrhinos | reverse complement strand
GTCCTTCTTTACATAATCTGGAGAAGTAATCTACTAAAATTCTTTTAATTTGTATCTGGGATGTAAATCTATTTTGACCTTCCTTATGTTCCATGATTATCCTTTTTCCCCGCTCTTTTTTCAATTTATAAGCTAGCATTTTACCTGGTTTATCAGAGAATTCAAAATACCTCTGACGGATGAATTTCAATTTCTTATGTAAATCCTTAGTTAATATCATTGACAATTGTTTTCTTCATTTCTTTAAATCTAATTTTATGTGTTTTTTTATTGGGGTTCACTTTTAATTGGTCCTCTCTTCTTTTTATTTCCTCTTCTAAATCTTTTCTCTGCTCATCCCTTCTTTTCCTTAACTCCACACTCTTTTTTAGAAAATGACCCCTCATATAGGCCTTAGCTGCATCCAGACCATATTCATAGGAGTTTCTCTATTCATATTTTCTTGAAAAAAAGAGTTGAAGTGTTTTTTTGGGTCTCTTTAACAACATAGTCATTTTTCAATAAATTAGAATCAAACCTCCATTTAAATTCTCTCAATCCATTTTTCATGATCATAGCTACCGGGTTGTGATCTGACCAAATCGTTGGTAAAATATCAGTATCAGATTTCTGAAGCAGGTTAATCAAGTTAGGCAATGAGAAGATGTACAACCCTATACTGAATGTCTAGACAAGCAGGAGAGCCCTCCCTTCATTGCATCTACCATCATCCAGCCTCAGAGAAAGAGAGAGGCAGGCCTAGCTCCATCAGACCTAGCCAGACAAGCAGAGGAGCCCTCCCTCCAGTCCATTTGCCATGGTCCAGGCCTCAGAGGGAGAGAAGAACTGCTGGATGTATTCTCCTTCCCCACTTCCATTCCCTTCTCCTTTTGTGTCATGTCTTTTTAGACTGTAAACCTGAAGGCAGGGAACTGTCTAATTAACCATCTGTAAACCTCTATGAGAGCCTTTATGGATGAAAAGCAGGGTATAAATACAATAAACAAACAAATAGACATCACAGGCAGAATAAGAAATAAGCTTCATCATTTTTATAAAATATATGAAAGTGGTTTTATTTACAAATTACTTGTTCTTAGTTAAATATATGGTCTGATGGAAGAAACAGTGGGAAGAAAAAATAATTGCCAGTCAGAGTGATGCAACAAACATATGGGTGTGGTAAAATAAATAGGCAGTCTGCAAGCATGCAAACTAGCAATTAGTAAGGCTTAACATCCAAAGGTGGCCAACTCTAACATGCTGTGCTGGAAGATGCAGCAACAGCAATGAGAAAGGGGCATGAAACTCAAGGGGGAAGCAGACTGGCGGCTCTGCAATGCCCCAGGAAGGTGCGCCGCTGGATCGAGGCATCCCCACGCCTTGATTCAGTGCCGCACTTTTGCCGCCCCTGAAAGGAGTGCAAAAATAGCACTCCTTTCACAAGTCAGCAAAAGTGCACCTCAAAAGTGTGAGGCGCACTTTCACTGACTTATCCGCCACAGCGTGTGCGGACGCTGCAGCAGGAGGTTGCCCTGGGAGCGCCGGCCGTGCGGAGGGCCGGCAGCTCCGAGGGCAACCTCGGGAGGAGGAAGGGGCGCTGAGTGTGTGGCTGCCCCTTCTCTTCCCTGCCTCGGAGATGGCTCAATTAGCCTTCTGCCGAGGCCCTCAGACAAGAAGTGTGCAGGCTAATCAATAGTTTAGGCAAGCAACTAAAATATTTACACTTAACACTATACAAATTCTAAAAAGATATAGAGCTCTAATGTATAGTCTACATTCAGGCTTACAAGGTAAACAAAACAATGGAAAGAGAGAAGACCAAAAAGAGAAATTGCCAAACCAAACAATATCCAGTAGGGACTCCCAGTAGTAACTAGACTCAGGCATACAAAAAAAGTTACAATTATTCACAGTACCATTTCACTTGACCAGAGTTCCCTAGTGTTTGAAACCTACAGCCAGATAGAACCCAGAATGGCATGTCAGCTACAAATTTTCTCAACTGAACTCTTGTTTCCTTGACCAGGGTAATGGAACTATAGTGATATTCTGGTATTTTCCAACTGTATGTATCTATTTTTACTGAGTATATTAAGAGCTAGCATGGGGTAGTGGTTTGAGTTTTAGACTAGGAATCAAGGAGACCAGTATTTGTATTCCTGCTTGGCCACTGAAATCTACTAGATGACCTTGAACAAGTCACACCCTTTCAGCCTTTGTTGTTTTTGTTTTTGTTGTGTGCCTTCAAATCATTTCCAACTTACAGTGACCCTAAGGTGAACCTATCATGGGATTTTCTTGGCAAGATTTGTTTAGAAGGGATTTTACTTTGACTCCCTCTGCAGCTGAGATAATGTGACTTGTCCAAAATCAGCCAGAAGGTCTCCATGGCTGAGTGGGGATTCGAATCCTGGTCTCTAGAGTCATAGTACAATACCCAAACCAATATGATACTCTGGTTCTATAAGGGCAAACTTATACAAAACATGGCAAGCAAACACTATGGTAGAGTCTGTAAAATGGAGTTTACTTGAAGGCATATAACATAAAAGCATAGCTAGCAATCTAATGACTATGCAGGGATAGAATAGCTTTTTTTTTAACCTGAGAGGTGGCACAGTAGTTCCAAACAAATTGGCAGGATCCCAGCCAGTATTGGCAAGTGATCCACACACATGCACACCTATTTACACCTTTAAAAAATGTAAATGTAAAGGTATTCCCTATTGACAAGGTTGTCAAGTCATGTCCAACCATAGGGGGCAGTGCTGATCTCCATTATCAAGCCAAAGAGCCAGCAGACTACTCTGTGATCATCTGGCCAACATGATTGCACAGAATGTTGTTTACCTTCCCTCTGAAGTGGTACCTATTTATCTACTTGCATTTGCATGCTTTCGAACTGCTAGGTTGGCAGAAGCTGAGATTAGTGACAGGAGCTCACCCCATCATGCAGCGCCCAGGCCTTGAACTGCCAATGTGCTGATCTTGCAATAACAGAGTCAGTGTCTTAACCACTTGAGCCACTACATTCCCCTTACATGTAAATAATAATAATTTGAACAGTCACACCCTCACATTCTTTCTGGGATGATTGTTCCCCACTGCCTGGTGGCCTCCTTCCAAGGGCTCAGTTGGCTCTCACAGCTTATGAAATGAAACAAGATATAGTGTATATATAGTCATAGACAGGCTAATCATGGTAGTACTTCCATGATCATTTTTGATACATTGTTGTTTTGGGTGGGTAGCTGCTATCAGCAGAATGGGTTGCAGATTACAGATGAGCAGTGGGAAAATAGGATTTGGATAAGCTGACTGGACATACGAGGAAGATCAGCAGGCCATATCCATTCCTTGGCCTGGTGGTTCCCTATGCTGGTCTCAGAGCTCACTACCTTTTAAGATCGCAATCTTAGAATTCAGCCAATTTATAGAAAATAAAAGACTTCAAAATCAAATCTCAAATTCCTATCTAATAAATTTGGAATATGAGTCTTAGACCCCATGGGAATACTTCAGAGTAAAAAATATGAGGCAACTGCAGTATTACCTGATGGAGAAAAGTCTTCATTTTTTGCTTATCAGCATAATGACAACAAAATATAGATTTTTTGGGGGGCAGAATTCTTTTCTAATAAATGAGAATGGAGTGGAAGAATTTCTTATTCAAAATTGTTCTCCAGATTCCAACTCAGACATCATTTTACTAAAGACAATTAACGAATTACATTCTTTCCATGTGACAATGAAGAAAATATTCATTTCAAGATCTATATGCAGGCGCAAGGGAAAGCATATCTGACAGGCAACAATATATTCCATTCTATTTAATATAAGAGGTCATAGAAACAAACTCTACCAAATTATCAATATTCCCAGACCCTCCAACATTTCACAGATGAAAAATGGGACACATGTGGTCAAGCAACAAGAGAATGTTTTAAGATGGCCAAAGTTATCAGTGAGGAAGAACAGACAAGCTAGGAGAGGTTGTAGGAGTTTGCTTTTCCCTGAATCTACTGGGAAAGGCAAAATCCCACCCTTCCTCTGCTCTCCCTTTTGCTGAGTTAACTGGATGCAAATTACTGTCACACTTTGAACTCAGGGGTTATCTACATGTTTTGTTTTGCATCACAGCTATGCAAATAATCTCACTCATTCATGTCCTATTTGTTGTTCACACATTTTTCTCTAATCAAAACTGCATCTATGCACATCTTTGTGAGTTCTGTTGCCTACATGTGTCACCACTGTGAATAATGATGGAGTTGATGATGCGGATGTATGCAAAACATGTTCAAGACATGCGGAGTTTTATCCCAGATCCTTCCGCATTGGTTATTCACACAGCTGACAATGCAAATCTTTCAGGCAAATTAAAAAAATATTGAAATTAATTATCCCAGTTTGTGTGTGTGTGTGTGTGGGGGGGGGGGGTTGGCAGGCATCCCAACTTCATCAGATGCATCTAAAAGTCATGTGAGCAACATATTAATCCACATCCTACTGAGATTATTTACAGTCACAACTGAAGTAAGTTGAGAACAAAGAGGGGAGAGACTGGGAAAGAACAACTGGGGCTTTGTAGAGGTAGTTAGAAAACCAGGATGACAGAGGATTAACTGGGATTGTTTATACCAAATTGGGACACTTGGAGGGCAGGCGTTCCCTGTAAAATTCTTGACAGCCATGAAACAATTTTCTTTGCCAAGGTCTCCAAAGCCCAAAGCTTCACTAAGGGAAGGCCTTTCATAATACACAATTATAGCACTGTGATTTTACTTTATCCACTGTGGCTGCTTTCTGTGGAATTGTGGAATTTGTATTTGGTGAAGTACTAGGGAACTCAGGCTGAGAATTCTAAATACTCCTCCCTAAAATGTAAAGCCCACGTTGCCATAGCAGTTAAACTGAAAGCATACCCCTATAATTGAGTAGTCTAAAAGGATTCCAAGGCAGGTTTCTTCCTTTTTATAGGTCAGACATCACAGTCTAGTAGATGCCTGAAAAGATTACAGCTTGGCAACTGATGGATAGAGAGAAAAGATACCAGTTCTTGTGCAAAGGATTAGTCATTTTAAATAACTTAAATTGAAACAGTAATTTAAATAATTGATTTTACAAACAACTATGGTTTGTAAATTCATCTATTGTTTTCCTGCTAATGAGAGGCTTCAACCAATGGGAAAAGGAAGTGTCAATTTCCTTTCCCCCTATATCTTTCCTTCAGATTAGCTCTGAAAGGTTTAGGAACTCTTAAAAGCAAAGTTGTTGGCAAAATATGCAGGAAAGAGGAAAGAAAGAATTAGGAAAAGTCCTATGGAACAACACGGGAGTGTATGGATGCTGTTTTCTAAATAAAATTTCAAAGAAGCGGTTATGTAGGTAATGTACAGCTTGGTTTAAATTTGAACAGTATTCCTAAATTGTCTCAGATTATGCACTACAATTTTTGATAAATGTAATAATTTACTCTCTAAACCATCATGGTGCAGTGTTCTGGCATGGAGGGGGTGAGCTTGGGAAAGTCACATTCTTTCAGCCTCAGAGGAAGGCAAAGACCTCTACTTGGGAGTAGAGAAGCAGAAAGGATATACTGATTCAGTTGTACAAAAATGTTCCTCAGACACTTAGAGATTTGCAGGTGGATAAGTGCCCAAATAAGGCATTTGAAGAGTGATGTCTTTGAGTTGATGGGGGGGGAGGAAAAGCAAGAAGCAAATGAGTGACAAACTGAATGGAAGAGGTTGCAAGATGAGATCCCACAATATGACAGCTGCTATCTGTGCTAGACCACCATCATTCCCATGCAACAATCCTGTTAAAGGCTTTGTGGCCCAAGTTGGGGGGGGGGGGAATCCAGGATGGAGGTTGTGTTATGTGCCTTCAAGTCATTTTCAACTTATGGTGACCCTAATGCAAATCTATCAGTGGGTTTACCTGACACGATTTGTTCAAAGGGGCTTTGCCTTTGCCTTCTTCTGAGTGAAAGAGTGTGACTTGACCAAGGTCACCCGAGTGGGTTGGAGTTAGGCAACTTTAAAACCTATAACAAAATGGGCTCCCCTAAGCTCAACAGTGATAAAATCCATGACATTCTCTGTTAATCCCATGGTCTGGCCAGAACTATTTTTTAAAAATTAACTGATGATAACTTAACCAATTAAAAGATTTCAGTTGGCAGTGCTTATGGTAGTGAACTAATTTTCCAGTTTCTAATATTTTCCATTATTGAATTTATTTATAAAACTAAGGGCCTTTGCAGGCTGCCAGAAATAGTGCAAACACATGCCAAGCCCTGATTCATACCAAATGTCAATATATTTCAAAGTCCTGCTGACGCAGTTCAGAGCAAATGCTATGGTTCTTTACAAAGGTGGATGACAATAGAAAGTTCAAAGGGTAAGAGGCAATTCCAAGCAAATGTCACATTCTAGAAGATAGCATAAGAAAAGATAATATGGTGCATGGCCCATGAATATCTGTGGGGCTGTTCTAGTAATAATTATATCATATTAGAGACAGTGGTTCTTATAAAAAGCCAACAGAGCTTTTTGGCTTCCCCTATCAATCTTCCTGGCAATCTAAGATAGAATTTGGAGGGGGACCTTTTAGAAATAGTATCATTATAATTCAAAAGACTCTGCAAAAGTAGCTGGTTGTCAATACAATTATAGGTCTTTTTAAGGTACCATTTTCTATATCTTTAAAAGAGCTAGTTTTTAGTTTCTTAACAGCACACTTGAATGCTACAAGGCACTGGCCTGTGTTAAAGAAGACACTCTCATGCTGTCCACCCAATTGTTGTTTCAAAACTCATGACACAACATGAGTCAGGAGTCTAAGGCACAGTATGAGACAGCATTTGCATCATGTGATATTCTTTTCTCACCATTTAGTGAAACTACAGTCCCAAAACTATCAAAAGTAACTAGTCATTTTAGCTACAGTTACTTACAGTTAGGTTATATTCCCAAAGTTTAGAAGTTAAGTTACAGTCATGTAGCACATTGTAGTGACACCTAGGTTATAAGAGAATGAAGCAAATTATATGTTTCTATATATTTGTAATTAGTAATTGCCAATTAGATCCTATCTGATCTTCAAAGCTAAGCAAGGACAGCCCTGACTAGTATTTGAATGGGAGATCTCCAATGAATACCAGGTGCTGTAGGTTATATTTCAGAGAAGGGAACTGGCAAAACCACCTCTGAGTATTCCTTGCCTAAGAAAACCTCATGAACAGGTGGCTTAAAGGCACATGCACACACAAGCACTGATATTAGAAGGGTGCTATTCAAACACAAAGTTCAAGACAGCCAATTTCTCCATCAGAAAGTTATCTAGTAATGACAACATGAATAAAGTGATAAGGAGCTGTTTCCATATTATCTAAGCCTTCTGGTGCTTTGTTCACAATCATATTACGTTTGCATACAATGAGATTATCTTTGTGATAGAGAGAGAACCTAGGAATATATGGAAGGAGTGGGAGAAATTTGACTATGTAAGAAACAGAGGTGGGAAGCAAGAGTAGAAGGCGACAGACTGTAAGAGGACAATGCTGTTTCTTTCTAGTCTTAAAAAACATGATTCCTGTAAAAGAAGCCCATCAAGTTTACTTGCATTTGTCTGGCTTGATTTTCTATAAGCAAATATAGGAACCCCCCATTCTGGGCCATTTCTATTTTATTTTACCACATAATAGAAAACTTCATGGAAGATAACTACGATCAGATCCACAAAAGCAAACTGTCTTTCAAAGAAATTGTCTTTGACCACTAAAGTGTGCAACAAAATAATTTCAACTTCTTGTATGATCATAACATTGCGCTGTAGTATAAACACTTTGATGGAAAATAAGGCAGTAAATACTATGATTGACCAGTGTGTGTGTGTGTGTCTGAATCCTACAAAATCCACCCCTATTACATATTTACACCTTAAGTACACTAGAATAGTTTTTAAAGTTTTCAAGATAACATTACAAGAAACAAAAATATACCGTATGTGTTCATGAAGTACACTTAACAAAAAAGAGCCAGCTATAATAGGATGAAAAGCTTCCACAGCTATCCTTTAATTAGAAAACCAAAGGTAATAAAAAGATAGAAAATCATATGATTCAATGTAAAGAGGAGGAGAAATCTTAGTGAATATGATGTCCAGAAAGCTTTTATTATTAATTCATTAAAACTGTTCCTCAAAAAAATGTGAGCATGCCCGATTTGGATTGCAGCTTTTTCTTTAATAACCAGTTCTCATGACTCAGAAGGCAGAATGTGCATACCAAACAAAAGTGAAACAGAGATAAATGAGCTACAACTACAAAGGTTATTCATTTTCTGAAGTTTAATTCACTAAGACAACTATGAGAGATTCCCCCTTCCAAAAAGAAATCTCTTTGATCACTGGCATTTAACTACAGTCTCAAGAAAACCAACCAACATGGTGATTTGTTGCTCATGCTATCATCACGTAAACAGCATTTAATTATTAACAGGATTCTAGCTCCACATGTCATGGCTCCAGACTGTCTGATCCAACATCTATAGAATGGCAGCAGAAGGATTCCTCCTTTGGACTGCTTTGAAACATACATATGGGCAATAGGTGTAGATGGGGTGGCCTACATACTGCCCTGTTAGGAACTGCAGAGGTCTAGCTTCTTTCTCTGAAACATCCACCATAGTCTCTTCATCCTGCACAGAATGCTCTTTTTGATGGTCCAGCAACCCGAAGTGATATAGCAACTTCTGTGATTCATTATAGGTATGGTCCTCAATTTCAGTGCATTGTTCGAAGCAACCTAAATACTGGGGTTGAGAGATACTTCAGCAGTCTATAAGCCAGAGATTGTTTGAGTCATATTTTTCAATGGGGGGGGGGCTTTCTTGTGATTATAAGAGGCTTCTAGAGAAGCATTGCCAAGATTTTACAAATATTTTCACAGTCATCATGAGGAGGTGAATTACTCTTTCAAAATTTGCTTTAACCAGCACACTGAATGATGGATACTCTTTATATACATTTTCTTATATAGGGAGCCTACAACACCTAGACAAATTGGAAGCTTTGAGAAATATTCCTAATTGGCATGCACATATGTGCACACACACACACAAACTGTTAGAGTAATTGTGCCTTTAACATAAGAAAAAATATTTTTAGTGACAGGTGACATGGAATGATAGACTGCTGAGTTGGGAGTACATGGCATGAGGCAAAGTTACAGCAAGGTTGCATCATGCTATGTGGCACTCAATAATGACTCAGAACAAGCCTCCTATATAAGAGGACCAAGAGACTGGTCACATGTGGGTAGTTCTGGGTTAGTTTGGAGCAGTTGCAGAGTTGATTGGAGCAAATGTTGGTTCGATGTTGATGGAGACAGGGGAGTCTGTATATACTGTATTATATTGTACACATTGCAACTGAAGATAAAGCCTCCAGAACTTTGTATGAATCAACTACATCTGTGAGTGTTTCCTTTGAGTGTGAAAAGTAGTCAGTGCATTGTCAATACCAATAGCTGGGTGTTTTTGTTTTTGAACTCTGCTACGATATTGTTTTGGCTGCATCTGGGTAGACTTATCCCCAGACTGAGCTGGCAATTGGCTTTCCCCTTGCCAACAAAAATCCCCTATCATTCATTGTCACTGGGCTGCACTCTAAGTCACAGGCCCATATCTGCCAATTTTCCATTTCACTTAACACTATGATGAGAGCAGGCATTCTAAACCAGTTATATTGTTTCTATTCAGTCCTCTAAAGTTGCTGTTTTCCTAGAAAAAAAAACAGTGAAATTTTCTGAGCTGTATTTTCCACACCAAAAGCAACCCTTTTCCAGACTCGACCAAAATGGTCGACCAAAATGGAATGTGATTTGCAGTCCAACAAAGTAAAATTTTCCAAGCTCCAGTTTAACCCCCTGCAATAACGTTATGTGAGTTTGGGATACATTCAAACAAGGAAGAAGATATGTGAAGGTGACAAACCCCTTTCAACACCCTTTCTTTTCAGTGGCCTTGCTGGTAGTTGGGGAAAAACTCATTACAAGCACTTGTTTTAAGATAGAAAACCATACTTTCCTAGCCTTTCCTTTTAGCACACAGTTGGATGAGAGTTCAACAAAAGGAATTTTGTCAAGCTCTCCTTGGTTCTTTTAGCTCCAGCTACACTACATAGCCATGTTGCTCAATGAAGGATTCCTTCAATTGCAATAATTGTGCATATTGTAGAAAGGCATTTGTAGATAAAGCCACATAAGGAGCTCTGTCAGTCAGTGAATGGAAGATTTGTTTTTTTATTCATCCTTTCATCACAAATCCAGTTCACATATTCGAAAGCATTCAAATATCATCAGAAAAATGATACACAGAACAACACATACATATTTACCCTTACACTCATCCATGAAACCTTCATATTTACCCTTATACTTGCCCTTAAAATCACTGTACAAATATGTCCAGGCAGCATTTGCTAACCCTCCTCAAATGCACTCAATACAGCAACACAACTGCTTGAAAGCCCCTACACAGATGCACCCAATTGAAAAAAAAAACACCCCTCAAAAACTTTGGTTAGCACACACAGAAGATCACATAGGCAACACATGTCTGCTACCTCCACTATCACCTCCCCAAACTAGGCAAAATATTTATAAAACATTTATAAAAAACCAAGTAGCAGTCCTGAACATGCTCCAGTGCCTCTAAACTATCAAAGCATCATCAGACATACATCTTGGTACTTGGACTGTTGCCTATGTAGGCACCAGAGTGGTCAAATTATTATCAGACCCAAAAGGAACAAGCCTGAAGCTCTGCTCTAGAGATGTTGCCCAAGACAAAAAGGCATCACAACAATTGGTATTCTTACCCTGTTCTTACCCTGTTCTTACCCTGGTTTTCCACTGTACTGGACCCTTAATTAATCTGTGCAGAAAGGAGACTTTAAACAAAATGCTCTTGACTTTATAGATAATTACAGATTGAACCAGCATGGAAAGTTTTCTGTACCACAAAATATTGATAATATGAAGCATCTGGAAATGTAGGGGGGTTGCAGACTGTCAGAAATAGTGCAAATTGAGTCCACTTTTAGGGTTAGGGTTAGTGCTATGGAATCATGGGAATTGTGTTTTTTTCTGAGACATTGAGCCTTCTCTGTCAGAGAGCTCTGGTGCCACAATAAAATACAGTTCCCATGATTCCCTAACCCTAACCCTAACCCTAAAAGTGGACTCAATTTGCACTATTTCTGGCAGTCTGCAACCCCCCGTAGTCTCTAGTGCACATATCCAGAATGTCACTGACAACTTGCCAAAACTTATCAAAAGTACAGATCAGTGCCCCTTTCTTCTTATTCAAGTGGGCATCAGTGACACTGTCAAAAAGACCTTTGAGGAGATCATCTTTAACTATGAAGCTTTCAGCAGGAAGCTGAAGCAGCTGGGATACAGGTGATATTTTCATTAGTTCTGCTGCTGAAGGATAAAGGACTACAAAGGGTCAAGAAAATACTAAAAGTGAATGACTGGCTACATAGACGGTATAGATAGGAGAAATTTGGTTTCTGAGACTACAGTTTTCTCTTCTTAGACAGAGCATTCTTGGCTACAGATGGGCTATCTCAGGAAGACTGGGAAGAATGTCTGGTAGCAACATGGGAAGTCTGGAAAAAAAAGGCTTTACACAAAACTCTTGTAGAATTGGAGAAATAGTTCAAACATCAGCCCAAAGACTGGATCTAAAAACAAAAGATGTGAATTCTAGAGGAGAAGCTGAGGGAGACAATACAATCCATAGAACAATTGACAGCATATTAATGGGTGAGAAAAACAAGTGACAGCATATTAATGGGTGAGAAAAAAATAATACTCCAAATATTTGTACACCAATATACAGAGTTTGGGAAACATAACGGAGACCTGGTGGGAAGATTCCCATGATTGGAATATTACAGTTGAAGGGTATAATTCCTATTCAAATAGAACAGATGTAGCAGAGAAGGAGGGGGAACAGCATTATGTTGGCTGGGATTGTTGTCCTGGTGGATGAGATCGGTTCTTGGGTCTACCGCTGACTTGCTACCTGCCTGAAAGGTACCTGGAAACTCCTTTATTGTAGATACATTTCATAGAATCATAGAATTGGAAGAGACCACAAGGGCCATCCAGTCCAACCCCCTGCCATGCAGGAACTCAAAATCAAACCATCTCTGAGAGATGTCCATCCAGCCTCTGTTTAAAGACCTCCAATGAAGGAGAGTCCACCACACTTCAAGGGAATGTGTTACACTAACGAATGGCTCTCACTGTCAGGGAGTTCCTCCTAATGTTGAGGTGGAATTTCTTTTCCTGTAGCTTGCATCCATTGTTCCGAGTCCTATTCTCTGGAGCAGCAGAAAACAAGCTAGTGCCCTCCTCAATATGACATCCCTTCAAATATTTAAAGAGGGCTATTATATCCCCTCTTAGCCATCTCTTCTCCAGGCTAAACATACCCAGTTCCCTAAGTTGTTCCTCGTAGGGCATGGATTCCAGACCCTTCATCATTTTAGTTACCCTCCTCTGGACATGCTCCAGTTTTTCAACATTCTTTTTGAATTGTGGTGCCCAGGACTGGATACAGTATTCTAGGTGGGGCCTGACCAAAGCAGAAAACAATGACACTATTACTTCCCTTGA
>JAIPUX010001232.1:88343821-88359782 GCA_020142125.1 Phrynosoma platyrhinos | reverse complement strand
AGCAGCAGATTCCCAGTAAGTGGAAACTGAGTGTGTGTGTGTGTATGGGGGGAGAATCAGGACAGGATTTGCTGCATAGCACCGTAACTATGGTGTCTATGTATATGTAAATCCCCAGCAGGATTCTGGGCCATCTTTTAAGTGTACAAGCCTCTTTGAGTCCGTGGCTTGAGGGAAAAGCAAGATATAAATAAAGATGAGGATGATGGTGATGGTGATGATAATGATGATATTTTAGAACAGGTACATAGTGCTGTCACTTGTCAAATTTTGTATTTTTGTAGTTTCCAAACCATCTTCCTGGGAAGCCTCCCACAGTACCTATTGTAGTAGTCTAATCTGGATTTCACCAAGGCATGAATCTCAGTAGATAGATTTCTGTTTTTCAGTGTTTCTATATCAGTAGCTAGAAGGAAATAAGGAGAAGTTTTGCATCATCTTAAAGAACAACAAATTTATCATGGCATACAGTCTATTGGACCAAAATCCTTTTCATCAGATGCATAGAATATCATCTTGAGCTGAAAAACATATATACACATACATATATATCCATTTCTTTTTTTTTTTTCTGGCTCAACAATTTTATTAAAGAAATTATCTTAACATACATATGGTATAAAAATGCACATCCTTCTATGTACCATAACCAATTACACATATTATTGAAATACATTTACCTACTCCCATGAAATCCTTGGAAACTCCAAAAATAATAACCAATTACAGCTATCATTGACATTCTTTAATCTAATAAAACATTCTATTGATTTAACTTAGCTATGGGAGTTAAGTTTTACCTCTCTTATTATTTCCCACCAAAATGTCTTTGTTTTGTTTAGTTACCCATAAGTCAATTTCATGATGCAAGAAAACTTTCAATGTTCCCCCATTTTGAAATGAAAGATTCCTCTTGTTTATCCTTGATTAACATAGTCAGTTTGTCCATTTGCATTAGATCTCTTATTTTCTCTTTCCATTCCACAAACATATACCTATTGTTAATCTTCCAATATTTGGCTATAATCAATCTTGCACCAGTAATTAAGTACAAGATTACACCTATTTCCTCTTTTTTGAATACCCCTTTTAGGTTTTCTGTTATATTTAATAAATACAGTTTGGGGTCCATTTTTATTCTAATGTTGAAGATTGATGTTATTTTGCTGTGAATGGTCTTCCAGAATTCATTTACCTCCTTGCAAGTCCACCACATGTGGAAAAGTTTGGCATCTTTTTGATTGCACTTCCAACACCTGCCCATTTCTTCTTTGTCTTGTTTAGCCGTCCTTGCTATTTTTGACGGATAGAGATGCCATCTAAACAAAACTTTATAATAATTTTCTATCAGGTGAATGCATTTTGTAAACTTCATATTGTTTACCCAAGTCTTTTCCCAAATTTCTAACTCAATATTTTCATTCAAATCTTGCATCCATTTAATGATGCAATCTTAATTGTTCGACTCTTGACCAAAATGGCTGCCGCCACGAGGCAGCTTGGGGCTAAATAGCCCCAAAATCCCGCAGCTAATCTCGCGAGACTTAAACTCTCATGAGATCAGCCTGCAAGAGTTCATCCGATGGGCTGAGCGGACCGGTAAGGGCGGGACTTCTGGTCCACCCAGCCAATCATGCGTCGGTGCCCTTATATGAGCCGTCACAACAGAAGACCCCTCCCGACGTGTCAGGGGGGTGTCTTTCTATAGAGTAAAACTATAATTTCTTAACATACAGATAGATGTCAAAAGTAGAAAATAGGCTAACTGTGTGAGTGAAATTAATTAAGCAACTCATTAAAGTATTTCTCTGTATTTACCTGAGAATGTAAATGAGAATGAGAATCTTTCCCAAGCATCTTGATTTACTAATCAACTGTAAATATACAAATAATGAAGTAATTATATTTTGTTCCTATGATAACAACATCACTTATAACCTCAAAGGAGAAGCTCAGAAATACAGATGTCTTATTAATATATGATTATAAATCTGATAAGAATGCCAATTATTTCTGTAAAAATTCTTGAATTAAACCATTACTATACTGTATTTTAGAAACCAAATACATTCTGAGAACTGGTTCAAAGTAATCATAATTTTAAATTCTTGTACTGAAGTAAGCCTAATTCAAACCAACAAGACTAACCAATACACATTTTTAGGATCTGGGTATAAATAAATATTAAAATTAGATTAGCTGGGCCTAACTCATTGTTTTAGTTTTCTATGAAGTTCAGCTCATCTTATTATGCTCATAGAATAACATCATTCATCTTAATGGCTTAATATCTGTGAAGATATTATTATTATTTTTTTTTTTAAAAATGATCTTACACTATAAACGTTGGTCTTCAATGTACTTTAATATTCTGTTCTCTTTTGTGTTTTGTTTTGATTCATTTTTATTCTGCCTTTCTCCTAACATGAACCATTATAAAAGAGAGAGGGAAAAAGATAAGGTGAAAAAGGAAGAAAAGCAGAAAAGCAACCCCATAGAACATTAAAACATGACAGCATGTTGCTTTAAAGCTAGTGTAAAACTTTTGACCCATGTCTGAAATGCTAGTAGCCTATTGTTCCAGAGCTAAGTTATTACATTAGCTTCTCTAGTTCTTATCAGAACTACTGATGACAAGAGGAAAAATTCAATTGAGATATGAGAAACATGACTCACTGGCTTCTACTTTTTGTCCAAAATAAAAAAAATATTCATAAGTAGTCTATAGATATCACTGTTTCTTTGTTTGTTTTTTGCAGTTTGTGAAAGATCTAAACCCACTCTTGGAGCAGCCACAGCTGCATTTGTATGAGTGTTTAAAAGAAACTGAAAGTTAAGAAGAGCTTCTGTTTACTTATGACTAATGGTAAATACCTAATACTCAAAAATAATTAGAATTCACCTTCTCTATGAAATTTAGTAAAAATTCCTTCCTTTTGTAATGCCACAAATGGCCCTATGAAATAAAGGAAATTGCTCAAATGTTAGTTTGCCACACAGCAATGTGTGAAGCAATATCTTCCCTATAAGAAGGGAGAGTAATGTGGCTGTCCAGATATTGTTGGACTATCAGTTCAAGGAGCCCTAGTCAGCCTAGCCAATAGGCAAGGATGCTGGAAGATGCCATCCAGTCACACATGGAGAGCCACATGATTCCTACCATTGCATTAGACCAAGGGTATTCAAAAAATATTTCACTGAGCTGAAATCTATATTTCAGAGAAAGTTCTGAACCAGTAGGAAGATGATAATGTGTACATTCATAAGTCTTTTTTAAAAAAATTAGGATGAGATGCAAAAGGAAGCAGGTTGTGCTTCACTTTGTCTCCTGAAATTTGCAGAAAATGCATCCATTTTTTTTTTTGACTGCTACAGTTTTAGGAAATATTTTTTAGGTATGCTCTCCCAAAGCAAACCAAGACTGTTTCATAAAATATGATGACATCTTTATGCTGTCTTATCTAGTGAACTAGACCAAAGCTCTTCCACGGGGAACTTGCTTTCTTGTTTCTACAAACTATATAGCCATTGGGGAGTTTTACTTAGTCTGCCACAACTGTTTTATTATTTTGCCTCAATGAGAGGGGGGGGAAACTACAAGACAGATTTCTACTAACACATCATCTATTCAGAAACTTTTTTTTCTTATACACTTAATATTAGAACAGATATAGTTGTATATTTGGCACACATCTCTTTAATCCTTGTAGCATTAAAAAGACCCACTACCCAGTACAAGGGGATTGGTTTTCTTCTAATTTATAATGAGCTGAAATGAACTGTGTGTATTATTAAAAGGTTCCAGGGGGGGGGGGAGTCAAATGCATTATTCAAACATTAAAACATTCAAATATTTATCACATGAAATGAAGCTCTTAGTAAAATGTTTGCTATCTAGTGGATTGAGTGTCAGTGGATCTATTCTGGATTTTATTATGAATTATTTACAGGCATTATCCAAGGTGATGAAATAGTTGAGAGGACGTGGTCAAGCTTTCATTAGCAGACAACAGAAGTATGAGTCCATCTATTTTATTCTAAATATGCTTTCTTAAATAATAAAAAACCTACTCAGAAAAATGACAAGCATGTAGTTTATGGTTTAAAAAAACAAACAATAATGGCTTTAGTAAATATTTACATAAAATAACTAAAACCTAATCTAACTGGAGATGGTTTGGGTATAGAGAAGACATCTCACAATCTTTAATATAGATAGCAGGAAGAAACAACTGACTGACTGCTGTTACAAGCAGTTTAGAATCTTCAGAGAGATCTTTTAAGCTGCCTCCAACAGTGACAGGAGTCACATGATTAGATAGAATGAGAGACAGATGAAAGTCCCTGTCTAACTAAAGAGGGAAAAGAGAATGCAATACATAATTATTTCAACACAAAGAAAAATGGCATGAACAAAACATGGGAGAGGCTGCCTAGAGATTGTGGGTTTGGGACCATGAGTGTACTGATGTCAACTCTATCTCTCTTTAACATCTAAATTCAAATATATTGTTCTTAACCAGTGCTTAATGACAACTAGATGAAGGTAAATAAATTGAAGCTTAATTCTGAAAAGTCACAAGTGTTCCTGGAAAATCAAAAGGCAGATAAGGGAATAGGGATTCAATCAATACCAAATGGGACACATTTCCCTTAAAGACTGAGTTCCAAATTTGGATGTACTCCTGGATTCAACTCAGAATCTGAATAGGCATATTTCAGCAGTAGTAAAAGTGAAGTTACATAGTTGTACCTAATGTGTTTGTTGCACCAGTTGTTGAGAGATCTGATTTGGCTAAATTGATTCATAGTAAGTTACATTCTGTTTGAACTATTAATATATTCTATTGGCACTGACTTTGAAAAAAGTTGAAAAATTTTAGCTAATTCAACATGCTGTGTCCAGACAGTTACAACATGCAATTCATCTATTGGATCCTCTTCGCTAGGTACCAGTCTATTATCAAGACACATTTTAATATTCTGGGTTCTATTTTTAATTACAGTGTAGGAAAGCTGAAGGATCTCAATCTTTCAAAAAAGCTCACTGAGCTTGGACATGTTTAGGAGAACTTTTCTACTGGTTCCACAACCCTATGAATCATGTTTGATGGGGATGTGAGATAGGTCTTTCTTGGTGGCCACTCCTAGTTATGTAACTGTCTACCAAGGAAAGCTAGCCTGGCCTTGCTCCTCCTGTCCTTCAGTCAGCAAGGCAAATCCCACTTACTTAAGATAAGTCTTTGGCCACTAAGATGAATAGATGAAAAGCTGATTTTTCATCTAGACCGGGGTAGGCAACCTTTTTGAGCCGGGGGCCGGGTTGCTGTCCCTCAGACAATTGGGGGAGCCGAAGCACCAAAGATAAATAAATAAAAAATATGCATGCACACTCTCTCAGCCCCAGAAAAGCCATGGCAAAACCACTGTGGAGGTTTTGCCAAGAAAACCCCAAGAACAAGTAATAACAACAATAATCAATATCATCATGGCGGGTGGCGGTGGCGGTGGCAGGACTGGCCTGGGGCCGGTCCAAAGACCTTGGGGGACCGCATACAGCCCCCGGGCCTTAGGTTGTCTACCCCTGATCTAGACAGACACAGTTCTTTAAAAAAAATTCTCTGTGTTTAAATGTAATTTTATATACCGTATTTTGTTTTTAGGCAGGTTTTTGGCTTTTTTTAAAAAAGGTAGGGTAAAAATCTAATGAATAAATAAATTTAATTTATTCACTGGATTCTGACTAATTGTAATAAGGCAACATTGCTACAACATCACCATACTAACCCTAAATTACTGACTTACCATCATTGCAATTTGCAGTTGTGAAAATCTTGATCATTTAAAGCATGTACATTTGCCTATGTTTTGAAATATTTCAAACTGAGTCCTAAGAAAATTAGGCACCAGATACCAGATGTCTATTAATCATGCTGTAGTTGTATTTTAGAAATGTTGCATAATATGTAAAGGCTAATACACCAAATGAACAGTGACATAATGAATTATTTGCAAGACTGCACAGTCAAAAATTAAAACAAAACTCACTATAATGATAAGGAGTTGCATGCACACAGAATTCAAAGAACACTTTTTGAAAGTACTTTGGCAATAATTCATTATATTTATATAACAGAGATGATACATAACAGGGTATTACAGTGAAAAATATAATACACAAAAATATGCAACTAAACACCTGTAATAATGATGAGACTATAAAGTCAAGGTAGTTTTCAGTGTTATTGTATATTCAATTTATATGACCCCATAACAAGGCATGCATATTTTATTCCATATGAAATACTTCCAAGGTTAAGAGACATGATGTCATAGGAAGGCAATAAAACCATCAATAGAAACTACTGTCTTATGGAGAGAGAGAATGAGAGAAAAATATACTGTTAAAGTCCTATTTATTCAGTAATAAGATGGTAAGATCAACCAGCTACTCTTCTCCTTGATTCTCTTCAGGTGATTAAGTGAAGGTGGGTATTGTCATAAATTGCTTCATATGTAAAAAATACATTTTTAAAATACTAAATATAATGGCTTTATTATAGCCCCCCCCCAAGAAAAAAAAACCCAATAACTTTTGTGAAAACCAGTAAGCTATACTTTTTGAGGCAAGAGAAGTTTAAAAACCCTTACATCTCCATTACATACTTCAAAATAATCTACAGCAGCCATGACAGCAGAAGAAAGTAATGGTAATGGTTACATCCCTTTATGTAGATGGAACCAAAAAAAGCATGAAGATTTTCATGATAAGCTACAAACTATCGAACCTCAGCTAGATTCTATCAACACCATGGAAGTGCAGATTGTATGAAAGGGTGCCTTAAAATCTAGACATGGTAAAAACATTGATTTTAGTAAGTTTATTTCCAGCAAGCAAAGTAAAACTTCACAGCATCTAGTTGGTCAAATTAAACCAGAAGTTTGCCTTCTGCATTTGCACCACTCACTCCCACAGTTTTCTTAGTATGTAAGACATTACAAAGAGAATAAATGCAACAGCCAGAAACTCTTGTTTTATTTATACAGTCAGTTGTGTCATTCAGTCCCACAATTCATCTACTTCCAGCTAACTTCTTTAAACTATTCTTTGTAAACAGAGCAACTGCAAATTATGGAAGGAAAATGACATATTACTCAGCAACTCCTTTGGTAAGGGTGAATTATCATCTTCATTTGCATAATAATATCAATCCAAAAATGTCATTATATTCTAACCTCAAGAATCTCTGCACAGAAAGCACAGTGTAATGTCATCTCTCCAACCTTTTAAGCTTAAATGTTAATGCCCTCATCAAACATTAAGACATAGATAACATCAACACTTTTTGGATGCCACTTACCCAGTTGTGTTTCCTGAACTGTCAGTTTACTCTCCGAAGGGTACAAGAGCTTTGGTGGTTTTTCTGTTAATGGTGCTGCAGGAAGGGGGAAAAACAAGTATGATCATTCTGAATAAGAAGATTGCATTGCTAGGTGACAAGACACAATATACCAATACATGTGACAGGGCTTGCTCTTAAAACTGTACCAAAAGCCTAATTGTATCAGTCATTGAGCTATTCTATTGTTTTCTTCAGAAAAGACACTCTCCACTGTAAACTACTGTAAACACATTTCTGTTGTCCATTACACATGAGCAAGCTATGCTTTACAAGTTTGGGTTTTTTGCTTTCTTGCTTTAGGGTTGCTTTATTTCTTTGTTATAGGAGATTCCCTCTTTTCTTTTTTTTCTTTTTCTTTTTTTTGCTGTTCTAAATATTAAGGGTTGATCCAGAGCAGGGTATATGAACACTATACAGTTATTATACCACATCAATACCATGTACTGATTCCATGTACCTGTCCAGATATCTGAGGATGTATTAATTGTGTCAATTCCATGTTGTAGAATTCTGCAATTTTATGAGATAATTAATATGCTATGACAATTAATTAGAGCACCAGTGCTGTAATTCAAGAAAGTACATTACAAAATGCTAAGTAATCCACCAAATTACAAGTTGCAGAACTTCATAGTGGCCAAAGTACTTACTGTGCTATCACTTTAATTATGCAATGTGGATGCACCCAAAAGTTCATCAATTTAGGTCTTACTGAAATGTGTTTTCATGAATAGCATATCTCATTAAGGGCCTAAGCAGACAGGCGGCCATGGGCCGCCCTGGGAAGGTGCACCGTGGGACCGAGGCATCCCCATGCCTCGATCCTGCGGCACACCGTCATCACCCCTGGAAAGGAGCGCTAAAATAGCGCTCCTTTCACATGTCACCGAAAGGGCACTGCAAAAGGTTGTGGTGCACTTTCGGTGACTTTTCCACTGCAGCGTGTCGGGACGCTGTGGCAGGAGGTCCTCCTCAGAGCGCTGGCCGTGCGGAGGGCCGGCGGCTCCGAGGATGACCTCGGGAGGGGGATACAGCCTACTCCCCTGCCTGTACATGTCAAATTACACTGTTGGATCTTGGTCCTTTGGACCTATGTTTAACTTAGGAGCTTATCACACTGCTAAATAAAGTGTTTTACCTGTCCTGAATTCAATTTTAATTCAGACTGCATCCAGACCCTATTGCAGTGATTTTGCCACTGAAACCATCACCCAAGTTCAGCCTGGGTCTAGCCCTGGTCCCAGCAGCACTCCAGTTGCCATTTTTTAAAGTAAAAAAAAACTCCCAGTTTCAAAAAGAGGCATGCTGAGTGCCCCTGGGAGCCGGGCTGGACCCAGGCTGGACCCAGGTGGCAGTTTTGGTGGCAAAATCTCTGTAATACGGTCCGGATGCAGCCCAAATTAAGACTGGATTCAGGACAGGTAAAACATTTTAATTTAGTGGTGTGATAAGCTCCTTAGTCTAGACCCATTTGTTGGACTTCTAAAGAGACGAAGAGGATGAAAGCATGAGAAGGGCATACAGAGCCCTAAACAAGAGCCATAAAAGGCCACAGAGACTAAACCAGCTTGTAACGATTAAAATGAATAAAGAAGAAAGGACCAATGTTCTCAAGTTATTCAGAAAATAGACTTAAAATACGACATGGAATTACAGCCCAGAGATAAACACTTGTTTAGCAAAGCTGTTCCAAACTGACTAAAACTGACTAAGAATGAACATATTGGTGATGGAGGTGGGGGTTATAACAGAAAAAAAGATAAATGAGTAGGGAATAGGCAAGCATATTTGTTCTATTTTATGTTTATTCACTGGTGAAAAAAAATTATTATTTGCCATAAAGTCAGCTTCAGCTTCTGACAATCCTATGGATGTGAAACATTTTGTGCCTTTGCAGACTGCCAAAAATAATGCAAATTGAGTCCACTTTAACTGCCCTGGCTCAGTGCTAGGGAATCATGGGAATTGTATTTTTTTCTGAGACATTGAGCCTTCTCTGTCAGAGAGCTCTAGTGCCACAATAAACTGCAGTTCCCATGATTCCCTAGCACTGAGTCAGGGCAGTTAAAATGGACTCAATTTGCACTATTTTTGGCAGTCTGCAAAGGGATTTACAGTCCTCAGCAGCCCCAGTCATGTCTTCCAGAATCAAAGTCACAGCTTCTTTTGCTAAGGCAATCTCTCCTTAATGTGGCCTTACTATTTCCCTACTGTCTTCCACTTTTCAGAGTGTTACCACCTTTTCCAATGATAACATCTTATGACATGTCCAAAGTATAATAGCATCAATTTAGTCATTTTGCCATCTAGGAAGAATCCAGGCTTGATTTGCTCTCTAACCTATTGATTTATCTTTTTTGGCAGTCCAAGGTTTCTACAGAATACCCGCCAGCATTACAAGACAAATGATTTTCTTTCTGTTGGCTTTGTTTACTGTCTTGCTTTCACAACCATACACAGAAATTGAAAGTACAATGTCATGGTGTTTTTGACTTTTATGATATGTGTTTTTAACAATGTGTTTTTACAGTTGAGGGTTTTATCCTTTACAACTATCTATAATTTTTCACAAAGGCTTTGCTATAATCTATAAAGCACAGGTTGAGTTTCTTTTGGATTTCTTTAGTGTACTCTATTAGCCAATGTATGTTTGTAGTATGATCTCTAGTACCTCCCCCTTTTCTGAATGCAGCCTGAATGTTGGGCATTGTTTTCTCCAGGAAAATATATGGCTTTTTTTTTAAAAAAAAATCTTGAACATTGCTTTGGTTGACTGGAATGTTAATGTAATGGTCCAATGGTATCACAATCCCTAGTGCATGCTTTCTAGAAGACAGGGTTGTTTATTGAGTATTTGCTTTCTGTGGGTCATTGTTTTGTTTTCCATATTTATTAAGTGGTTTTCATTAGAATGTAGATGGATTTTTATCTCTATAGCTTGACAAAAATCCATTGGTATGTCATCTTTTTCTATTTCTCTTAAGTTCTTTGAGAACTTTCACTCCATTTTCTAAAATGTTGGGTTTGTTGTCAAGATATGTTCCACCATCTCTTCATCTCTTCTCCATAGTTCTCCCATGTATTGCTTCCATCATGTTTTTATTTTGTCTTGATCATATAACATTCCTATTCTTGGTTAATTATCCTTTTAATTTGTTGGATCTCATGGCAGAAATCTTTTTTCCTAAATTATACCATGGGATCTCAAGGCAGTTTACAATGAAATCCAATTAACCAACTTAAAAAAATGAAATCTTTCTTTTATCCAATTGTTGAATAAAGAATTAATTTAACATGGAAACCAATATAGCTGTATATCAGACAGAAACATGAACACATCACTAACTATTGATAATTATATTTATATTTGCAAAGCAAAACAAATATACTCTAGCCTTTCCATTAGTAGCTTATCCAAACATCTATTTTCTGAAAAGGTTAACAACACAAGGAAACTGAAGTATGGTTCAAAGCAGAATGTAATAAAATTATTTGCTTGACACTAACTTTTAACTGACCATGGTGGCTGAGGAGTCTGGAAGATATAATCCAAAGCACTGTTTAGACCTTCAAAAATGCTACAAATCTGAGTGAATAAAGCTTTTCCCTTCAAGCTTCACATTTACTAATATCTGAGAGAAGGATATCCTTCTAAAATCCAGATGCATTTTTATACTTCTGAAAGCCTCTTGAGTTCCCCAAAGCATGCAAATGTCTTTCTCTTGTTTTTCACTGATCCTGTTTTGGATGCCTAGTTTGGTTCCCCAGTTTTGCAACACTTGCCCTCAGGTTTACAATGGGTAGCAACTTCCATTTGGCTGCATAAATGCAGCACTACTGACAATAATGGGCTGGGGTGCTTGACTTTGCAGATGGTTAGCCCACTAATATGGCAGTCCTACTGTATACCTGAGTCTTCTCTTCCTGATCAAAATAGGGCCAGCAGCTGGGCCTAGGTAATATGGTGGTATACCTCCATTTTATTGACATATAAATGATGAGCATATGGGATATAGTGGCTCAAGTGGTTAAGATGCTGACTCTGTTGATTGCAAGATCAGCAGGTTGGCAGTTCGAGGCCTGGGTGCTGCATGATGGGGTGAGCTCCTATTACTTGTCCCAGCTTTTGCCAATCTAGCAGTTCAAAAGCAGGCAAATGCAAGTAGATAAATAGGTACCACTTCTCAGTGGGAAGGTAAGCAGTGTTCTGTGAAATCGTTCTGGCGACATGATCACAGAGTAGTCTCTGACAATGCTGGCTCTTCAGCTTAGTAATAGAGATGAGCACCACCCCCTATGGTCGGACATGACTTGACAACCTTGTTAATGCCTTTACCTTTACCTACATAATGAATGTCATACAGTCACCCCTCTGTATTTGTGTACTTGGGATTCACGAATTTGATTATTTGCAATTCCACCATCGCTATCCCAAGGAGGGAGAAAGTGGGCAAAGCCGGTGTTCGATTGCCTTGGCCCCTTCTTTCCTCCTTGGGATATCTGGCAGTGCATGGCTGACTTGACCCCTTCTCTCCTCCTTGGGATAGCTGGCAGTGCTATACCAAGGAGGGAGAAGGTGGGAAAGCCAGTGCTCAGCTGCCTTAGCCCCTTCTCTCCTCCTTGGGATGGCTGCTGCCAGCTATCCCAAGGAGGGAGAAGGTGGGCAGGGCATGCACTATTTATGAATTTTCCATATTCAAAGAGATCTTGTTCCCCTAACCCCAGCAAATATGGAGGAAGACTGTAGTTTTAAACTAACTGAAATGCAGTTATCCTATCTTCTTCAACCATCACTGCTTTCTACCATACGATTAATGATTTTTAGTGATTGGAATTTCTTTAAAAATTAAAAATATGGTATTTGTAAATGCCTACTCCCTTTCTGTTGCCTAACGAACACATAATATAAGAAAGACAAAAATAATCTTATTGCTTACATGTAGCTTGGTTAAATATTCAAATTATATCTGATCTTTATCTATTGAACAAATAAATGACCTTTTATTCCCATCCTCTGAGACTGAAAGAGTGCGATGCTAAAGATCACCTAGGAGCTTTCCATGGCCAAGCTGAGATTTGAACTCTGGTCTTCAGAGTCATATATTGGTCAAACCACTATATCATGTTGGTGCTCGATTGCCTTGGCCCCTTCTCTCCTTGGGATAGTTGGCAGCACATGGCTGCCTTGGCCCCTTCTCTCTGCTGGCTCAATGTGAAAGGATATATGCATACTTACATACCAATAAAACAATATAAAATGCTTTCCTTGATGTAAATAAGCAAAACTGATGTGTTATTTTTATACTCATATTACAAAACATATAAGAAATATTCTAAAGATGAACAGAATATGGGATATCTTTAATTCAAAGCAAAGAGATCTTATGGCTGTGATCTTTGCTCTGTCCACTCATATATTCTTCATAGCAAACCCTGCTGAAAATAAAGAATGGACAAAGAATTTTCCAGCTATTAATTCTTTAGCTAATTTCTCACATTCTCTCAAAGTCAGTATAGCTCTTTCAATCACAAACATGTACACAAAGGAATGGATTGCTGCTTTTCATTATCCTCATTTTTTAAATATTTAAAATACATACACTGGTCTTTGTTCACCTTAATAAGAGGCTAGGAAGGTTATTTTATTTTTATTTTTCATTTCACTTTTTTTCATGCAAGTCTGGATCTCTGTTACTGTGAGTTAATTTTTTAAAAAAAATTAAAGAAATGGGGGGAGGAGGGAATCAGGTCCATTGGGAACAGTGAGGGAGAGCAGGAATAGAGGGAGATGAGGGACACTGACACTATATGACTACTAATCTTGAAGATGCCCTGGCAATGATGAATCACATTCAGAGACATTCAGTTGCAAGGTCATTGATGAGTTTTTCCATCAATACACCAGCTACAGGTTGAGGTAGTGGCATGCAAGAAGTGTTGCCAGAGCCCCCCTTTTTTCTGGTGTAATCACAGCTTAAAAGCTGTGTGTAGTAATCTTCTTGGGCTGTTGATAGTCCCCATCTCTGTGTGTATGTACCTTCAAGTCACATGCTGACTTATGGTGACCCCATAAATTTCATAGGGTTTTCATAAGTAAGGAATCCTTTCTCTGCACAAGCCTACAACACCTGCTGTTCATGTATGGTCTCCCATCCAAATTCTAACCAGGGTTACCTAGCTTAGTTTCCAAAAGTTCATGGGATTGGGCCCCTTTAGGATTTTCAGTCTACATCTACCTTGGTTTTATTGTGGCAAGAAGAAAAGTATCTTTGTCCCTCTGACCTCAGGTTTTAACCTTACTGCCCATCACTTTGGTAAGCCTTGAGTTAGCTTCACATTTTGCTTTATCAGTTTTTTTTTTTGCCACTGTCTCCCTTTGCTTTTTGGGGAAAATGTGTTTATTTTGGCTTATGCTGTACCACCACACTTCTTCTTGTAGAACCCAATTCTCAGGATCTTTCCCCCAGCCAACAGTGATTGTGCTTCTCCACCACAACTGGTGTTGTTTCCATGGTGATTGTTGCAAGTGGCTGTACATGTTGCCCCATCATTACTGTTCTCAACCAATGATTATTGTGCTGGTTCACTATTACTGCTCCACTACCCTAGGTGGGTATGTGCCTTCAAGTTGTCTTCTGACTTATGGTGACCCTATTACTTTTATAGAGTTTTCTTAGGTTAGGTATATTCAAAAGTGATTTTGCAAATTCCATTCTCTGAAAATATAGCCTACAGCACCTGGTCTTCATTGGTAGTGCCCTGCCCAAGTACTAACCAAAGGTGAATCTGCTTAACTTTCTAGATCAGATGGGACCTAGTGCATTTAGGGCGTTTAGGCTGTACTTCCTCTATCAAACTTTCCAACATTTCACAGATGATAATCAGGTCATGTGTGGCCAAGCAATATCTAAGGGCCTCTGCAGATGGGCGGCCATGGGCCACCCTGAGAAGCCGCGGATTGAGGCCAAGGTACCCGCACTCCTCGGCCCCAATGCACCTCTTTTGGGCCCTGGAAGGAGCACTAAAATAGCACTCCTTCCCCAAGGTGCTGAAGGTGCACTGCAAGAGGCGTTGGGAGCCTCTTCAGCATCTCTTCTGTTGTAGCGTGTCCGGATGCTGCAGCAGAAGGAAGTCATCAGAGCGCCTGTCATGTGGAGCATCGGGCACTCCGATGACATGTTTGGGAAGGGGTTGGGGCGCCCAGCGCGAGGCTGCCCCTCCCCTTCCTTACCTCCAAAGCGCCATCTGAAAAAGGCCATAGTGTGGTCAACAAAAGAGAAAAATGAGGAAGAACATACAAGCTAGGAGACGCTGCTTTCTCCTGAGTCTAAATACAAGGGCAAATTTCCCCCCTCTCTCTTTTCCTCTCCACTCTTTTCTCCCCTACTGCACTGATCAACTGAAAATTACTCTTGAACTTTGAGCATAGTTCGCAGCAACTGAAATAAGTTCAAAGTGGGAAAGTGGGAGAAGGAGAGAGAACTGGGGTATTTTTAAAGCCGTATGGGATAATAGAGGATTCATTGGGACTATCCCTGTAAAGTCAAGACAGTTATAGAATATGCACTACTCATTTCAGTTGAACTGAAAAAGAATATGCACTACTACTGCTTTTCCTGTTTGCTGATAGTGTTTTCTGTGGTTTACCTGCTATCTGCTACTAGCTTCAGGGCTGCCTATTGTGGGCACACCTCTGGCTATTTTCTTTTTTTTTTCCAGTTTATATTTATTTTATTTCAATCTTACAATCTTATATCTTATGTACAATTTCCAAACTAGCAGAGAGGCAAAATAAATTATCAATATATAATATCATCCACCTATTTATAACCCTTTATCATCCATTTTTCCAGTGTTCTATCATATTACTTTATATGTTCCATTACTATTACTATTTCATTGATTAATTCCTTTTACTAAATACAATCTTTATTGCCATAATTCATATATTTTTCCCATTTTTTTCTGAGTATTGTTGCACAGTTTTCCCATTAATCATCATAGTTAGTTTACCCATTGTCATTAATTCATATACTTTTCCAATCCATTCTTCTATCAATTTGTTATTAGTTTCTTTCCAATGTTTAGCATATACAAGACGAGCAGCAGTAACCATGTACAATACTATCCCTATCTCATCATTCTTTAATTTCCCTTTCAAATCTTCCGTTATATTCAATAATAATAGCTTTGGTTTCAATTCACAATCAGTTTGGAGTATTTGTTTTATTTTATTTTTAATTTCATCCCAAAACTGTTTTGTCTTTTCACATTCCCACCACATATGAATTAGATTTGCTTTCTTTTGTTCGCATTTCCAACATTGATCTTCTTTGCTATTTTTCATTTTGGCTATTCTATTAGGGGATAGATGCCACCTGTGTAACATTTTATAATAGTTTTCAATCAGATTAGCTCCCTTGGTAAATTTCAAATTTTTCGACCAAGTTGTTTCCCATACCCCCAATGGAATCTGTTCATTGAGGTCCTGCATCCACTTTATTACACTTTTTTATTGTCTCTTCTTTCAGTTCTATATCTAATAGCAATTTATAAGT
>JAIPUX010001232.1:88281743-88296669 GCA_020142125.1 Phrynosoma platyrhinos | reverse complement strand
TTAGAGCCAGAGGTGAAGAGCTACAACTCCCATCATCCCTGACATGTGAACCTGTTTTTCCATTAATTAGTATTAAAAAATAATCCATGTCAGAATGATAAGTTCTTATAAAAGGGTAGTATATACCAGAGCTTGGAGATGTTAACTTTGTTACAGCTCTGGCACAGGGTAGAATATTTGCCTCATAAGATGGAGGAAATACATTTTACCTATAATAATGACATCATTTTTAATTGCTATAAAAATAGTCTTTCCTAGTCTTTTCTCTGTGTAACTACCACTTTTGCTTTTCTATCATGGCAAATAATTTAAAAAGCATTTGAAGTCTCTCCTTAAATCTAAAAACAAAACAAAAAAAGCTCAGATAAAAGAGAAAAAAGGTAGATCAGTAAATGGCATCCTTTTCCATGCTTTCAGTTAAGTGACAAGATGATTTGATGGGCAGGAGAGCTTTACCTTTTCCTGTTTCACAACAAGGTAGGGAAAAAAGGCCATGAGCAACTCTTGCTAGGCTTGCAAAAACTTAGCTTTTATCATGATGGCATCAAACCATCATATCTCAAGTATGTATCTAATTTACTTGTTTTGGTGATAGATAGCCTGTTCAGACAGAGGGACCTCTAAACTTACCTCCACTTTGCTCAGCATGTTGTAGAGTGCAGAAGGAGCTGCTGTTCAAAGTTCATTGCTGCTTCATTTTGTTAGCTTCAATTGTAGAGATCAGTGCAAGTGCAGGGGAGAAGGACACCTAGAGTGTGCCTTTTCTAGCACTCATTCCCCTTGGCATTTCCTCTGTATCTGAAAGTCCCACATTCAGAAGATTTTAATACAACCTCAACACAAATACAACAGTTACCAATCAGCTGTTTTCCCCAGTAGACAGTGTGTATGCAAAGTAAGGTAGAAGAAACACGGGACCCAGGGGTCTCTAGACCAGCAAATGGTCAAGCAGGGCATCAGGATGCAGATGCCTGATAAGCATCTGGCAAGGCTTGCTGTATCAGCCAATGTGTAGGATGTGCCCAAATGATCCACCAGAGGTGAAAGCCACCCCAGGGCTTTCCTCCTTGCAATTTAACTTGTGAGCAATGTCCCATTTTTTCTTCCATATCTGCCAGTTGTGACAAAGTAGTGTAAGCAATCAGACTACAACCTATGAAGAATGAAGAAAAAACCTATGAAGAAGAAAGAAAAAAAGAATGAAGTAATAAAAACAAAAACAAAGCAGAAAAATCAATAAAGTAATAGCATCAAAAGCAAAACAGAACAATCAGTAGAAAAGACCCCACACAAAGTAGGGCAAACCGCAGGAAAAGTGATAAGTCCATGCTACAAAAACATGGGCTCCCCATCCCCAGCAAGGAACTCAACACAGCCTGGGGATTTGCTAGGAAGTGTAATGCAACATATGGTGGTACAGTGGGTCACTCTGAAAACCTGGCAAATAATGGCTGTGCAACACACTTTCAGGCCCAACAGACACCCCCCGGGAAGTCTCAAAAAACTTTATTGCTCAATTGTACATCTTTACACTTTAGGATCTTCTTGCTGCCCTTCACATTCCTAGTCTTATTTCTTGACTGCAGTCTCCTTTCTGATCAATGCTTGATCCTAGGTATAGGAAATCTTTAACTATACCAGTTTCCTCACCATCTAGGTTGAATTTATGTAGCTCCTCCATGGACATTATTTTTGTTTTCTTTATGTTCAGTAATATGTCTACCCTTGCATTTTCTTCTTTGACTTTCCTCAGTAATTGTTCCAAGTCTATGATGTTTTCCACTAGTAGTATGGTAGCATCCACATATCTTAGATTTTTCACGTTCCTTCTTCCTTTCTTCACTCTTCCATATGTTCTTCATATGATATTCTCTACTACAAGATGAACAAGTAGAATGGTAGAATGCAGCCTGGATTGACCCTACACTGTTCATAACGAAAAGGTGTGTGGGCTAGGGGAGCCGGTTAATGACAGCCTGGTTTTCATAAAGAGTTTTCTGCTTAATAAATTGTCACAATGGTTTAATTCTCAGAAAGCATTAACTATGTGGCAGTTTCATAGAGAGATATTACTTACATTCCCTTCTCTTTCTGAATCATCTGACTAGTTCTCTTTTTTGTCCTTCCCAGCATGTCTGTTTTCTTCATAATAAGGGTGAAAATTTCTCTTTAAGAATCAAATTTGTCATTTCCTAAGACTGACACATTCCATATTTAAAACATTGTGTGACACAATTTAGCAACCAACTGCCTCACTGTATATACTATTTATAAAGAATAGGTGTCTTGTCCCAGATGTTCAGACATTCAGATCAATTGCAGCCTGATTGTCATGAACCATGTTTAATACATGATTGACATGGTTTAATTCCCACAAAATTATGTGGAAGCCTCATAGACAGATCGGATGTAAGTTCACTTTTCTTTTTGAATTACTAGTCCAAAGGCTTTTCATACAATATAATTACAGCACTGTGATTCTTCTTTATCTTTCATGGTTCCATCCTATGGAATCCTAAACTTTCAATTTAAGGAAGGGTATTTAGAATTCTCAGCACAAAGAATTCTAGTGCCTTACCAAATTACAAACCCCAGAATGTCATAGGATGGAGTCATGGCACTTAAAGAAGAATCATAGTTCTACCTTTGCATAGTATAAAAGGGCCCTAGGTCAATCTTCTGATCTTTCCAGCATATACCTTTTCTTCATAAAATAGAAAATTTATCTTTAGAAAGCAAATTTGTCTTCTTAAGGCTGACAAGGAATCTGTGTATCATGGAGCAGAAATGTAAAAACCCTTGGTCTATGTCATCATTATTAAAATTGATCTTCCTATGGGGGGGGGGGGGACAATGTAGGCACTTTGTCTTGTAAATAGAAAGCTTAGTAGGTAAGCCCATATTTTAGAATAATTTCTGCATAATTATTTATCTGAAGACATATTCTTCTAAAAACACCAAGATTTACTTCTAAATCTATTCAGGGCTACTGTGGTAGTTGGAAACTTGTGTCTTTATTGTTTCTTTTTTGGAAGCCTCTAATAGACATGCTGGTATGAAGTAACACTTGTTATCATAGAAAAAAATAACCATTGAATTTTCTATAAGACACACCTATCATACCTATAAATATAGAGCCTCTGACAGGGAACATGATAAAAATTTTGAGTTTTGGTTTCAGCTTTGTTTGGGTTTATGCTTTGTTATGTGTAACCAGTTTTGGAAAAGATACTTATCTAAAATCAGGATTTCAACATAATACTCCAGTAATGTATTGTCTATCAAAAAGACTATATAGGATAGTAGGCATTTAATTCTGCTATAAATTTAATGTGGTCTGAACATAACCTGATGTAGGGAATCTGAAGCCAATCAAGCAAATGGTATTTAAAATATCTGCTGTTGTACTCCTTTCCAACCTGTTGATAAAAGAATGACAATATAATGCTCCCCTGCTTTCTAATGAGGACATAATAATATGAAGTATGTCTCATCTAGTTAAAACTATTCTTCTCATCTACTTAACCTTTTAAAGGTTTAATATAATGTGACTGGTGATAAGAAATCAATCTTGTAACCCAAGCGAACAACTGACAGTTTAAAACATTTGACATGATGCCTAAGGCTTTGTATTTAGATGGTTCTTTAAGGATCTTCAGGCAATGTTCTTCAAAGTATTACTGGTATCTTCATGTGATTTACTGTAACTAGAGATATGCAATTGCCCTTTCAGACTACTTTGGTGATATTATACCAAATATTACCAATGATTGAATTTGTATAATTGGTTTTTACTTAACTATGGGGGGAGAGACATGGATGGGTCAATGGAAAGCTGAATAGAAGATCATGTTCTTATGATAAGTGCCATCACCTATTGTTTGTTCATGAACTGGCTAACATCAAAGGCCCAGAACACATGGGCCAAATAAGACAGCATCTGGCCATTTTTGTGGTGTGGTGTTCAAACAACGCACACCCCCAAAGTGGCCAGAAGCTACTTCCACACCACCAGAAGGAGTCCAGTGCCACTGCAAAAAGTCTGGCTCCTGGCAGCACCTGCTTGGGACTGTGGTGGTGGCCCACTTTAGAAGTGGGCCATGGAGTCACCACATTCCCAGCACAATTGTGGCTGGAGAGGCCAGAGGCCATTCCTATGAGGCCATCTGCCAAAGCTTCAGATTCCCATGAGATGTTAACTCTTCTTCATCCAGTCTAGTATATAGGTTTGAGCATTGGACTACAACTGGAGACCAGGGTTCGAATCCCTGGTCAGACATGAAAACCCACTGGATAACATTCCTTGGCCTCAAAGGAAGGCAAAGGCAAACTGCCTCTGGATCTCAAAACTCTATTAGATAGAGATAAATAAGCAATAATTAATAAATCTTAATTAATGATCAAAGAAATCTATCAGTTTTAAAGCCAGTGCTATTCCATGTTGACTCAAGCTTCACAAAGCCATGAAATGAGATACTGATCCAGATCCAACATCTTATAATTTCATTTCATCTACATGGAATAACACTGGTCTTGTTAAATGATCCATGTGGCTAGTAATGATGTACAACATTGAAAATTCTGCTTGTTTACAACTTAACTTCTACATATTTTTACTTTGTCATGGTCTTTTAGATCCAAAATCAGATAGGAAAGTTGGGATGTCTTGGACCAACAAAAATGTCCATGTTGACTACTTCTTTATTTTTTTTCCTGACTCAGTGGTAAAGCTTCATTCTATTAGTGTACTAAGGCTCAGATGAATTGGATTTAGCTCCCAATTTCCTGGCTTTGTGGAGCATTTGTCAATGTGAGATAGCTTCAATGTTTAAATTGCTAGTCTTTTTCTGGTTCATGAAAGGAGTTCTTTTAATAGATTTCACACCCTTGTCCTTTTACCAATTATTTCTTTAGGAAGATTATGCTCAATGTGTCAGGATTGCTTTTTTTTAATTTTTGTGTGATTTTCAGCTGCATTGACCATGGTATCCTTCGGGGTAGACTATATAAACATGGATTTGTGGATTGTTGTATTGCAGTGATTCTGTCCCTACTTGTATGACACCCATTCCAGAATATGAAAAAAAGATAGTTGCACCTTGGGCAAAAGAAAAATGGAAAGAATAGTGCAAATATGTCAATTTTTCAGCCATTTAACATGTATCTGATGTCATTTTGTTTATTTGTTTGATGTCAGATTGTTTTGAAAAATAGCATAGCTGCAGATCTTTTCATGCAGATACCTATTTCAAGTTTGTTTTTAACTTATTTTTATCACCCAAATGTTGTAAAGAGCTGCAACATCTCCACTCTATTGAATAATAGGAGATGAGTATTTCGACTATCAATATTAGCTCAACAGATATCATTTATATAAGCCACTGAGGCCTGTAATGATAGAACATTGGGGGAATGTGTTCAATTTTACTGCAGGGATATTCTTGAGAGCCTTTAATGTTGCTGATTGCTTGACATGCATCTTATCTGTTAAAGTGCCCCATATTTCAAGTATTCTACCAAAGCCAGATAAACCTATATGCACCTACAAGTTTTCTTATGCTACAGTTTCCTTGAAGATTAATCTTGGATAAATTAAAACTTCTGACTAAAACACAAAAATACTCCCACAACCAGTCAATTCATTTCTGAGTAACATTCCCAACTGCCAGTAATGTAGACTCAAGTCAATTAACCTGGATGCAAGTTGGACTCAAGTCACTTTAGTGACTCAACTTGAATTTGACTCAACAATAAATTATGCATCAATTCAACTCAACTTGAATTGTGACTTGTATATTTTTAGCAACTAACTTTCTGGTGTCATTCACTTCGGGCAGCAAGTAAGACTTGCCTCCACAGTGTGGGGTGTATTTTTCAGAGGGAAATGGCAAATTCATTAGGCAATGGGCTTGAGGTAGAAGGATCCTTCTAAGGCTTTTCAAAAAATTCAGAAGGTTCCTCTGATGTGCAGTAGGGACAGGGTGCCAAGGATACCTTAACCCCCACCTCAAGTCTACTGCTCAACACATTTGTTGTTCCCCTCTGAGAAACATGCCCTGCCTCTTCTCCCTCCCCCTTTAAATGTTAGCTCCAAGACTTGGGATTCAACTTGAGGCTCAAAAGTATCTTGCAAGGACATGAGACTTGAGACTTTAAGGTAGAGACCTGACTTGAGACTTGGAGTAAAAGTCTTGAATACATTACTGCCAACTGCTCTAAAGACATTTCTATCAAATTTGACACCACAGGCAACGGTGTGGCTGTAAATATACCCACAGTTGTTGATATCTGTGAAAACTGTATCATTTAATGGCTATGACAGTTGATATAAATAAACAAGCTTATCCCAGATTTGGCTTTGGTTAAGCCACAAAATTTGTGAGATACTTAGATTTTGCACCAGAGGGCAACTGAGGAACAAAAAAGTTTCTTTATAGATCAGTGAAGAGTGTGCGTGTGTAAAATCTGTCCTGTCATACATTTCAACTTTATCAAGAAGTTTTTAGTTTTCAGCCTCATCAAGAAGAATTTATGCTAGCTAAACTAATCATCTGTGTAAGCATTGCCTTGCTTTTTTAAAAAGCATTTTTATTCCATATATAAATGCAGTAAAGAAACACAAATGTTTAAACAGGAGAATAGACTCATACAACAATACTGACAATTATATATATATAAACAGGAGAATAGACTCATACAACAATACTGACAATTATATAAAGTGAGGTATGTTGATAGTTCTTTTCTACAACATGATTTCCAGCCCCCCCCTCCCAAAAAAAGTAAATCCCTCCTTTATAATATATTGTATTCTTAGTTTGGGTTACAATAAAGCATATCAATACAGACATTCTTCCTTGAACTGAAATAGTTACAGTGTTCATCTACATATTCATGTTATTATTCAGATATTTGTAGACTGTGCAATATTCAATTAAAATTTAAATAACTTTGCATCCTCCTAGTAGAGTGAAAAATCTTTCCTTTCCTTATATTTGTTAATTAATATTAGGCTACATATTTCTTAACTAATTTAATTGCTGAACATAACATTAATTAGTGAAGATATTTCAGTTATTAATATTGTTTGTTTTAATTTCAAGTATGTATTGGTCCAGTCTTCAATTGATTGTTAGCTCCTAAATTTAGGTTTGTTTTGAGGACCATTTCAGTTCACAAAAATTTAAAAGTAATTCCCAGTCTTTATCCCATCCTTTGTTTGGTTTATCCTTCAATTATACAGTCAGCTTATACATCTCCATCATGTCTAGACATTTCCTGAGCCACTCATCAATTGTTGGTATTCCATTCTCCTTCCATTTTTGAGCATAAGTCAATCTTGCAGCAGAAACTGAGTATAGAATATATTTTAAATGTTTCCTTTCTTCTCTCCCTTCTACTATATTCAGTAAAAACATTCTGGTGTCATTTTAATTGGTGTCTGGATTATTAGTTATAATGTCCTGTGGATTTCTTTCCAAAATCCTTTCACTGCGGAACAAGTCCACCAAACATGATATAATGTCCCTTCATTCATGCCACATTTCCAGCATTTACCTTTTTCATATTGTTGAATTTTTGCCAACTTGTTAGGAATTAGTTACCATCTATGTACCATTTTATAAAAGTTCTCTTTAATATCCATACAAAGTGTAAACTTTAAATCTTAGCCTGAGGCTCTTTCCCAACTCTCCATTTGAATAGGGTGATTGAATTTTTTTTGCCCATTTTATAATACATTCTTTAACAGTTTTGGGTTCCATTTTGATCTTCAGTTAAAGTTTATAAAATTTGGATATAATAGATTTTCATGTTCTCAATAAAATCTCGTCTAATTCTGTTCTTCTTTTATTACTCCCTTCTAATTTGAGTTCCATTTTAAATCTTTCATTTAATTTGCAGTATGTAAACATGTGTAACCATTTTATTCCAATTTTTGAAATGATTTCAGGATTGGGGTCTCTCCTTCCTAATTCATCAAGTCTTCATATTTTGAGCATCTTTTTTGTTATGTCACTTGACCAAATTGTAGTGCTTCTTGAGGGGACAACTAATTTGGTAATTTGCTTTAGATTTTTTGTTTAATTTTTATACCATACTCTTAACAGCAATCTTCTAATTATATGATCATTAAATTCTTTGTTGACATCTGCTTTACCGTAGAATAAATATACATGCCAACTCTATCTTGTATTAAATCCTTCCTGATTTAGTGTATTTTCAGTGCCTTGCATGTCTGTGCTGTTATAATTGTGTTTCATCCTTTTTTTTGGCACCAAATGACATTTGACAACTTCAGCTAGTTGGCAGGAAATGAGAAACTGACTAATACTGTTACATCTGGTGTAGCAAGAGTGAGTTCCAATGAAAACTGGAAGAGTAGTTTCTGTGATGAATCTTGGCTTCCAGAAGCAGATCACCAGAAGTCAGTAGATAGAGAAAAAAGGGCAATATATTGTGACTTATTTAACATAAACTTTACTGAAAGCCATTTTTAACCTTTTCATCTAAAGGGAGGACATCAGGGCAGTAGACTATATCAAATTTGCCCTGGTTAATCAAAAAGCTACAGGAAAGAGCACTAGGAAGTATGCACTTCCATACACTCAATATTTTATTAAGTCATATATTTACATAATAATATCATCAAATCTGGTGAATACAAAGTATGTATGAATACAGCAAACATGAATCCATAGTTGTAAACATTGATAGGTCAATGCCAGGGTTAACCTTACTGTATGAATCAGATGAAAGAATTTTGTTTGCTTCAATAATCTTGATGAAAGTACAAAGAGGCCATTTCAGACATACATAAATCTGTGAGAAGAAATGCAGCTTTGTTCAAGAATTTGCACACTTGCAACATTTACATTTTGATATGTAACTGACTAAAAAGGCTTATAATTGAGGGGCGGAGAATGCCAAAACAAACTTGCATCAATGGGGGAAACAGATATAATGTGGTAGAAGACATAAATTTACTCTTTTAAAAATAATGTGCTAAAAGGAATAGAAGTTTCAAAGCAGGAAGTATCTGAGATGAGGACAAAATGAAGAGAAAGAAAATGCATATGGGACTAAGAGAAAGACAATAAACTTAAGATTTTCACATCCCAAAATCAGAAGCAAAAATGTAGGCCACAAAAGTTAAAGAGCAAAAAGCCTTGTCATAAATTTGCACAGCTGGAACTAATTGTTTCAGATTGTTCTCACTTATAGAAGGGCTTATACAGGCAGGTTTCAGTACCCTGTAAAGGGACCTTTTATGGGACCTGTGGGAATAAGTGCAGTGGAAATGGCTGACCCAGGCAATGGACTTATGCATTTCCAACATCACCAGCCCAAGAGGAGGCTTTGGGGTTCTCACCTGAGAGGACTCCCACTGGGTGAGCTTTGATTGCCTTACTTGTGTCCTCCAGCAGAGGCTCGTGGTTGGCAACAGGCAGGCTGGCTGATGCCCAGATCCAATCATATGTGCATGCCAACTAACTGTAGCTGTATTCAGTAAATAGCCGTGACCATTTTTTTCTTCCAATCCTGTGTGTGCCTCTTTATTTGGCAAGGCAGACTCATCCCTGAACACACAAATTGCTTTCCTACTTACAATGTGGCATCCTCATTCCATGTTTTCATATACACATATGCATATTTGCATAGCATATTGCCCCCAAGACATTGTTAGAGTAGACCCCCTTCCCACCACCATCCTTCATCATTGGCTGTGCTGGCTGGTGATGACAGATTCTGCCATCCAACAACATAGGGAGAGCTGCATTTGACACAGAGGAAACACAATTCCCCTTTTCCCTTTCCTTTCCATGATCAGTGGCAGTGCAAGAGGAAAGGGGGAACAAAACAAAAACAGTTTTCCCACATAACTAAGGACCTTATCCCACGGGGCCAAAAGCAGCAAGAATCCACTAAGAATCAGGCGCTATAGCGCTATACATTCCCGGGTGATCACACGACGTCGCTCAGAATCGGCTAAGAATCAGGCGCTATAGCGCTATAGTTTTCCGGGTGATCACACGACGTCGCTCAGAATCTGCTAAGAATCAGGCGCTATAGCGCTATAGTTTTCTGTGTGATTACACGACGTCGCTCAGAATCCAACAAGAAACCGCTAGGAATGCAGCATCATTCGGGTTCTTTTGAATGTCGGTTTCAGCGGGCATTGCAATAGCGCTAGCTTATCCATAGCGCTATTATAGCGCTAGTGCCATATTTATACTAGCGCTATAGTACTGCAATGATGCTCATATCGCTTTCTTGCCACTTTTGAGAGCAGCGTGGGATAAGGTCCTAAGAGAAAACTAATATACATACAGGTCAATATTAAAAAGGCTCTGTTATTTAGTAGTTTTCATAAAATTCCTACAATAATCCAAGGCAAAGGAGTGATAAAAATAAATTTTAAATAATATAATCAATTTCAATGCTCATTTTCAGTCTATTTCACCGAACCATTAGGAAGCCTCTGCGCTACAATGTGCACACATGAACAAGTGCATGGGAATTTTCCATCTGTATTTAGTTTGATTTTTAAGTTAACTGTTAAATCATGGTTGTTAAAAATGTGCCTTAATTGTTTGAACTTGTACAGTGACAAGAGTATTACAGGAGAGAGCAAGGCATCACATTGTGACCTTTAACTAAACAAGCATTTCTTGTAATTGTAATTGCCTTGGGCTAGTGGATTCTACTATTACATTCATTTCCACAATAATTGTACACCTACTTGAAAGGACATGTCATGCATCATGGGTATCCACTTTAAATAGATCAGTATGATTATAGCTAATTAAATCACATAGAAAAGTGCATTCAAATAATGTTAAGCATTCAAGTACAAATCACAAACCCCTGAAATATATAGTGGCAATCCATTTAGGCTTCCTTTTGTTCTAAATATAGCTCCAATTTAAAATGTTTGCAGATTGGTATACATTAATTTTATTTATTACTGTTTGCACAAAATTTGCATTCCCCATTTTCAGGTACTATTTCTGACAGAATGCCTCCTTTTCCTTGAAATGCATGTCCTCAGAGCATTGCAAATAGGAAACATGAGATGCAAGAAATAATTCGTGCTGTGTGTGTAATGTATTTATAGAGCTTTCTTTCTAGATTCCTCTTGGAATATAAGACACACATTTATACCAGCTGTGAAAAATAATCTCCCGGCTCCCCAAGTTGGTCTCGTTCTGTCAACTCTCTCCCCTAGCCGCCATTGCCTATTTTTATTCCTGTTTAATGGCCTTTGTATGATGTGTTGGTTTTACTTTGATTGTTTTAATAAAATAGTGTAATCTATTTTTAAGGGGGGGGTTGGGGGGAGTAATTTGATTGATGTGTTTTACTTTGTATTGTTTTAACTTGTTGTATGCCACCCCGGTTGCTTAGCAGAGGGGCGGGTTAAAAATAAAATTTATTATTATTATTATTATTATTATTATTATTATTATTATTATTATTATTATTAAAAAAATATTATTTTTACTCTAGTTCATCACCTCTTTAAAAAGTTTAGTCAACTAATTGCCTCATTAGTTCATATCAATGTGAAAATCAGCCATTGCTCACCACATGCAGCCATAGAGCCCTTTCTGCTTAGAATCACAGAATCACAGAATTGGAATGGGCATCACAGGCCATCAAATACAGTCTTCTGTTCAATGAAGGATCTCCAACAGGTAGCTGTTTTAGAAGATGTCCAAAGAAGAAGACCCCGTCACCTCTCTTTTTGTTCCATTGCTGAACTTCCTTTTAATGTTCGGTCAAAATCTATTGTCTTGTAACTTCAAACAAATAGAGATTGTTCTAGTTTCTGGAGCAGCAGAAAACAGGCCTCCCCTCTTCTCTCTGTGATAGCCCTTGTGGTATTTAAAGAAGGATAATCAACCCCTCCTATTCACCAAGCTGAACATGTCCAGCTCCTTCATCCTTCTTCAATATGTTTTGTTCCCTATACCTCTTATCATCCTTCTTGCCCTTCTCTGAAACTACTCTAACATGTCTATGAGCCTCTACAGATGGGCGACCATGGGACACCCCGAGAAGCCATGGATTGGGGCCGAGGCTGCCCCACTCCTCAGCCCCAATCCACTCTGTGAGTGGCCCTGGAAGGAGTGCTAAAATAGTGTTCCTTTGAGTCTTTGCAGATGGTGCAAAGTGCTGTCTTCAAGCCCAGGAAGGGTAGGGGAAGCCGGACGCTGGGTGCCCCAACCCCTTCCTGAGAACTTCATCAGAGCACCCACTGTCTCACACAGCAGGTTCTCCAATGACGTCCTTCCGTTGCAGCATCCAGAAACGCTGCAACGGAAGAGGCATGGAAGAGACGCGTGCTGCTTCTTCCAGTGCCCTTTCTGTGGCTTGATAGCACTCCTTCCAGGGGTTCTCGGGGCGGCCCATGGCCGCCCGTCTGTAGAAGCCCTTCCTCAAGCTACAGAAAGGACACTGGAAGAGGTGTCGCATGCTTCTTCTTCACCTCTTCTGTTGCAGCATTTCTGGACAATGAGACGGAAGGACGTCATTGGAGCACCCGCCATGTGCAATGGCGGGCACTCCAATGACGCCCTCAGGAATGGGTTGGGGTGCCCGGCATCTGGCTGCCCCTCCCCTTCCTGGGCGCTTAGTTGACAAGGTTTTAAAAAACAGGATACAAAAACTTGGGAGGTATTTGTGAGAGGAGGGGATGTAACTTTTTATTTTTAACAATCAAAGGCCAGTTCTTATTTTTAAAATGCTCCCCCTGTTTTTCTTATTTGAAGCAATGTTCCTAATTCTGTTTTTTTCATGGCCATAGCAATCTGCTTCCATCAGGAGACATCATTCTCCCCTGTGTATATGAGGAAGAATGTTCAGTTTAGTAATGAAGAATGCTAGAGGAATATTGTTCTATTGCAACTTCCATTTTTTAAAAAATAAGTAGAAACAGTACAGATTTTTTTTAAAAAAAAAATTAAATGTGCAGTGTTTTTACCCAGTATTGACTGAAAAATTGTGGGCACAAACTCCAACATATAGCAGAGGAGGAAAACGTTGTAAAGCAGGAAGCATTGGCTATATCATTTATTCAGTCTTTTTTTTTTTTTAAGGTTTGAATTCTAAATGCTAGAGCAGCTATGCTAGACCATACGTAGGTACTCTATACTGGAATACCTAAGTACAGAATACCTAACTTGTAGTACCAAAGGTCCTATTTGCACTGATGTCGGGCAGCCCAGGGTATCCTGGCCCCAAAGCTGTTCTGGTCCTCCACCAATGCAAAGGTCTGCTATTCCAATTCCAGATAGTTGATTGCATGTGTATCCTACTGAGCTGCCCAGAGAGTCCACTGCTGTCACAGGTCACATGGGGTAGTTGAGATAATGATAGCTTTGCTTTCTGGTGGTTCAATGTACATAAACTTTATTTCATGAACAAAATTCTTAAAAATATACATTAAGTCCATACTTAGACCTGGGTCCCATCTCCAAGACATCTCATTATGTATATATAAATATTCCAAAATCTAAAACAAACAAACAAACAAAAAATAACACTGAAATTCAAAGCACTCTTTTTCCAAAGCATTTTGGATAAAGGAAACTCAAATTTTATATAGTTGTGGGATTCTTGCTTTAATAGAGAAAGGAAGGGTTGTACCATAAGTGGTCAAGCAACTGTTTTACATGTAAAAAGTTCTAGGTTCAATAGGTGGCATCTTTAGATATAATTGGGAAAAACTCCAATCTAAGTTTGGAAATCTGGTGAACTGTTAAGACTTATAGTCTGACTCAATATGAGGCAGCTTCCTAAGTATTGGATAGTGGTAATTTTTTAAATGTTGGTCATCCTATTAGCTCTATATGCATGTGAATATTTCATTATGAGTGACCCTATAGTCTTTTACATAATCACAAAATCTCTTCTGTTTCATGCATTTGGCTGCTGTCTTTAGCTTCACAATACATTTGGAGTACTTTGCTGCCAGATATTCATACCTGCCCTACTTTATAGATGTGTTCACTCATGCATTTTGAATAATTACTTCCTTTTCTGACCTACTTTTGGTGCTTCTTTTTTTTCTGTTTCTCTTGTTAATTTTTCTCATTATCCACTTTTCACATTGTCTTTTCTTCTTAATATTTTTTTCTGTATTGATTGCACTATACCTAGTTGTTCACATACTTAATACATTATGAGACTTCTTGAATCTTAATAATTTGGCTTTGATCTTGGTCAGTATAGCAATGATTTCAATTTTAACCATTTGTCAGTAGTCAAATCTACACAGAGATATACTTCTCACAGTTTTAAAAAAAAAATCAGCTCTTTCCATGTTGAATCAATATAGCTATCCACATTACTTTTGAGAAAAGTACCCCATTGTGACTGCTAATCTTTTACATGCTCTTTCAGTTTATTTAGATAAACTCAAAGTAGGAGTGGATAAGAGCATGAATGTGGGTTGCCTGTAAATTTTTCCCTGCTACTCCTGCCAATCATTATGATATTCAAGTTATATGATGTCTTACCAACCTGATGAAATCTATCTTACATAGTAATAATAATAATAATAATAATAATAATAATAATAATAAAATTTATTTATACCCCGCCCAATGGTAATCCAATTAGGGTGGCTTACAAGTTTAAACTATACAGCATAAAACATACAATCCCTAATAAAACATGTAAATACAGCATGCCACCCTCCCCCCTTAAAATAATATTAAATCAATGATAGTTTAAAATAGAGTTCAATTTAAAATCCCAATACAAAAATACATTCAAAAGCCTGACTCCACAATCCTCACCATCTGATCGATGGGGCCACGAGAGTATCATCATTGGTGTGGCTACTTATATCCGAGGCGGGGATAACTAGTCTAGAAAGGCCTGCCAGAAGAGATCTGTCTTGACAGCCTTTTTAAAGCTG
>JAIPUX010001232.1:88254845-88272652 GCA_020142125.1 Phrynosoma platyrhinos | reverse complement strand
ATACTGGGAAAAAAACAGTCTTTCAGATTGTCTGGGACTAAGCCATATAGGATTTTATAGGTAATAACAAGCCTTTGAATTGTGTTCAGAAATGGACCACTATTCAGTGAAACTGTTCAAAAAGGAAGTTATATATTCTCTATAACAATGGTCAGCAGTGTGGATGGCCATCTGTCAGAGGCTGGATGGCCATCTGTCAGGGATGCTTTGATTGGGAGTTCCTGCATGGCAGAGGGTTGGACTGGATGGCCCTTGTGGTCACTTCCAACTCTATGATTCTATGATTCTCCTTTCCAGGGGAATGACAGGACACTTAAAACAAGGACTTGAGGTGATACAATGGGGGCAGCAAAGGGGCCCCATAACAGAAGCCAAGGCAAAGACTGGGTGGATGGGTCTGCATGTTGCTGTTCAATATGCTCCACCTTCAAACTGGTGGGAAGAAACAGGAGAAAAGGCTTCTCTTCCTTTTCAACACATCTGAGAAAAGGTTTAACAGAAGCTGTAATTGTTAATGATTCAGTGTTAAGATATTATTATTATTAATTTAAATTTTGAGTTAATTATTTCAAGGAGGTCCATGGCAAAGAAAAGATTTGAGCCCACATTTATTATCACAAGGGATAAAACTGGTTTGAGAAATCCTTTGGTTTCCACTTTACCTAATCAGTCATGTTGAAATCAATATGCTAAGCCATGCCTCTCAAAATGAGCTGAAGTGTAAAACATTGAAATAAAAGACCTTACAGAAGTATTCTAAGAACCAGCTAAAGAAGGTGAATCAATATAAGAAACCAAGATGAAATTCTGACTCTAAAAGAGCTTAACTGAGAATGACTCCTGCAGAAGAGCAAAAAAGGAAATTCCTCTTTCATCTTGGGTGGTTTATATAGGATGCACAGAGATAAGTTGAGAAAGGATATTGATTTCCATTTGTTCAGGATGAACCAATGAAATATGTGACCTGGATATCATATCCACTACTTTATTTACTGAGGCAACAGAGACAGTAGGCTTATTCCAATTCTTAATCCCAACTAGGATTAGCTGCACCTACCCATGTGAAGCTACATTTTATAAATAATGCAGTTTAACATCACTTTAACTGCCATGGCTTCATCCTATAGAATCTGGTATTTGTAGTTTTGTGATGCACAAGCATTTTTTGGGAGAGAAGACTAAACGCCTTTGTTGCCTCCCCACCATGCATGCACACTGTTGTACAAACACACTGCTGATGGCTGCCTGCTGCCTAGATGTCATCCCATTGGATGGCCACTCCTTTGGTTGGCCACACAGTCACACAGTCACAACTGCAATCCACCAGCAGTTCAGGGCATCAGAGCATTAGTGTGTCCAGTAAAATACTAGGAAAGCACCTCACTACAAGACCACTTCAACCCAACCCTATTTTGGACTGTCTGGTTTGTGTATGTTGCACTTCTATCCATTGCAGTTATCACACTTTCACTTTTTTGCATTGCTCCCTGGCTCTATCCTTTTAAACGAGCACCTGCATAGTGCATTTATATGCAGCTTAAGGATTAGGGTTAAGGTAGATCACTCCTTTAGAACTGCTCTGGCACTGGGGTATATATATAGGCTAAATTTGCATATCTCGGGTTATTTTTGCTCTGGTTTTTAGCCCTGGAGCACAGCTTCAATCTGGTTTCCACCTGCTTTGGAGGTGTGCATCAGCTAAGCGCCCCACCTTCAAAGTGATTTGAAACTACTTCATTTGGCCCATGTGTTTCATCCCATTGATGATTTATAGAGGCACCATTTATAAAGAGAAATTTTGAGTATCTATTAAACAAGATGAATGCATTTCATTCACTATGATCTATAAAATGAAATTGAGGAAATAGTTTAATATACATATAAAGTGTTAAAAATCTATTTTATTTACCATCTTGTTCATGCTGCAGTTCTTCTAGCTACTGTATTGAAGACAATACAAAATAAATTAATTTTGATGAAAAATTCTATCCAAAACTGTTAAAGTAAGTCAAGCCTCTCCCCCAGCCTAAATTTGGAATCTTTTGCTTAGATGTTATTTTTCAGAACAAAGGAATTATTGTAAAAGGGAAGGATTAAAGACCAAATACAGTATCTAAAGTAATTTATACAGAAGGAAGTCTGTTTTGTGAATTTAATTAAACAAGATTTTACTGCCTAGCATAGCTGTATCTGCCAAAAATGTGGCTGACCAATTAAATATTCACACTGCATTTGTTTTCACTTCTATCCATGAGGGCAGTGATTGGAAGCAATTAAAAACAACAGTTTATCTAAATGAAAAGCCACAGCATGAAAGGACAACATCACCTGCTACCTTTAAATAAATATTACAACATGTTCTAGGCCAGATGACTTTTAAGTTACATTGATTTCAATATGAGAGGTTTAAGCATATGGTAGACCCTCTTCCTTAAATCAATAGGGCTTAAACATCTGTACATTGGCTTTATTTGGCACTATACTTGATTGTGCCCTAAATGTACTTGTTAAATCACTGATTCCCCCTCCATCTCTATGCCTCAGTACAAGAATACTTCTGCTTTTCTTTCTGTCAAATGAAAAGATTTTATTGTAAGATTATTTCTGTTTTATAAAAGGAACTATCCGTTAAGAAACTTCAGAAATACAAGATCTATCATTTCTTTTGAAAATATTGCTGGATGTTGCCTAGTATTCCAATGTAGGCTATTGATTTTATGAGCGCCTACATCTAGTCTATTTTTTAATAGGAAAAATATTAAAATATTAAAGCAAGGACCAAGTAAAGTTGTCTTATCTCAGTTTATGGAAAGTGTTGTACAATTTTAGAATTATTTTGTACATGTTCTGTTGGCTTGAAATTCTGAACATTGTGGTCCAGAACATCTGATTCCCATGAAGTTGGCATCCTGCTTAGAGGCACCAAGGCTTGGAGGGTTTCTATGGTAGTACATAGCAGCTGAAATTCATGAAGCTGGGGAGCAGACTATTATGATAGGCAAGGGAATAGAGGTTCAAGGCCAAGAGGGCTTTCAGTATAGCAAACAAGTTTCAAGAAAAAACATGTGGTTAAAGGCAATTCAAGAGGTTACAGGAGCTCAGACTAGAAGAAAATTTGTGGACTTCACATACTACGTCCAGAACTGCTGTAAAACATTGTTTAAATAAGCAGTATGTTGTTCATGCCTTTGAATACAGTTGAGAAACAAAACAATTACAAGTTACTGAATTAATGACAGTTTAGTCTTGTGAAAAAGTAGGAAGATGCATATATGACATATCAAATTCCACTTTAGGTTTTGAGTCTAAATTAAATAAGATATATTTTATCAATTTCTGTGAGTATCAGGGTCTCAGGACTTTGTGGGTAAAGGCTGACTTTGCAACACATTGAACTGATCCCAGAATTGATTTGCTTTAAAGTAAACAGTTGAGTATGACAAAAATCTAGATCCAACCCTTTCCATAAAATGGAATTAGGCAGATAAATTATTTGATTATTTGTTTACAAAAGTTAGTGAAATAAAAATGTGTTAAATTGTGCATTAATATGCCTAGACCACTGATGGCAAAACTTTTAGAGGCCTTGTGCCCAAACTAAAAGGTCTTCCAGCACCAGGTGTTACCCAGTGCTTTCCACCCTCTAGGGCAAGACTTCTGTGGCAGGACTTCTTTTTATTGTAATTATAAATTGCTGTTTTCTCATTTAATACAATAAATGTGTTTAATTATTTTACACTAAATTAGATACATTAATTTTATAAAAAGAATGAGAAGATAGTTAATTGAACAAGGTTAGGAGGTTGTTTAGATCTTATTTGTGTACTTGATTTTTATACCTATTTAATATATGTATGGTGATATGTGCTTTTTCCATTATTATATATGTTTTAAATTTAAAATAATTTCCTTAAAACCACATGGAATTCAATTTTGAGATATAATTCAAAAGTTTAATTTGCAGCAACAGTGTGAAATGTCTACAGATATACTATCTGGTCCATGCCCCAATTCCACTGTACCCTTTTTTTGGATTATATTTCTAAAGTATAAAACCTTTCCTGAGATTCTCTTCTTCAAATTGTTCAGTCCAGAATTTGCTATTTCAAAGTACTGCAAATGTTAATTTTCTATTTCTGTTTTTAGCCATGTGTTTGTTGTTCTGTTTTTGACTAAAGTCATTGAATTAAAGTATACCCTAGAGTCCTTTTTTTCTGTTGCTTTGTAGGCAACAGCCTAAATCATCACATTTACAGAAGTTATTCCTTACAATACATTTTCCAGCTTCTTTTCTCCAGAGAGTTGTAAGGCTGAAGAGGCATGTAAATACAATTGCCTCTTTACAATGAGTGCAACATATGTGTATTACTTCTTTTCTGAGATTCTGAAGAAAGCTTGAAGAGGTAGAGCCTTAGCCAACTTAAGTATAGGGTAGCATGACAGTTTTTTGTGCCTGGAATAGCTTCTACATTTTTTAAAAAAATGTAGAACAGTCTTCTTAATGGCAATGCTGCAAGTGCAGCTTCATAGCTACCGTACATTCAATTTCCTTTCATGAAAATGAATTGTACATGCTCATAATTCAGCACAGATAAAATAGCTGATAGAAATGAGATGACCCCCAGAAAATTAGATTAACATATTCTGTGACTCCTATGTACTGAAAAGTGCTATTTCACAGATGTAGGCAGCCTGGTTAAAAAGGATTTGGCTATAAGGATGTGCACTTCAAGGCCAGCTAATGTTCTTTGTTTACATGGCATGGGGGAAAATAAATCTCTTGTCAGCAAAGCAGGGTATGAATGGGGATAAACATCTGGGCAAGTAGATGGCATGAAGAGGCAAATAACTGCCTGTTGCTCATGAGATCAATAGGCAGCTATGGCCATGAAGAGGCTGCAGAACAGGGGAAATGAAAAAGACTTAAGACAGAAAGGGCTTAAGATGTTACTTGAGGCCAAAATGTAATCATAGTCCCAGGAAAAACTGATGGGCCATTGCAATTTTTGCAACAAACTGGCAGGTTTAGACAAATATACATATTCTTATGTTTTGTAACTTGCTATGTTCTGAGCAGAAGATCTAATTTTTTTAAAGTATTTAGCAATATCTCTGTCTAGCTACCATTATACATCTCTGTCCACATTCCTTTTATATTTCCAAAGGCTTTTGTTATTTGTTGTTGTTAACTGCCCTCGAGTCAATCTCAACCAATGGTGACCCTGTGAATGAGACATCTTCAAGACGTCTCCAAGACTGTCCTTCACTACTCTGCTTAATTCCTGCAAACTCATGCCAGTGACTTCCTTAATAGAGTTCATCCATCTGACATGTGGCCTTCCTCTTTTCCTACTTCCCTCTGCATTTCCCAGCATTATTGTATTTTCCAATGAGTCCTCCCTTCTCATGATGCGTCCAAAGTAGGACAGTCTAAGTTTGGCCCTCTTGGCTTCAGGGAGGTTTCCTGCTTGATCTGCTCTAGGATCCATTTGTTTTCCTTTTGGCTGTCCATGGGATCCTCAACACTCTTCTCCAGCACTTCATCTCAAATGAATTGATTTTCTCCCTATCATCTTTCTTAACTGTCCAGCTCTCACAAACATACATGGTAATTGGGAATACAGTGGCTTATATGATTCTAGCCTTTCTGCTCAGTTGTATATCTGTGCATTTTAGAATCTTTTCTAGTTGTTTTGTGGCTGCCCTTCCCATTCTTAATCTTCTTCTGATTTCCTGACTGCGGTCCTCATTTCTATCAATGTTTGATCCCAGGTATGAGAATTCTTTTGCTATTTCTATTTTTTCATTGCCTAGGTTGAACTTGTGAAGGTCCTTGGTGGTCATTGTTTTTGTTTTCTTTATGTTCAACAGTAAGCCTGCCTTTGCATTTTCTTCTTTGATCTTTGTTAGTAGGTGTTCCAGGTCTGTGAGGTTTTCTGCCAGTACTGTGATGTCATCTGCATATCTTAGATTGCTAATATTCCTTCCTCCTATTTTCACTTCTTCTTCTGTGTCCAAGCCTACTTTTCTTATAATATGTTCTGTATACAAGTTGAGCAGATAGGGTAAAAGGATACAACCTTTTCTGACCCCTTTGCCAATTGGGAATCATTCTGTTTGTCTGTGTTCTGTTCTGACAGTAGCCTTTTGTCCTGAATACAGATTCCTCATCAGGACTATAAGATGTGTTGGCACTCCCATGTCTTTAAGGGCATTACATAGCCTTTCATGATATATGCAGGCAAAAGTTTTGCTATAGTCTATAAAGCACATGATGATTTTCTTTTTGAATTCCCTGGTGCACTCCATTATCCATCGTATGTTTGCAATGTGATCCTTAGTGCCTCTTCCTTATCTGAATCCTGCTTGGACCTGTGGGATCTCTGTTTCCATGTATGGTTGGAGTCTATGTTGCAGAATTTTGAACATGATTTTCCTTGCGTGGGAGATCAGTGCTATGGTCCTCTAGTTGCTGCAATCTCTTGTGTCTCCCTTTTTTGTGGATGGGGATGTATATTGATCACTTCCAACCTGTTGTCCATCATTTTGTTTTCCATATACCAGGCAGCAATTTAATACATAAAAAAAGAATGATGTCCCTGTTATCATGAAGGCCAAAAATAAAGTCTATAGCACTAGTAGTGGCCAATGGTATGTTGTTGTTGTGTTTCTTCAAGTTGCTTTTCACTTATAGTGAAACTAAGGTGATCCTATCATAGGATTTTCTTGGCAAGACTTGTTCAGACGGGATTTGTCATTTTCTTCCCCTTTAACTGTTAACATTCCAAGTGTCCTAAGCTTTTCCAAAGAGTATATATAATATATAATAATTAAATAGTTTGAATTTTGTGCAATATTCAATATTGTTACACATTTTGGAAAGAACTTATTCATTGTTCTGTGCATGCATACTAGATGTGATGATATCATGGGATCAAACAGCTATTACTAAGTGATATTTGGTGACAATCACACATTAATAATGTGAGGACACTGTCAATACACAGTGTTGTCATTAAGTGATGGTAAAAGTAGCTACGTGTTGGGAATGTTGTCAATGTATCTCAGTATTGCATTGCAGACTAATTTTTGTTTCTATAAGCCATGTTTTGGAGACATATTCCATCATTAGTTCCTATGCATGTGTACATTAAATTGCCCTCTGATATAGATGAGCATATTTCAGTTTTTCTACTGAAGAACTGGCACCTATAGTGAACAGATGTTGTTCTTTTCATAAAATAATGATTTGAAAAGAACTTTTAAAATACTAGGATGTAAGAAAATGATACATGAAATGAAATAGTTCAACTGTCTTTTTTCTGGATAGTGCTAGGTAACATAAATGTATCAAAGGATTTTCTCACTATGAGTAAGAAGAATCTTTCTAAGGCATAAATCTCATGTATTGACATCAACTGCAGTTTTTCAAGTTCCTGTCTAATTTATCTTGTGCTAATTATACATCCCTCTGGTAAAGTAAATAACAGTCATTAAATTGTTCTACAAGATAGTGACATTGCTGTGTCCTCAGTGCAAATTTATGCTACCTTCAGGAATTAAGATTTGATGGATCTTAGTGAGAAGTTAGTCAAATGCCCACACATATCTATGGTAACAAGGGAAACATTTATCAAGCAAACAAGTTCAAAATTAAAATTGTCTTCAGGAGAAAAACATCTAGACCCAAATTCTTCATTTGATATATTTATAGGTGTAGAACAGGGGTAGGCAACCTAAGGCCCGGGGGCCAGATATGGCCCAGCAAGGCCTTTGGACCGGCCCCAAACCGGTCCTGCCGCCACCGCCCCCCCCACCGCCGCCGCCCCCCCATGATGATATTGATTATTGTTGTTATTACTTGTTCTTGGGGTTTTCTTGGCAAAATCTTCACAGGGGTTTTGCCATGGCTTTTCTGGGGCTGAGAGAGTGTGCATGCATTTTTTAAAAATTTTTTAAATTCTTTTTTAATTTTAATTTTAATTTTTATTTATTTATTTATTTATTTATTTTTGGTGCTTCGGCCCGTCAATTGTCTGAGGGACAGCAACCCGGCCCCCGGCTCAAAAAGGTTGCCTACCCCTGGTGTAGAATATTAAAATCAGAAAACAAGTTGTATATATACTATAGGTGGGCATTTCAGAAGAGCACAAGAGGTGATTGGCCTTTATTGATACTATGTAATATATTGTAAAATAAAAATGAGTATGCCAACTTAAGAAATTCTGCTTGAACCAAAATGAACTTGGAGAGGTAAAGAAGAATCTATATCATTCCTCATTATTTTCAGCCAGCTTCTGACAGTACTCTGAAACAAAAACCTAACAAACAATTTTTTTGGCATAAGCATGTATGCTAAAGATGAACTTCCCTCACTTTTAAAGGCAACACATGTGATAACAGAGGCAGATGAACTGTCCTTATTCATGGACTGTATCATTTCAGTATTTACAAAATACTATTTGCATTATTAAAATCTTAGAAAAATAACCTTTTCCTAATGTACTTTATATTGGGGAGGGGGCAGGATTTTTACAAGAAGCAGGAAGTCTTCTATGTGTTGAAATGGCAGTTGTCCAGCCACATGTGAAAATTCTGCTGTCTCATAAATACATCTCTAAATAAGTCTAAAATGCATAATTAAAGTTTATTTACCCATAACAAATGGCTTGAATTTATTCAAATGTCAAAAGAAAGGGGGTGATTCAGAGCAGTGAGGCTAAAGTGTGAAACTTTTTGTATCCTTTTGTTTAACCTGCTCTTTCCTCAAAGATTAGTACAATGAAAAGTGGCTGTACTTGTTCATTCCCATTATGTCTTGACCCTGCTGAGCAGGCATTGCTTTCATCATGTTCTGGCTATCTGCACTCACTTACAAGAACTGGTTCCAAATGAATGAACCTAGCAATTCCTGGCTGAGCTCAGCATGGGTTTCATGTGAGCTCCTCAGTCTCTAAAAATCAACCTGTAGTTCAAGTAAAAAAAACCTGTAGTTCAGAAAATTGCTGTGTGAATAGTCCACTAACAGGGCTATGTTTAGGAGTCTCATCTAGCAGCGATGGATGACTACAGGTATCCTTGATTAAATAATAAAACAGTTCACACCACTCTTCTTCTTAAGCAGATTACTGAGCCTCATGGGCTTGTTTTTTTTACTAAATTGCAGCCATGGAATGTAGCCCTTATCAGAGGCAATGGCATGAAAACAGAAAGAATTTAACCCTTGGCTTTGCTGCAATACCGGTGAAAACCTACGTAATTAAGCCAAAATCTGTCATGCATAGGGTAGATGAATTTAAATCAATTACATTAGTAGCAAAATTAGGTCTCCATCCAGCCCGATTTTTCATAGGAGGAAACAATCATGTGGTCCAAAACACATTGCAGAAATCATCCAGTTTGAGACCACTTTAATTGCCCTGACTCAATGCTAGGCAATTCTGGGAACTGTAGTTTTGTGAGATATTTAGCTTTATCTGACAGAGAGTTCTGGTGCCCCAATAAACTAAAATTTAGCCCTGATAGTGTAGTGGTTAAACGCCAGTACTGCAGCCAATATTGCAGCCACAAGATTGTGAGATCAATCTCAGGGCTTCAGGGTTGACTCAGCCTTGCATCCTTTCATAGGTCACTAAAATGAGTACCCAGTTTGTTGGAGGCAATTAACTTACATCTTGTAAATCACTTAGAGGCTATTGTGTTTTGAATCTTTGTTCCCAGAGCAAACAGGAGCACAATATGGGTGAACTGTAGGGACTTATAATAAATTGATGTTCAATACAAAATTCAGAAAATAAAAAATGGAAAGCAAATAATTCCTCATTTACCAGTTTCTACTTCAGAAACAGGATTAGTTAATACTGAACTATGAAAATGAAGAGGGGGGGGGGGTGAAGTCAGATGAAGAGAATTTTGAAGCTTGTCTACAAGCCTAAGCAGACTGCCAGAAATAGTGCACATTAAATTGAGGCACTGCCCTGGCTCAGTGCTAGGGAGTCATGGGAATTGTATTTTTTTCTGAGACATTGAGCCTTCTCTGTCAGAGAGCTCTGGTGTCACAATAAATTACAGTTCCCATGATTCCCTAGCACTGAGTCAGGGCAGTGCCTCAATTTAATGTGCACTATTTCTGGCAGTCTGCTTAGGCCCTTAAATCTTCTTGGTTTAGAGATAATTTGAATTTGATATTAATTCAATGACAATAATAGCTGTAGATGCTCCTTAATGCACACACCCATCAACCTACTCCAACTCTAAATTGAGGACTCAGCTTCCTCTGCCTCATCAAAACAAAGAAAAAGTCCAGCCATTCACTGTATGAAATACCTTTAGTTTGCAGACTGCCAGAAATAGTGCAAATTGAGTTCATTTTAACTGCCCTGACTCAGTGCTAGGAAATCATGGGAACTGTAGTTTATTGTGGAATCAGAGCTCTCTGATAGAGAAGGCTCAATGTCTCAGAAAAAACTACATTTCCCATGATTCCCTATCACTGAGCCAGGTCAGTTAAAGTGGACTCAATTTGCACTATTTCTGGCAGTCTGCAAAGGCCCCTACTAAGGTAGTGACAGTAGGTAATCTCTGTTTCTGCAATAGATCATCTATGAACTTCTTTCATATGCAGTGGTATCACTGGGAGTTGTGGGGGATGTGGACTACACTGGATGACACCAAAGGGGATTGTCACCCAGTGGGGTGGTACGCCTGGTGTGGTTGCTGGGCAAGCGAGAAAGGGCATCACATCCCTTTCTCATTTCACATCCCTTTCTCCCAGCAGCCATGGCAGTCCCTTCTGTTTGAGCTTCAGCACAGCTGCAGCTGCAAACAGACCTCCAGGGGCCTGGCACTATCTCCCCAATCAGTGGTTGCTACTGGGGGGGGGTAGTCTCTTCCATTTGGGCTTTGGCATGGTTGCAACAATGCTGAAGCCCAAACAGACCTCCAGAGGCCAAGGCAGTCTGTCCCCCCACTTCCCCCTCAGTGGGTGACACCAACCCCTGGTACACCACTGTTCATACGACCAATACATTTTCAGTTCAGATGTCTTTATCTATATACTAGAACACCATATGTTTGCTGTAATGACTTAGCCTCTATAATCAAAAATTAATCTAATATATATCATTCTATGGCTGCTAATTCAAACCCCAGAAAAGCAATAAGGAGAGTGGACAGCAGGCTGTATATGAAGGCAGCTAAGAAAAAAAAAAACATGTGAAAGATTGGAACAGTAAGTGGATTAGCGTGTCAGTTTATCTTTTATTGACATAAATATCTTAACCTTCTGGACCTTGCACACACACACACACACACACACACACACACACACACTTATGATGATGAACAACAATTATAATGGGCATTTCTGACTGAAAGATGGTTGTAGTGTAACAGGAACAGAGGACTGTAGGAACTAAAAATCAAGAAGAGGAGGGAATCCTACTAATATAGAGGAAAGTGGCAGAAAAGGAAAAATTATTTGAAACACCAGGGATTAGAGGGCACAGAAACCATTGTGAATCATTGGGCTTCCTGGGGGGTGAGGGTGGGGAGAATGACTTTAACTTTACCCTGGCTTAACAAGTCAAGCTTTTTACTTCATACCAAATATTAATAGGAAGGGAAGTGGTAGAAAAAGAAAAGTCATTTAGAAATGGAAATAGGTGGCATAGAAACCAGTATGAAACATTGGTGATGACGGGAATGGTAACATTTTCATGGAATAATAAGCCAAACTTTTCACTTCATCCCCAACATTTTGTTCTTTTTTCTTCTTCTTTAAATAAACATCTAAATTCTGCTGCATGCTTCAGGTTTGGGACAGATTTCAATGACAACCTGAGGTAAAGACAAGAAGGGTGTTTGCTGATGAATATTCCATGGGTGCTACTTACAATTTGAATTTAATACTGACTGAAGGCAGCCCAGCAAGCATGCTGGATTAAAGTCAGAGCAAAGAGGGTAAAACAGCTGAATATTCAGGCTGGTTTAATATGCTGTTGTATAATTTTTGCAGAGGCTATAAAGGCATTTCTGTTCTGCTTCTTCACAAGAGAATCAAAAAACCATTCTCTTACCCTTTTATTCATAGCTATATTTCAATGAAGTAGAAGCTTTAAGGCTTTCTGCATTCTGAGTTGACTATTGATCATTAAGAAAGGAGTGTGTGTGATTAGTTTGTAGTTCTCTGACTTTATTGATCATGTGTCAGGAGAATTTTTAGTAACTAACTATGTTCTGACAACACATTTTAAATGAAATGCTTGTTGAAAATTTCTTTTAAAACTCAAATGCCAAAATACAATTCAACAATCCAAAAGACAGTCATTTTCTGCACTAAAGCAAAAATAGGAAAAGATAAACATCTAAATAAGAATGCAGGGTTGTTGGAAACCCAGAGATTAACAGAATGGGGAAGAAAGTTGTGAATGGCAAGTGTGATATCTTCAAAATGCTATCCTTTACATGTAGTCATGTGCACACACAATAATAAGGTCTAGAAAATTGACAGTGGAAACTGCAGCTAAAATGAAAAGCTTACTTTTCCTGTGCCACAAGGTCAAGTCTGTTAAATACACTATGCTTGAGCATTCAGTAAAGTGAAGGTGAGTCAGCCATATAAAAAGAGGAAGAGGACTCAAAACAAAATTATAGGGCTGAAAGCTCTGTGAAGATTAAAATACTAAGCATTATAACCATACAAACAAATTATGCTGCACCTTGGCATGGATCTAGTATGAACATCAGAGGGAAACAAAATGTGCCTAAGCAACAGAAAATGTGTTGGATGAAATAGGAAAATGGCAGACTAGCAGTGAAATACACAAGTTCAAATGTATCTGAGTGCATACAGACTTTTAGGATGTGTTACTAGAGAAAGTTAAGCAACTACCTGGTGTAATTCACACTTTATCCCATGATCTATCATTGTGTTTCTTTGCACAAACCATCTTGTGTACAAACACCATTTGAAAGCAAGTTTTTTCCTACTGCCCCCCTCTACTATTGAAATAGCATAGCACCTCAAAGAAGCTTTAATCAAATAATTAACAGACTGAAAGGAAATAAAAATAGCTGATCACGTTTTGAGATCTCCTAGCAAACTACACTATTTTGCTCCTTCTGGTCATTGGGACATATATCCTATCACTGTGAGACAGTTAAGATATATTCCTCCCTGTTTTTCCAACAGCAGCAGAACAATAGCTTGGTTGGGACTGAAGTATAATGCTATGAAAGATCCTTTCATTTGGCTGTATGATCACCAAAGACAAGAGAGAATGTGATACACCAAAGAACCAAGAGTCAACAAATTCTAAATTAGAATGTATGGAAATATAGGGCCTTTGCAAACTGCTAGAAATAGTGCGAATTGAGTCGACTTTAAGGGTTAGGGTTAGGATTAGGGAATCATGGGAACTGTATTTTATTATGGCACCAGAGCTCTCTGACACAGAAGGCTCAATGTCTCAGAAAAAATTCCCATGATTCCCTAGCACTAACCCTAACCCTTAAAGTGGACTCAATTTGCACTATTTCTGGCAGTCTGCCAAGTCTCATATTTTACTGAATAGATGTCACTCCCACATCTGATCACACCTATTCCAGCAATGTGCAAATAATATTCACATAGATAAATGTGATGAGAACATGGTTAGGCATGGGAAGGTACTGTGCTAACTGAACTGTAGCTTACAGAAATGTATTTGGTCACAGTACAGATGATGGCCTTCTCTGCATTGGCACCCACCAGCTGGAATAACCCCCCAATGATATTAGGTTGAATGTTTGCAGCATTAAGTAAAGACCTCTTTGTTCAGGGATCTTCTTCATTATTTCTCTGATGGTTTAACATTGTCACATACTTTAAAAAAATAAAATTAAAAAATGTTTTTAATGGTTTGTTTCATTTTTAATCATTCTTTTATTCAGCCATTTGTTTTATTGCAGTTATTTTATTGTAAACTGTTTTTGATATTATTCTCTTAATGGAACTGTTTTTACTCATTGTTAAATAACAGTTAATAACAGTTAATGGTACTCTTTGCTCAGGATCCTGCTAGCATTACAGGATCCTGATTCTGTTTCTGCATCAATTTGTGCTTCTCCTACCCCCTTCCCAAGTCTCCTTCAAAATTTGTCCCCACTTAATATGCTTTTTTCATAATACCAATTTTCCCTGATGTGCCAATTTTTTTGGGGGGGGGGATAATTGTATTGCATAATTTGGAGAAGTGAGGAAATTGAAGAGTGATTGCATTCTGGTATATTAGTTGCAGAATTGCATTAGTTTGTTTAATTTGCATTAAAGCATGAATGAAATAAATGTTTAATACCTTTGAAATTATTTTTCTTATACCTTACTTTAAAAATTTTTTATTTCTGTGAACTGCTTGGTGCAGGTTGCATTCCTCTTTGTGTGAAATATTCAAATCCAAGCTTAAAAGTTCTAATACTGCACCCACCTTGGGAGTGAGCCATTTTCCATTAAGTTAAACTTACTTTTGAGTACATATGTACAGACTGCACAGTAAGTCTACAGGCCTATGCACTTACTTGGAAGTGTGCTCCTTTGAATTCAGTAGGACTTACTTCTGAGTAAACATGCATAGAATCAGTATTTATGTTTCTTTCCCTGTAAGTATATGTGCTCTCTCCCCCCCTCTCTCTCTATATAAATTTTAAATGTGTGAATGTCTGAATTATCTCTGTGCGCACACACACACATACATACATAAAGATAATTCAGATATTTTTTCTGTAACTCAAAGTGTAATTCCTATTTCAGGTGCTGGATTCCTTCTTCTTTTATTCACAATAGCATACAGAAACTATTTTTAAAAATTGTGTAAATGTAATACATGGATGGGGTTTGAATAAACCCAATCGGATATAACAAGAAAAAGGAATACAATCAAGCATAAACACTCTACACAGTAGTCTCTTTCGGACTAGTTCATCAAATTGAACATGCATACATATCTTAATTTATATTTTTGTTATGGAAAGCATAACTCTAGAGCTTATATGAACTTTAAAAGTGCAAACCTCTACTTTCTATTGATTTAGGACTACAAATCTATTAGAAATTGTAAGTTCTGAACAAAGAGAGAACAATTCATTTTCGTCCTTTTTGTTAGCTCATATTTGATAAAAGAATAGAAAAGTTCTGTTTCCACACAGGGATTTTGAATAGAACAATCCTCTGATAAACAACTTAGCCTCTTCATTTATCAACTCATACTTCCAAAAGATATCTTCCAAGACGGTAACATACTGTTCACTTGAAAATTGGTTTCCTCTATGAAGTGAATTAGTGGAGATAAAAACTCTGAAGTAGCTTTTTAGAAAGAGAAAATTATTTAAGAGCTAAGGCATACTGATTATTATATTCAGAACCTGTAAAATGTAATTCTCTCCGTTTCCAGTAGTTATAGCTATATATTAATAATCTTTTTTTATCTTAATGAAAACAACATAAAAGTCCAATGTGGGTCTTCAGAGGAACTAGACTGGGGGAGATGTCCTAGACACAGAATCCTAATCCAACTCTCAGTCAATTATAGCACACTGCTCTATGGTATAAGCATAGAGAAGCTCAAGATAGTTTTACTCTGTTTTGTCTACCTATGATGAACAGATTTTCCCAGGGATATATCTTGAAATGCTGAAAACCATAAGAACTGAAATAGGAATTACAGGATGGTTTCTGGAGAGATGTCTCTCCCTTTGAGAGACCTGGATTCCAATCCCCACTCAGCCACTGAAACCCACTGAGTGATCTTGGACAAGTCATACTTTCTTGGTCTTAAGTTCCTCTGAAGAAATATTACCAGGAAATAAGAGGATAGGGTTGTCATAAATCAGAGCTGACTTGAAGGCACATAACAAGGGTTACACCACCATCTTTCAGGTCCCTGTATATTCTTGGATTCTCCATAAAGTACCACAATGGAAGTTGTCCTAGAGCCTGGATCATAACAGTCAAGGTTAGTAGAAATAAAGTCACTAAAAATAGCTCCACACTTCTATTCATGCAATTGTAATTGCAACTAGTGAGACCAAATAGATTGAAACAAATAATGCAAACAGATGCTGAATGTTTTCCCCACATTGATTTATTACTGATTATAGTAAACATTTTATGTAAAATGAGTTTGGTAAGGCTTTTTCCCCCTTAAGCAAATTTTCTCAGCTAGTTTCAAATCTGTGCCAAGGAGCTGGGTTGTACACATCAAAATATCCAGTAAAGGAAGTCATGGGTAGTGCAGCCATATACCTACATAATGCACCTGATTCCAAATACTATTTTATTGCTAGAAAAATGGGGGGAATGGAAGAATTGTCTGAATTACATTTGTTTCACACAGTTTATAAACAGTGAAGGATATATGTTTCAGTTAATTCCTGTTATGCATCCAAATTAGACCCAAGATTTCTAAGAGAGTTGCATTTATTCTATCCTATTCTCCCTTTTCCTTATAGTGTTATGAAAAGAACCCACACAATTCAATAAAAATCTAGCAGAGATGCCAACAACATGAACAGAGCTGGGTGCACCTCTACACTTCCCCAACTCACTTTGACAAGATAATAACCATATTAGGAAGGGACAGTAGGAGTTGTAAATTGAGCTTTGGATGTAGAGGAGGATAAGTACACAATCTTGGCGCACAATCAGTTCAGCAGTAAAGCTACCAAAGCCCTGTCCCATATTCTAGGTACAGTACAGTAGGTACAGTACAGTACAACTCTAGGTATAGTACAGTACAATGAAATGCTATATATTTATTTAGAATATGTATACCCCACTCTTCAGCCAGAAGACTCTAATAGTGCCCCTCAAAGGTAAAAAAAAACAAACCCAAAAACAAAGAAAGAAAGGTAAACTAATCCCTTGACATGAATGTCTAATTGTAACCAACAGTAGGGGGCAGTGCTCATCTCTGTTACTAAGCCAAAGAACCAGCATTGTCCGAAGGCTACCCCAGTGGTCATGTGGCCAGCATGACTGCAGTGAATGCTGTTACTAGTGATGTGACAATTATTCATCATGGTTTTGCTAAACACATGAATTGTGGCTTTCTCAGCCCCTTTAATGGCTTTCTGAATAAGCTGATAAATGTGCCACCTGATCTCCTAGGTATCAGAATTTACAGATGGTTCATTTGCAAATGAAGAAAATGGATGGGAAATTTCTTTTGAAGCTTGTTCATTTAACAGCTGTAGCAGTTGTATTGTCTAGCCCAGATTTTACTATCTTGTTTGCAAGAATATCATGGGGGACCCTGTCAAAAGCCTTACTGAATTCAAGATATGCTATATCTACTACATTCCCTTCATCTACCAACCTGGTAATTTCATATATATATATATATATATAGAGAGAGAGAGAGAGAGAATGAGATCAGATTAGTCTGGCATGACTTGTTTCTTTGAAATCCATGTTGACATTTAGTGATTATGGCATTCCCTTCTAGATGTTCACAGACTCTTTGTTTAATGAGCTGTTCTAGAATGTTTCCAGGAATTGATGTCAGACAAACTATCCAATAGTTGTTGGGATTCTCTTTCCCCCTTTTTGGAGATGGGGACAATGTTTGCCCTCCTCCAGTCTGCTGGGACTTCTCCTGTTCTCCAGGAGTTCTCAAAGATTATTGCCAGTGGCTCTGAGATTACATTTGCCACTTCTTTTAATATCCTTGGATGTAGTTCATCAAGTCTGGGAGACTTATATTCATTTAGGTTAACCAGGTATCCCTGTAATTCCTCTTTACTTATTCTGTGCTGCATTTCCCCTATTGTGT
>JAIPUX010001232.1:88183272-88196712 GCA_020142125.1 Phrynosoma platyrhinos | reverse complement strand
TCCTCTTCCTCTTCCTCCTCCCCACTGGCCCTGCCCGCCGCCGCTGCTGTACAGAAGGGTGGCCCGGTACCGGGCTGTGGACCGGGGGTTGGGGACTACTGACATTCACCTTATAAGACGCACCAAGTTCCCCACCCCCGTTTTGGGGAAGAAAAAGTGCGTCTTATATGGCAAAAAATACGGTAACTGTTTGGTTTCTATTTCCCTGCAAAGATTACCAGCGAGGGTACTATTAGTGCTAACTGTTACAGTGCTTTTTGCAATTTGTCTTAGAAGAATTGGAAAAGACTAGCCAAATGAATGTAAAAGAGCAAATTGCCATCCTAGATTAGTATGTTTTAGCTACTATCAACCAGGATGAGTACTGAAGTGAGACCTACTGTTGAAAAGCTCTTCCTCCTATTAATCAAAGTCTTTTCTCTTGGTATTCATCTGAGTGGGCAGCCCATTCACTATGTACAACAATCTATGGAATAAAAGGTTAAGCACAAAATAGAAACTAGGCCAAAGACAACTGAGAGTGATTTAGCAATCCACTATTCAGTGGATTGCATATCTACAATGCTGAAATTTTCCTATACTTTGTAATTACTTTTTCTTCTTGTTACCTCAGACACACAAGCCTACCACTATAGGTGTATACCATTTAACCCAAGAAAAACTGACATATATAATGGTAATAATTTTGAAGGTATATTTGCATTACACTGGGTCAGATTTTTTTTTTAAAAAATGTTTTTATTGTGGATGTACATAGAACCAAAAAAGGAGGAGGATGCAAAAGAAAGGAAGATTATGAAGAGAATCTATTGATATCACTCATCAGCCTTGTTTTCATGAATTCATATTTTAAAATTAATGTAGTTCTTGATACACCAAATAGAGAAAAACTAGACAAAGGAAATGAAAAATGCCACTGCTGCTTCCAATTTTTTCAGTGTATTAAAATAATTACCATGTGTTATCATTCTCTCAATAGAGGCCCAAACTCTTATATCCAAGAGAAGTAAAAGTGAATACCAGAAGAATCATTTAAAGAGATAATATTATGATATATATATATATATATATATATATATATATATATACATATATATATCATATATCTTCTCTTTTTAATAATAAAAAAAAACCTGAAGGAAAGAACTACCCAATTTAGAGGAATTAGAATAAAAAGGGAATCAATGTTTGCAAACAGAAAGTTAATTTCAAAATCAAACCAAATATTTTCTTCCTTTAAAAAACAAACATGCACATACCAAACATCTGAGTTTGCCTTAAGTTCCCTCTATTAATAGCATTACAAATACAATTAATATGCTGTTCCAGAATGTTAAAATGACCATGATATACCTGGCACTCAGAACCCTGTTCTGTATAGTATGTGCATGATAGAATGTCTCTCACACTCTCAGAGCTAACAAGAATAGGGATCTGAGCACAAGATGTTGGAGAAAGTCATCCTTAATTGATTACCACCAGAATTTGGTAATTAAAGGTAACTGCATATGAAATTGAAAGTCCCACTCTCATATTTCTAAGGCTGAATGTACATGAGGGCTGTATCTCAGCTCCACTGCTCAGTATCCCTGACCCAGTTTGACCCCTTTACTGCCACACACTCCTGTTTGAAACCAAACTGAAATCAGTTTGGAAAGCCACATGGGATCTCCATTACTTGGCCACATTGGTGCAAGTGTCTCTTCTGTGTATACATGTTCAAGATATTGGTTTTGTATGGTCACATGACTGTGGGCCTGTGCAGACTGGCCAAAAGGGCCAGCCTGGGGGTGGAGTTGGTGGGGCGGCCCACCATATTATATCCATAGACAGCAATGAGATGGAGTGTAGCCTACAGATCTTTTGGGGTTGGCTCCTGGACACATTGAAGATGTCCATCATTGAGAACAGAAGTGTAAAGGTTAACACATGCAAGGCTGGGCATACCTGGTATTGAATTCACTAAGATTACACTGAGTAAAGTATTCATAGGAGTACAGAGGCAAGCATGTTTTCACACTGGATAATTTTATCTACATTTTTGAGATTTAGAGATGTGTGGTGAGTAATCCATACATTTGCATATTTATTGGCATACTCAAGATAGGGCACAAAGTGTACAGTGCAATCAAGATGAGCCTTGGCTCTGGATATAAACATTTGAGACACCTTGTTTATTAAAACAGAATCTCAAACTATTCCCTTAAGAGTACTCTGTATAGACCAATTATCTTATGATTCTGGGAAGGGGAGGGGAAATAATAAATGATAGTGAAATGACATTGCTGTTGAGTTTACCATACCCCAGGGAAACATAAAAGTAAAATTAAATTCTGCAGCTATAATAAGAAACGTTAACATCCAATGTCATTTAACTACATTTATGAAAGCTAGTTAATAAGCATCATGGGTGCCTTAAGAAAGAATTTATTTTAATTTTTGTGGAACCTTAATTCAACTGGAAGATTATTAGGGAAATATATTTAATATTCTGTCGGGGGATGCTTTTGAAATATCTTCATACAAATATTTTATATCAGATTTGGGAAATCAAAATTATCTAGTTATCTTTCACTACCCAAGACACACATGCACATGTATGCACACACACTCTGGCTATTTTATATATACATTTTGCACATGTACAGCAGTTTCCTACAATGCTGAGTGAGAGTTATACATCCATTTGGTACTTGCATTACATCTAGAGAAGGCATTTTTCACTCAAGCGTTTGGAGATTCCATACCCATTTATTGATAAGACCATACCTTCATATACATTGTTAAACACTGTACAAAGAGGATCTTAATGCAAAAGTGTATACTACTGTTCCAGTTCAGTGGGTTACATTTGAAGCCAAGTGGTGGAAGAGGGGCTATACATGCAGTTGTGTATGCATGCAAACACACACAAACAGACACAGAGCATGAAAAATCAATATTGAAAACAGAGTTGCTGAGGGAGGTGGTGATCAGTTAGGCTGTAGGGAAACTGGGTGCGCTACTACTGACTTTGGAGGCTGGATGGGAAATGGACGTGCATCTTTGGTTACAATAAGATAAATATTTCCTTTTTTATTATGATTTATCAGTGCTCATACATGTGTGTGCACATCAGGAATACACTGCACAAAATACATCCTAATGTAATCCTATTTAGTTCCATCAAGATTTTTTTACTTCATCTTCATCAGTGCACACATGGATAATTTAAAGACAATATTCAAGACAATACAGACAATACTGGGTTATCTGTTTAAAAAGTCCTTAAACTTTGGAAATGAATTAAGAGGTTGAACATGCTTATTAAATTTATCTCTTGTTTATATTTTCTTTATATTGTAAGTACTACTACTATGAATTAAACACTTACGTTAGGAAAAACTACATGCTTGATGAACGATCCATCAGACAGCTCCATTAGATTTTATTTTTATTTTGCTGTTGTTTGGAGTAACAATTAAACCACACATTGGTTTGACACATTCTTGAGAAGATTTTACTACCACTTTTATCACATTATTTGTCCAGATCCTGAGTTGGGATTAAGCATTGCAGCTAAAGACAGGACAATTATATTTCTGTAGCTGTTAGAAACCCTTTGGAATATTTTGAGCAAAGCACAGAACATCTTGATCAAAAGGAAGCTTTTTAAACATCCATTGTACTGCTGCTCAGAGGAGTTGAAGAGGGAGAAACCTAACTATTCCTCATTTTTACCCTTAGAATTCCAAATACAAAAAGGGAGTTTGGGAAGCTAAAAGATGATATATGAAAGGCCATGTTAAATGGCTAAATTATGGAAATTGCATGGGGCAAAAATGATTTTTATTTTTATTTTTATTTTAAAAAAGGAAAAAAATACAGCTAATTCTGTTTTTCTAGATTGAGCCTCAATGTGTAGTAGAAGGTACAGGTGGGCATTTTGACTGCTAAGGCAATAATCTGAAACAACAGTGGCAGTGAATACCTCTTGTGATGATTCACTAGCAGAGATTTCAAAGATTCCAATATAATTTCTTGCTGCTTTAGTTAATTCTTTGATCCCAGAACCCACTCTCCTTATTCTTGCACATCACTAAGCAACTTCCGTAGCATGAAGGCCACAGCTGATATTGGGTAACCATCTAGAGCCTACACAACAAAATGGGAGAGGGAGCAATGGCATCACTAGGTGTACAGGACTGCATCATGTGAAACCTAAGAGGGGGATGTCACCTGATGGGGTGGTACACTCAGGGGCATTGGCACTGCTACTGAGTGAGTGAGAAAGGGCAGTTTTGCACTCACTCAGCAGCTACACAGAACCCTACATGGGCCCTCTAGAAGCTACAGCGTTACCTCCTTACTAGTGCTTGCTGCCAGGTAGGGGCAGTGCCTTCAGGGTTAGGCATGGCTTCAGCCATGCTAGACTCTCAAGGCCTTTGAGGTCACTGTTTTCAGGTTCCAATGTGGCTGCAGCCACACCAGACTCTCAATGTCTTTGGGTGGGGGTGCTGCCTTTAGGGTCTGGCACGGGTGTAATCATGCCAAACCTTGAATGCTTTTGAGGGGTCTGTAGTGGTCTGGGTGGGCAGGCAGCTTGGGGGCGGGAGTCAAGGCAGTTCATCTTCCCCACACCTGGTGACATTAAATTCAGGAATACCACTGGAAGGGACAGATAAAAAAGGAAGTGGTCAGGAAAAAAAACCCACAGTGTATTTTCATTATGTTTTCTTCCTTATACTGTGACTTTTCTAAGAATTTGTTTAATTGTGTTTCATTAGTACTACATCTGTGTCTGTACTTTTCTCTACAGAGTACCATCATGCACGTTAAAGCCCTATGAGACTGTAGAACTTAGGGCCGTTGCAGACCGTCCCAAAGTACCAGTCTGGGGGTAGAGTTGGGGTGGGGCAGTCACACGTCAGCTGCCCCAACCCCATGTTATGCATACTGTTTAAACATGCTGCGCCAAAAGGGTGCGGAAGACCCATGGTGCCAGCTTTTTTAGGGGTGGCAAAAGGAAGGCTCGGGACCATGGTGTGGGGCTGCTGCAACCCCAATCAACTGCTCCCTGGGGCAGCTCTCTGCTGCCCCAAATGGGCCATGTACATCGGCCCATAGTGTCATAGGTTTCCTGCAGTGGTAATGAAAGAACAGTGAAGGGATGGGGAATAGAGAGGAGGAAAACCTGAGGAAAAAAAGCAATATGTGCAGAGAGGAGGAGCACTGTTAATCAGAAATTCTGCTATAGACAATTAGGAGGAGGGGAACCAAGTGTGGCAGTCCTTGGACTGCAACAGACAAACCATAAGAAATTGGCTTCTGGCCACTTTGGGGGTGTGGTGTTTACAAGACACATGACACTAAAGTGGCCTAAAGCCACCCTGACACTACACTCTAGTCCAGGGGTAGGCAACCTTTCCCCTTTAAGGGCCAAGGGACTTCAGCTCCCAGAATCCCAGGAGCTATTGGCCAACATGGGACTATTGGCCAACATGGCTGAGGCTTCTGGGAGCTGAAGTCCCTCAGCCCTTAAAGGGGAAAGGTTGCCTACCCCTGCTCTAGTACTTTGGACGGGAGCAAAAGTAAGCCTCAGCAGTATGGGTTTAATTGATCTCTGGTGCACTTTGCATCGACTGGAGTGGAACTACACCCATTATTCCCCAAACCATCAGTCTTACTCAGAATTGATTATTTCTTTGTGAATAAATCCCTTATGTCTCAGGTAGATGGAACTACAATTGAGCCAATACTTTATTAGGATCATGCACCCATTGCCCTAAATTGAACTTTACTCCTAGATTTGCATCCAACAAAAATTTGGTGGTTTAGTCCCAGGCACTCGTAAACACCCAGTTTTGCAAATGAACCCAATAGTCCATCCAATTATTCTATTTGGAGAATAGGACAGAGGAAACCACTGAAGCACTCTTTGGAAAACTTTCAAAGCAGTTTTGAGGGGCCATTTTATTCCAGAAGGGGCAATACAGAATAAAAATAGGGAAGTTAAAAGAACCACTCTCTTATCATATATTGCTGTCCTTACCCAGCCTCAGAAAACATTTCAAAAGCCAGGAACCTTAATTCAGCTATCAAAACAAAATCTTGTCAAAATAAATAAAGGCAGAGGATGACAAGGTTGTGACCAAACTAAAACAATATCAGAAGAATTCCAAAAATTTTATACTGCACTATATACCTCTGGATTACCTAAAGGAACAGCCACGCAGAACTTCATTAGGTCACTGAACCTTCAAACATTAAATGCAGCCCATAGAGAAATGATCAGTAGTCCAGTATCGGAACATGATGTGAAATCAGCTATTAGCAACTCAAAAATGGGCAAATCACCAGGCCTGGATGGGCTCACAGGGAGTTCTATAAAATTCTTTCTGTGGACCTGTGCCCCCACCTTGTAAACCTATATAATGAATTGGTCTTTACCTCTTCGCCATCATTACTTTGAAACTTTCAAGACTCATTCCACTTCCTAAAACATCTGCAGATAACCCCATAGTAACAGATTTCAGGTCCATCACACTTATTAATCAAGATGCCAAGATTCTCTTATCCATTCTAGTTCACAGGATTAAGTCCTTTACAACTGACTATATACATAATAGCTAGGTTGGCTTTATGCCAGGCTGAAAATTAGATGATGCAATTAAAAGGACTCTGAACATCATATAGCATGAAGATGCTAATCATTCACACTCAACTTTCATTGTTTTCTTTGGATGCCCTCAAGGTATTTGATAGATTAGAATGGCCTTATCTTTTTGGGGTCTTGGAAGGCATGAATTTTGGGCCACAGTTCACGGCTTTAATCAGAAACCTTTACATAGGGTCAACAGCAATAATTTATATTAACAGGCAAGAATCCCCAAGGATAGATTTCCACAGAGGCACCAAGCAAGTGTGCTCTCCTTCACCAGTATTATTTACCATTACAATAGAGCCTCTTGCTGATTCTGTTAGGAACAAGCTTAATATTCATGGCTGGCTCCATGGCATATGGGAACACAAATTAAACCTTAATGTAGATGATGTTCTTGTATTCCTTCGGGACATGAAGACATCATTCCCTGAACTAGAATATGTTCTTCATTGCTTTGATGTAAAAGCAGGCTTCAGAGTCAATCTACAAAAATCCAAACTACTCTGTCTTAACACCCCTCTAGATAAGCCAGGGGTAGGCAACCTTTTTGAGCCGGGGGCCGGGTTGCTGTCCCTCAGACAATTGACGGGCCAAAGCACCAAAAATAAATAAATAAATAAAAATTAAAATTAAAAAAGAATTAAAAAATTTAAAAAATGCATGCACACACTCTCAGCCCCAGAAAAACCATGGCAAAACCCCTGTGAAGATTTTGCCAAGAAAACCCCAAGAACAAGTAATAACAACAATAATCAATATCATCATGGGGGGGGCGGCAGTGGTGGGGGGGGCGGCGGTGGCAGGACCGGTTTGGGGCCGGTCCAAAGGCCTTTCTGGGCTGCATCCGGCCCCCGGGCCTTAGGTTGCCTACCCCTGAGATAAGCAATTGAAATGGCAATGTTTGACCAGCTTCCATTTTTGCCAATCAGGTTTCATTTACCTATTTATAGTAATCACAAAAGACCTACCCCAAATACTCCCACAGCATTGTAAACCATTTGCAGATTGGATGAAATCTAAATTGAAGCTCTGGAAAACTTTCACTATTAGGATAGCCTTACTAAAGATGAATCTCCTACCCAAGTTTCTGTTTCTGTTCTAAGCTATTCTTCTCTCCCTCCCTCCAGTTCAGACTTTATCTCATGGAGAAAACAAATTGATTTCCTAAAAAATACTGATATATGAAATCTAAGCATGGAGCTCTTGCCACATCCAACCTGGAATAATACTTTGTGGCATTTCAGTTAATCCAAACTACCCTGCTCATCAAGAGATTTGCGTCTACATTTTGGGTAGAATCAGAATTAAACAGAAAAACCGCAATCAGTCAGTCCCTTTTTAAATAACACCTCAGCTAGAACCTTGAACAGTACAAAAAACCCTTTTCTTCAAACATTGTTTTCATTGTTTGGAGGAAGTGGAGTAATCTCATGGCTCCTAGTCCTTCCCTGATCAGATCATTTTTTACTTCACTTTTCCTTTCTTAGCTCAGATACATTCACACAGTATCACACAATCTATACCATCTAGGAATTATTCCAATATTCTAGACCTAAAATGACAGAAAGCCTCTTAAATTCTTTGTTGTCCCTTAGGCCCTCCTGGCTCCAAATCCAACAAGTTACCTCATCCATGTCCCAACTAGTATGGTCAGGGGAAATGCTAGATTTTTGACTATGCTTGAATGTATGTGCATACTTCCAGGTCGGCCAGTGAAGGGAGGGTCAGGTCATTGTATAACTGGATGGTTGAAGACTCCTATGGGAGAGGTACTTTGTATAAAACATGGTGGGAGTTGGATATACATTCAGTTATTTCAGATGTCAAATGGCAACATATGGGGTCATGTCATCATTAAAAGTCCAAGCCTTCTGTCCTATGGGAAAACACATTGAAGGTAGTATACAAATGGTACCTAACCCTTGTTCACCTAGCATGGATGCCAAGGAAAACATCTCCTTTCTTCTGGAGGGGTGTAGGGCAAAAGGTACATATCTACACATGTAGTTGTAGTGCCCACACATTCAATGATTCTGGACACAAATTGTTTAATTGATTTCAGACATTACTAAACAAAAGACCAACCCACCCCAGAGTTGCTTCTCTTATCAGTATTCCAAACTAATAATAAATCTCTCCATCAAAAAGAAATCATAGCCTTTTTAGTTGCGACAGCTAGACTAATCATTGCCAGAAACTGGAAACTAGGTCATCTATCTCTGGATCAATGGTGGACTATGGGCCTTTGCAGACTGCTAGAAATGATGCAAACTGAGTCCGCTTTAACTGTCCTGGCTCAGTGCTAGGGAATCATGGGAATTGTATTTTTTTCTAAGACATTGAGCTTTCTCTGTCAGAGAGCTCTTGTGCCACAATAAACTACAGTTCCCATGATTCCCTAGCACTGAGTCAGGGCAGTTAAAGTGGACTCAATTTGTACTATTTCTGGCAGTCTGCAAAGGCCCTAAGTTCTGGGAAGGATGGCCAATGGAGAAACTTACAGCTGATGTCAGGAGAACTTCTGAGTCAAAGGACTATTACCAGTTCAAGGAAAAGTGGCTGCCTCTTATAGAATATATAAACTGCTACTCTTGTGCTCAAGTCCCTCAACATCATCATTGGAGATTTTGGTCTGGAGTTCTGAATGAGGCCACAGTTTTGTAAGTTTGTAGTTTAGCTTGTGGTTTTTAAAGCAGAATGGTGATTTAATTGTGTTTTACCTTTAAACAATAAATATATTTTAAAAACATCTGGCTCCTGATGGCATGGGTTGGGGCCAGTGGTGCTGGCCTACTTTGGGAGCAGCCTCAGGCTTCTCCTTCCCACCTGTCTATTCCAGGGGATAGTAACTGTGGGCTGATGCAAATGGCCCCTGAGGGGCGGCTCTGTGCTGCTCCTGGGAGCACCAGATCAGAGCCATGGCAATCACATGCTGCAGCCCCGATCCTCCTTTTTTCTACTTCAAAAAGAGCTAGCAAATGCTGCTCCTTTTTGGGGTGGCAAAAGTCACCCTTAGAGTTGCTACTGCAGCTCTTTTGCACCCTTTTGGCACAGCGTGTCTGCATGCTGCACCAACAGAGTGCCCTAATCCCATGCACCATATGGTTGGACACACAGTGTGATGGCAGCATCAAGGCAGAGTCAGGGCAGCCGGCATGTGGTCACCCTGCCCCAACTCCACCCCCAGGCCAGCCCTTTAGGCCAGTTTGCATCAGCCCTGTGACACTTTGGGTGTTTGTTTTCATTTGAGCAAAAGCCAGGCAAAGAAAGGTAGCCAGTTCAACTTCTCTCAAAATAGCTTAAATGGTTGTCTGAGTAGGAACCTGAAAACTCCCATCATACACACTATTTTGATTTATGTGATTTAGGTTTTAAATGGATTACAAAACATTTTTAATTCATTTAAATGGGTAGATCAGGGGTAGGCAACCTTTCCCCTTTAAGGGCCGAGGGACTTCAGCTCCCAGAAGCCTCAGCCATGTTGGCCAATAGTCCCATGTTGGCCAATAGCTCCTGGGATTCTGGGAGCTGAAGTCCCTCGGCCCTTAAAGGGGAAAGGTTGCCTACCCCTGGGGTAGATCATTGGAAGGTAGGCACAAGCTTAAATTGTAAATCTGTTTTACAAATCAGCACAGGCACATATTTTTCATCGAATTCCCACTGTGGGAGGAAAAACAGGTTTATCACAGAGAATATTAACAATATTTGGTCATTAACAACAGAAGAAGGGGAGTCTACTTTGCAACTGGCCATAGTTAAGACCCTCTGACAGGGCTATCATGTTCACAATTCCATTTTTGTGTAAAAACAGTACACTTTGTCTGAAGGTAAAATCTGAAGGTAACATAAAAACCTCTGGTTCTATTTGTAGTTTAACAAGATTGATCCTCTCTAAGGAAACTAACAGCATCTGTTGCTGTACTCTGACCACAATAAAAGTTAAGTAAGGAAAAATGACAGTTTATGAAAGTGAGTCTGTTGTTGACATTGTGACCAGGTTTTATGAGATATGGGACAGCACAATGCAAATTACAATACACTCCTCCAAAAAAAAAAGAATTAAAAATAGAAAAGTTACTTTGAAAGTTAGTACATAATCAGTGAACAGCAGTTCAAGGCAATAATCTCAAACAATCCATGACAACTGGTCCATTCTGGATATATTTTGAGTTCATTATTCATTACCACAGAATGAACATGCTAACATTACTCCATATACCCACATTCCCCTATATACCCACAAAGATTGCCTCACATACCCATGAAACATCCCCTAACTCTTCCTTCCACCACAGCTATCACATTTGTTGAAAGTGGGGGAAACTAGTAACAGGAAATCATTTTAACATTTATTACTATGCAATAAAGAGTTAGGTTTTTTAGGCAGCACAGATGTTGATCTTTAATTAGTTGTTTTACTTTTTTGTCCTCATAGCTAACTCTCTTATAGCTCACCAGGGTTAAGAAAGAAGTGTCAACAACTTTACCAAGTTTGCTCAACTGTTGATTCAGAAGTAAAAGTTTTAAAGCACACTCAGGATAGCAAAGTTTACTACCATGAGGTCAGTAAATATTTTTCTGTACCGCAGCCACTGTGGAGTTACCAAAGACATATTCATACAGTAATCAAAAATTTGATTCTGTCAGATGTCACTGACAAATGCTTGTAATATATGCTGTCTCTGAATGCAGATGATTTTACATCAAAGGAAACAGATATATATCATCTTGCAGTCTTGAATAATATACTGAAGGATAGAAAAGCATGTCAATGGAGAAGAATGCCTTGTATTCTGCAAACTATTCTTCAATGTATGTGTTCACTGTATATGGACACATGCTCTCTCTCTCCTCCCCCAATAACAATTAATTCTAGTTTCAAAGGGAAATATTCCATTTATGAATGTTCAAAGTGTTCCAAAATATAATGCAATTGCAAATATGTCCTTTATTTTTCCACCAGGAAGTATGGGATTCCTGATTGCTCATTAAACAGTTTTGCAAAAAAAATGAAAAGAATGAAAAAGCTTTTAGAAAGATTTCTATGCATGGGCACAGTGAGCAAAATCATCTAGCAGTCAGGAGAATTATTCACATTGCATTTAGATCAGTGATCCACAGACTACTTATATTAGTGCAGAAATTTCTAATGTGTCTACCCTGTACACTTTGGACATAGCATAACCTTACCAACATATGAGAAGACTAGAAGCATTTTTAAAAATTATATCTGTCAGTATAGGGCCAAAGGAAGCTATGGCAGAATAAAACTTAGTATAGATTGAGCATCTCTAACCTGAAAATGTGATATTTGAAATGCTTTAAATCCAAAATGTTTTTCCTTGGGTAGTTGAGATAGTGACATCTTTGCTCTCTGATGGTACACAAACTTTGCTTCATACAAATTTTACACAAAATATTTAAATATTTAAAATATTTTAAACATTTTGTATAAAATTTGTATAAATGTTTAAAATATTTAAAACATTTTGTATAAAATTTGGATGACCCATGGCCCAATCCCTAGTTCTGTTGTGGGCAGTGTAGATGATGTATGGCACATCCCTCACCAGAACCAGGGTATAATAGGGTTAACATGGAGTAAAATAACTAAGCTGTTGGTCTGGATCTTCTGGAAAGATCAGGAGCCCTCTGTTTCCATGCTGTGATGGTTGTCTGCACAGGTATCCTGCTAGACTTACTGGTGCATCTGCTGGCCCTGGTTGCTTGTTCTGAGGTGACCATCAATGGGTGCCTTGTTCTAACATCAGGAGTGAGCAACCCACAGCAGTGGCAGATGGGCTGGGCAGCCCAGGCAGGCAGGCAGCCACCTTGGTATGGAAATACGATATAATATGTATCTCTGAAATCTAGTGGGATGAGTCTCACAATTGGAATGTAGGAATAGAGGAGTATAAACTTTTAAAAAGAAATAGGCCAAACAAGAAACGAGGAGGAATAGCATTATATGTCAGGGATGTTTACACCTGTGAAGAGATCCAGGACTTAAATCATGGAAATCAGGTGGAGAGCATCTGGATAAAAATTAAAGGGGAAAGAAACAACAGGGATGTTATTGTGGGAATCTACTACAGATTCCCAAGTCAGACTGAGGAATTGGATGATGCCTTTCTAGAACAGATGACCACACACTCAGAAAGGAGAGATGTAGTAGTGATGGGTGACTTCAACTATCTTGATATTTGCTGGAAGTCAAACTCAGCCGATACTTCAAGGTCTAGAAAATTCCTCACTTGCCTCGAAGACAATTTCTTTGTCCAAAAGGTGGAAGAGGCACCAAGGGGATCAACTATTTTAAATCTGATCCTAACCAACAGGGATGATCTGGTAAAATGGGTACAAGTGGTGGGATCCTTAGGTGGGAGTGATCATGTTCTCCTGGAGTTTCTTATACAGTGGAAGGGTGAAGCTAGGCATAGTCAAACACTCATTCTAGACTTTAGGAGAGCTGATTTCAACAAACTTAGAGAAACACTGGGAGTGATGCCATGGTGAAGAATACTAAAGGAGAAGGGAGTTCAGGATGGGAGTTTCTCAAAAGGGAGATACTGAAGTCACAATCTCAAACTGTTCCAATGAGAAGGAAAAATGGGAGGTGTCTCAAAAAACTGGGTTGGATGACAAAAGAACTTTCAACTGAACTAAGTTTTAAATGGGAGATGTATAAGAAATGGAAAGGGGGCTAAATCACTAAAGAGAAATTCAAACAAATAACTAGCACATTTAGGGATAAAGTCAGGAAAGCCAAAGTACAGAATGAGCTCAGGCTTGCTAGA
>JAIPUX010001232.1:88159393-88170656 GCA_020142125.1 Phrynosoma platyrhinos | reverse complement strand
CAACCTCTAAGACCCAGACCCTTGATGCTCACTTCTCCCATTTGAAAATCCTTCATGAGATTGATTCCCATGAGAAATTGGAGTAGGGGGTTTCTATAAGTCAAGAGGGAGGGGAGGGAAGCTCCAAGCCCCAGACCTACACTCTTTCTGTTTCCTGCTTCCTGGGAACATGCCACCTGCCCCTTCTGAGCCAAATTGCAGAGGAAGCACAGAGAATGTTTCCCTGGTGCTGGAGCTTATCCCCAAAGCCCCTCCGCCCCTTCACTATGAGACTGCTTCTCAGCCTGGTTGACATCAATTGGTTAAAAAAAGTTCCTTCATTTCAGTCCGTGATGCTCAAATCAGTAGATAGCAAATCCACAGATAAAAAAACTGACTGTATAAAACCCAGAATTCCACAGGAGGCAACATAGCAGTTAAAGTGGAATAATAACATTATATGCCCTGTTGTCATGCTGCATGAGCAGGAAGCATGCCAGGAGTTCAGAAGATAAAGGAGCCAGCAGTATCCAACATCAAACAGTCCAGTGTCTGAAGCTGTAAATCCTATACACAATCCACAATAGCAGATAACAAGGTCAAGAAACAGTCCATGGTCCATAAATGTCAGAGGTAGGTCTCACTGTAAATGTAGGATGCAGAAAGATAATCCCTTTGTTTCCAGCAACTACAAGAAGAAAAGCCCTGGTTTATCAAGCACACTGGCTCAGCCTCACTGTACTTGCAGACTATATTTCAGGACAGCATTTCCCTGCTCCATGCACACAGCCTCTCACTTCACCTGTGGGGGAGGAACTGGGTTTGCTCTAGATGCTGCAGTCTTCTCCCTTCCTGAGATGTTATCTCTACTACTGTGGCTCACTCAGGTAGCTGTAAGACTGGGCTAGAGGAGGGCACAACTGGAGTCAGTCAGCTTCTTCAGAAGCTGGACACTCAAGAGGGATGCTGATGGGTGGGTCTGCTTCATCCACAGAATTTAAAAAGTCAAGCAAAGGCATAACACTATAATAATGTAGTGTGATATTGACCTTGGACACAGTCTTTTACTATTTGACTTTTAACAAGTCGATGCCTATTAACTTAAACCAAAGGTAGGAATTGTGCTGGCTTCCAGATATTGTTTGCTGTTACTTCCAGTATTCCTCACCAATGTCTATGCTGGTTAGGGCTTTTGGATATTGCAGTCCAACAACATCTGGAGGGTAGCATGACTCCCAGTCCTGGCCTAAACTATCATACAGGTATCGCAAGGATAAATGCAATGATGGAGACGAAAGAACAATATAATCCCTTAAATAGGTGGGGAAAGGATAAAATTGGAATGTAACCAACCAGTTAAACAACAGATAACCTTTATGACCAGACACTCTTAGTGTATCAACAACAGTTTAAAATCTGTATGATGCTTCTTTAGATTTTTTAAAAAGCTGCTTGTGGAATGTCAGAAAATTCTTCTGCATGAGAGGAAGAATTTTTAAATAGTCCATCCATATAGACATAGCCTACTTACATGAGTCTTTCTCCATATGATAAGCATTTTCAGTTCTATGAAAAAGAGCATGATGTAGGATTCTTTCTACATAGGCATGTCATTCAGAATGTTCTCCAAGCTATGAAGCAGCTTGTAGTGAATAAACAGAATGCATCCACTCAGTTGAGAGAACATTTTTAAAAATCACATTGTACACATATTTATACAGCCAACAGTTGTACACAGCAAGAAAGGTTTGCTTCGGAACCAAAGTGGAGTAGCTTGTTGTACAAATAGTATGCCAGTGTTTGCAAGAGATAATTAGTATGTCTTGCAAGGGCACAGTCAGGATGCCATTCTCAGCAAAAAAAAAAAGTAAGCTGAAAGAAGTATTATCTGGCTGAGATTGACTACCAAAAAAAAAAAAAAAAGTTACATTGCTAGTTTTCTGGATGGCCTATATAACATTTTACTGTGCATTCATCTACACTACACAAAATACTCCAGGCTGCTTTTAGAGTATTCTGGCCTCCTAACTGCTCCAGATTCCCCTTGTTTCCTCTTCACTCTGTAGCATTGCTGGAAGGCTGTCTACACATGTGTCCCCACTGTGCTTCCCAGCAGCACCATCACTGGTGTGAGTCACTCCCTGTGTCAGAATGAGGTGCCCAGCATTGATCATATGGCTGGGCACCTCATTAGGATTTCAGAGGGAGTGACACCAGTGGCAGTAATGCCAGGTGGCAGAGTGGGATGCATGCATAAACAGACACCTATGACATTGCTACAAATGGCTCTTGATTTTCCTGTAAAATTTGGAGCAAAAGGGGAGATTTTAAGAACTGATTTAAGCAGTGATAGGGGGGATTTAATGGCCTTACCTCATGAAGACAGACCAAAATTGAATAAAGAATTTGCCCTGTGTCCTGCAGACAGATCACAGTGAGGGTTTAGCTTGCCTGTGTAGACATACTCTATGATTTAGCAAATGCAACCTGGCATTCAAAACAGAGAGACCTAAGTCCAGCTTTTACTTAAGCTATATGTTATCTGGTTTTGTTTTAAAGAGTTTTAAACTATAAATTTTAATAATGTAATGTTTTTAATTGTTTGGATTGTTTAATTGTTTTTTTTAAATTTTGTATTTTTAATGTTTTGTACTGATTTGTTAGCTGCTTTGAGTCCTTGTACTGGGAGGAAGGCGGGATAATAATAATAATAATAATAATAATAATAATAATAATAATAATAATAATCCACCTAGGACAAAGCACATTCTCTCAGGCTTCAGCTGAGAGGACAAACATAAGAAGACTTTAAATACATTATTAAAACACAGTTATTGTAATCTGACATGACACAAAATCACAAAAAACACATGACTACTTTTTTTAAAAAAGAAGAAAACAGATTGATTCTATTCATAGTTTTCATTCTCCAAGTGTACTAACAAGCAGTCAGTAGTTACATGTTTGTTTTTTTTCATTAATGAGGAAAACAATAGAAACAAATCACTTTTACCACAGTGCAGGTCCGTACCTCTACTGAACAATCCTAAGAAAGGAAACTTAGGGCCAATACACATGGTCCATCTGGGGAAGCTCTGGGCCACTCCTGGGAGTGGCAGATTGGGGCTGTAGCAACCACACGCTGTGGCCTCGATCCTCCTTTTTGCCACCCCCAAAAGAGTGGCAAAATGCCACTTCTTTTGGGGCAGCAAAAGGCCACCCTCAGAGCCATTGCCGCAGCTCTTTTGCACCCTTTTGGGGGCACCCTGATACCGTGTGTCATGCAGATGGGTGCATAGCATCAGGGTGGAGTCAAGGCAGAGTCAGGGAAGCCTAAAATGCTGGTCTGCACTGGCCCTTAGAGATTCCAAAGACAACTTGTATCCCAGCTTCCAAAAGGATTTATCACAGCCTTTCCTCCTCTTTTTGTGTCAAAATGGTGTTTTTTAAGGACTGGAGATAAGAGGGCTTACATAACAGCTCTACATGTTTCCTTTTTTTCCTTTATCCTTTTTATATTTCTCCATGATTCAGCACTTCTGTTTCTCAGATCACAAATTTGGAAGTATCTTCTAAATTTTTAGTACTGCTCCTTACCATAAGCCCTGTCCAGCCCAGTCTCCCATAGGTCAGCTTAAAAGTCAACGTCACTGAGTTCAATATGAATATTCTTGGGCAACTGTCTATAGAAAGCCAATTGTTCAATAAGAAACTGGAAACCATAACTATAAATCTTGTATAACAACATTGTTCTAAAAATACATTTTCCCCTATCACTGAAAGACTTCTGGACAAATAGATCTGAAGAGGAAAAGGTTGAAAAGTGATGCAAAAAGCCATTTTCCAAGCACATTATTCCTGATAATTTAATTGTTGTTACATTACATGTGGGAAGAGGCAATAGCCTCTTAATAGGATGAAATATTTAAATGAAAATCAACACAATTCCATTTTATTCCCATATTGCATTTTCTTAAAAAATGTTTAGTATACACAGAATTCTGGCCTCAGGTAGTATACAACCAAAAGCTTTGACTTCTTACAATTAATATAAATAAATTCAGTATAAAATAAAGTGTATACTATGCTATATCCAGTGTGACATGCCTGGACATGAGATAGCATGTTAGCGATTATTCATACCAGTGATGTTTATTTCTCACACAGAGATATGAAAAACACGAGTCAATTCCTACAAGTCTGAGAAACAGACTGAAAGCAAAATGGATTATAGAACATAATGGTGTAAAACCCATCAGAAAGGTAACTTAACGATTATTCTGTTACACGATATTCCCACTAACTCTTTAGAAAATGAACATCTTTTTTGTGTGTGGCTGAGCATCAGTAAGAAATGAGATCCAAGACAACAAAAGTGCATATTGAGAAATCTCAAATTACCTGTAACTGTTAATTCTGTAGTTCTTCTGACAGAAAACAGTCCATATTTTAATTCACAAGTATAATTTCCAATGTCATCTTCTCTGACCTCCCTGATAACAAGAGTGTCCTTTTTGAACAGAATACTTGGTCTCCAGCTTGTGACTTGGCATTCCTATGCAAAGACAATTACAGTATCTCAGTGATTGCACTCTTTATATTTAAATATGATGCATACAAGTGAATAATTTGAAGGGTTTTTAAAGGCAACACAAATCTGGTGTAAACATCTCTAAACAAAGATGCTATTTGGGGTCATATTCAGAGCTTTTGAAATCATTCTCTTTTGTCATACAAAAACACAACTCTAATTCCTCCAACAATTGTGCATTTTTGTCCAGTGATAAATAGTCATACTATCGTGGCTGGAAAACACTAGAGAAAGTTCATGTTACAGAGAAATGTTTGTTCACACATGTATCATATGAACAGATATATGTTATTTTTAAATACATGGATAGAACAAGATTAGTTCCAGATTAATTTGATATTGGTTTGATGCACGGGTCATGCAATTTGATAGGTTTGAACTGACTTACTTTCTGCTAAAAACAAACAAACCCTGAATGGTTGTTGAACAAGGTGACTTGATATGATTATTGCGCTTTTGAAAATATCTTGAAGTACTTTATAATTTCAAAAATATGCTGAACCACCATAATGTTAACTCACTTTTTTTTTTGTATTACACAGAAAAAGCTGAAAATTCATTGTCTTGACAGCAGTTTGGATACCGTTCAATGGTATCATTTCCCTGTAAGGTTGGAAGGTTTCTTACCCATTAATATCACATTTGAGACTTCCACTTTCAAAGGGGAAAAGGTGATACTTAACTGTTCAACAGTCAGCAATTATCTCTGCTTTTTTTTTTTCTTGCAGGAGAAAGAAGGCTGCAGGCAAACACAAACCCAATTGGTAAATATTTGCAAATTACTGTATAAGCATTCTATGGACAACTTCCTCTGATGAATTTTAGGTAGCTGTGCCTCTTGCTAAAGCCCAAAGATTCCCACAAGAAGAAAAAGTTACAATGTAATTGGTAAGAAGAAGGAAAAAAGGAGGGGTAATTAGATAAATAATGTTGAGAAACAGCTGAAATGTTGAATGAGAAGTTCCCTGCTCCCCAAATTAGCTCATTCAATACACAAATGAAATGACTCATTTTTTTTTCAGAAAAAGTATTACAGATGTAACATTATTAATGAAATATTTACAAGCCCTTCAGGCTGATGTTAAGGTCAGCATTTCTTTTGGAATCCAAATGTGAATATTAAATAATTTTAATTATTAAAAATGTTAAATATGCAATGAGGTTACACAAATATTACAATTTCAGTTCTGAATTATTTTTGTACTGTTCTACTTTAAGAGTTTTCCAGGTAAAATTTAAAATGAACAAGCTGCATGAATTTGAATACATTTATTTTTCAGTGCTGCAGGAGGCTCCAAACATTATAATCTTTAAAACCAGCACACTGCAGGCAATCTGTTTGTTTAGTGGACAAATCCTTTTTTTTCCCTGGGACATTACTGAATAGTTCCTTTATTTTGCTTGACATTTCTTCTTGCCCAAGCTTAGCTTTATAATATGAGATTAGAACTGCATAAAGTAGGACATAAGCAGGGGGTAGTATAATCACATCTCTGTAGACAGAATACCAAAAGGCAAATTAAGAGCCTTTTGTTCCCTTACAATTGAAGCAGGATTTCTTCTTCTATACCATCCATCTAGAATATCAATTAAAAAAAACCCACTCCAAATCATGATTTTTCTACTATGCTGTTACACTGGAATAATCTATATTAGATTGCTCTTCTCAACAGATCTTCAGGATCATGTAATACTAATAGGATAGTACTTGACAACTGCTCATATGCAAACACAGTGCCCAAGACTACATCCAAGCCCTAGCCTCTTCTCAGGGAAAATCCAAAATGGTTGCCATTTCCTCTTTTGTCACTCACTGCGGTATGGGATAAACAATAAAATATCCTTAGAGAAACAGGATCTGCAGCAGGGGCATGAAGGCCATATTAAAGGAGGAAGGAAGCTTAATCATTCATGTGGTAGGTTAGTGCAGAAAAGTGAAATTTCCAGAAAGTGAAAGCTCCAGAATTCCTCATTGGGTCATGAGACTCAGGGAAAGGGAACACTCTTTGGAACTGGGTTTTATTGGTTTTCTCCCTTAGGTTTCAGGGCCTGAGAAGAAGGTCAGCATGTTCAGACTTCTTGGATATAGAGTAGCCAGAAACAAGCTAGACTGACTAGATTTTTACCAGGGTTAGGGGTTTCTCACCCTTGGCTGGAGTGGAGGTAAGATTATAAATGCTTCAGTATACATTGCACCAAACAGCCCTATACAGACCAACCCAGACAGAATTAAATAACTAATGAAGTGGTCTGTAGTTTATCTATAAATTTTGTGTGTCTGTCTCTTCATTCTAACTGGTGGACAAATTCATGTTTTTTTCAGAATGGATGGATAATTCCCCTAGCAATTGATTTTTCACAATGTATAGTGCTGAATACACTTTATCTCAAATTAAAGGAACAATTTTCATTTAAAAAATCAAATTGTTGTTTCTCCCTAATTCTAGTTTTTGAATGGTGCATAAAAAGCCTAAAATGCTGAATACATGGGTAGGATATGATCGGCCAACCCAATCATATTCTGCCCATGGATCCATAACCCCAAAACTTATCTGCTATGGTGCAGTGATGAGTAGGTGTTCAGATACCTCCCCACTGCTGTGCCATGGAGCCACCACTTGTCACCTGTCACCACTGACAATCTTCATGAAGGCCCTTGCCATGGCCTGTGAGGGTGGAAACAATGTGCATAGCCTTATTCACATGGTCAGGTGCCCCCTTCTGACATTATGTAATGGCAGGTATGAGAGCCCACAGGTATTTGCACTGCCGGCTGTTGCAGTGGAGTTTCTGGACCATGGTTGGACTGGATTTGCCAAAAGGGCATCCAGTCTACTGGTTCCCAGCCTGGAACTGTTGGCCTGATTCATCCAAACAGGCCAACATCAGGTCAAGGGGGTGGAATGGGCCTTTTGTCCCATGAGCATAGCCAATCAGTCATAAGCCTACAGAGGGCAATTTACTTCACAATATTTTGGAAAATACTTGGTATACGCTAAATTATCAATGTAATAAATGTATACAATGATAAATAGTTTACTATAGAGATGAAGAAGCCACTCTATCTCCAGCTCATAAGAAGTTAAAACCAATGGAATCCACAGAAGATATAAGAGACAAATCAAGATAGACAATGTACAAATGCATTAATTATTTTGCTCAATGTGATTTTAAGTATTCATGTGTTGTCCTTGCATGATCTTATGTAGCCTTTAACAGAAAGACATAAAAGAGTACAGGCCAAAATGTGCCAAGCTTCTCTCCTAATGAATTCCCATTTTTTGAGACATTCAGGCCCATCTCTTGTTTCTTTTATGTGTCACTTTCATATTTGTTTACTTTAACAACTGTTATGCCCTGTTATGGCATTAATCAGCATTGTTTGGAAAAACCCAAAAAGTTAATTATTTATTTACATGTATTTTATAAAAGTATTTTTCTTTTTCTCTCAGAAAAATGCATTCTATTTAGTTATTTATTTTATTAGATTTATATCCCACCTTTCTTCCAAAATGGGATTCAAGGCGGCTTCATTTTGAAAGATACTGTGAAATGTTTTTGAATGAGAAAATGTTAGAAAGTGTAAAAGCAAATATAGTAGGCAGCAGTATAATAAGAGGTCTAAAGTAGGAGAAGGGATAACAAAGTAGATTTTCCTCTTAAACTAGCTCATCTACCTTATCCTAGTCAAAGAACAAAGTGGAAATGATATTTGATTTCTCCTGTTCTTCTGAACTGTAGCTGTTTTTTTAATAGAAAGCAAGTTTCCCAACTAGCTCCAGACTGGTATCAGTCAATAGAACCTACAGTGTACACGGGATAGTGGAAATCATTGAAGATGGGGAAAAAAAGCCTTCTTCCTCATTCCACCTTGTGATGCAATGCAACAGCCTTACATCAGCAGAGGGAGCACAAAATGAGTACAACCTAGGTGTACAATGATATCTACCAATGCTATACGGACTGGTAGTGATACACAAACCATCAACTGTTAGGGCCTATAGAGTTTTCAGAGGAAACCCCCACCATTTTTGCAAATGAGAACAAATTTGCTATGGTTCATAACACACTAGAAAAATTATAATGCCAGTTCTCCACATCAGTTATGTTAAGAGCATTAGGGTACACAAAAATGCACAGTACTTGGCACACAGCAAATCCTTGTCAATAAATAACTGTTGAGTTAATCAAGGTAATTCTCAGTTTCACGAAGGAGGGTTAGCACAGCAACATCAGCTATGTCATGATATGGAGACCATTTTGAATAAAAATTAATCTGATCCCAAATAAAAAGGATCTGGGCTACATATGTGTGAACTGTCAGAATCCACATGGTGAAATGACCCAGGTGAAATCTGCTTTACTAAATCTGCCCCACTAGACAATACTGCTGTAGCATCTCAGCTACATCTTAAAATTGTCAGGTAAAAGATAATACACATTTGCTCCCAGGAAGACTTGAAAACATTCATTCAACACAGTCCAGAATTTTGTTAGATACCTAGCTATAGATAAGTCTAGTTCAGGTTACTGTTCATTACATACAACACTTCCTTCAACACAGGATAAGAGGATTGCTAATCTTGTTCTCTCTGTCATCATTTTCTTCATCTAAGTGATGTATCTGATGAGGAGAGGTGCCTTCTGTGAGGCTTTCCATACAGGATCTCTGATTATACAAGCTTCTTACTCATGTGAAAAGCTTCCAAACAAAAATTTCTTTATTTATTGCTTTCCGAATGAGAAAAAAGAAGCTGGAGAAGTGCTAATGAAAAAAAAAAGTTGAATACACATGAAGAGGACTATGCATTATCATAGTGTATGTGCAGGTGTCACTATGCACACCCAATTGTGAAAATGGTTATGGCAAAGGGATATTGCTTCAGTAAAATATAAAGCAAGCAGTTGGTCTGTATCAGGCTGTGAATAAATAAGAAGGCAAGAATTTTATTTATAATTATTGCTTAACAAAGATGCTGATGTACTAGGGCATTTCACCAGCAAGTATTATGTTGGCTCTCTTTCTGTCTTGGTCATCCTTTTCCTTATTACAGTTCCCTAAATCTCACCAAGCTGTATATAATGTTCAAGTGAAAATCTCAGATTACTGAAAATGTAACAGAACATGACACATAACATTTTGTTGGAACCAATCCAAGCTTTTCATATTTCTTACCTTATACCACAGGATTTCAGGCTCTCTATATGGTATTAAGAAATCCTGTATGTCAGGGCATGAGATTTCCTTGGTTTTGCTAAGTTCAGCTTTTTCAAAGTATTTCATCTTTGAGTTGTAGCAGAGGCCAGTGTCATTTTCACCCACTGTCAGCGAAATGGATACTTTCATACAGTAAGTAGAGTTTCTGTAATATAAAATAAATAAAAAATGAATAATATTCCTTTGACAAATTAAAAAAAAATACCCACAAATAAAGGTAATGATGATTTTTTTGGATTGTATGTAGACTATTGTTATATACAATACAATGAGACAGTAGATCTGTACTTGCATTATATATAGATTATTGTGTATTTGGCAAGTAAAAACTGTTTTTATTACATTTCATAGTGATATTCCATTTCAAGAAATTCCTTTATTTCTATACTTCATGTGGGGAACAGCTTCATGAAAATATTTAGTCAATATTAAAAGGCTGCATGCATGAAGTAGCAAAAGTCATAATCATCCTGCTGACAAGCACTATTACAGCAGCTCTCAGAGCTGAATCAATCTGTTTAGAGAAAAGTATTCTCACTCCAAAGAGTAATCAAAAGCATCATACCATGAACTGGAATCTTAACCAAGTCTGCTCATCAGATTTCAACAGTTCATGGACAGTGCTAACTGAAAAATATATTCTGCCATAAAACCTAATTCAAGCCAGTCTAGTGCTTTTAACATTTGAAATACAAATTAATTGTGGTTGTGTTTAGACACATCCTCTCTCTCTCTCACTAACTGTCTCACTCACAAACAACCAGCATCCTATGCCTAATAATGTTGAACAATGTTCCACTGAATTCTGTTGGACTTTATCCCAAGCCTGAGAAGTCCAAAATAAAATACAATGGAAAGAAATAAAATAATTTTTACAAAATCACAATATTCTTCAGCTGAATATAAGCAGTGCTTTTCTCCTGAGTTTTTGTTTCAAGATATTCACAGTAATGGCTGGGAAAGTTTACTTGCTTTATTCAGTGCCTTGGTGTTCAATTCTCAGAAAGTTTTCATTTCCATTTTGGCTTTCTTTGTGGGTGGCTTAACAGCACGTTAACGTTGATCAGATTCTAGAAGTGCACTGTTACAGCAGAAGATTCCTTCCCCTACTGAACTGGTGTTGCTATAATATGGTTTGCCATTTTGTTTCAGCAGATATGGTGAGGGGAGGGAAACCCTTGGTGCATTGATGGAGCATAGAGAAGAGTGAATATAGAAAATCAGAACCCTTAATGAAGGCAGTGAAGTATTTCTTGTCACATCCACAGATAATTTTCAAGAAGCTTCAGCTTCATAGAGTGGATGGTGTTTACTTGTTAGATGCAGATCATATGTTATTTTTGGGCGACTGGCAACAGTGAGCAACAGCCCTTTTGGGCAGCCTGAAATGGGATAGGAGTTAAGGAGACACTTTCCACTTTTCCATTGCAGGCAGTGGGAGGAATCAAGAAGGAATTTGGTGAACACCTATAGCA
>JAIPUX010001232.1:88139439-88150996 GCA_020142125.1 Phrynosoma platyrhinos | reverse complement strand
AAAATCTTGCATGAGTAGCACTTATGACTAAATATATGAGGACTGATCCTTTGGTTGCTAGTGCTATACATTACTAATTGAAGAGATTTGAAATTACAGTTCTTCCTTGATAAACAGGATAATCAATGCACAGAGGACAGTACAGTCGATATATCTGAAAGGACATATATACCAATGTTCTGAGTTGGGGTAACTAGCCAGCAATCCTTTGATAGACTCTCCTTTCTGATTATAAGGTGTGTGTATGTGTGTGTGTGTGTGGGGGGGGGGGGGTTAGACATGAAAACATCTACCCAAAGCAATATTGTAAGGAAATTTCTCTAAGGATTTTTTTCTGTATGTTTCTGTAAGGAAAAGTTTCTGTAAGGAACAAGGCATGATCTCTAGTTCCAGGCCTAGCAGCTAAGAGACACACCATCTACCAAAAATAAATGTTGTTAATTTATCAGGATTCATAGTTATTTATAGGCCTAGTCTCCATATCATTAAAAATATATTTTAAAACTATTTATGACAGTGATCATAACATCCTGTGACACTGAGTGACTGCTGTAGGCTAAATCAGTAAACACTTTTGTAGAATCTAAAGAATGAACCCATTTATCAACATTTGGCTGCTGCAGCAGCAGCAGCATCATTGTCGTCATCATCATCTATTTATATAGCACTATCAAAAAAAGAATGGGCCCTGCCAAAGATGTACAATCTGAGATATATGTACAGAGAGAGAGAGAGAGGAAAGGAAAGGATAATAAAATATAAACATATATAATAGTAAAACAAATTATCCAGATAAAACACAGAAAATATAATATAATATAATATAATATAATATAATATAATATAATGCAATCTGACAAAGGCATATAGTCAAAATATGTTGATGTTATGTGCCTTCACATCACTTCCGAGTTATGATGACCCTAAGGTGAACCTAGCACAGGGTTTTCTGAGGCTTGACAAGGTCAATCAGTTGGTTTCTATGGAGATTCAGGCTCTGTTCTCCAGAGTCATAGCCCAATGCTCAGACCGCTACACCATACTGGGTTTCAAAATATACAAGATTATAAAATAATACTAAACTAAAATCTCCAATGCTTTGGAAAACAAGAAAGAATTTAATTGAGATTTTAAAAATAATGAGGGAAGAAGCAGTCAACAAATGTCCAGAGTCCATTCCAAGATTATGGAGCAGTGAATGAAAAAGAACAACACTGAGCCAAGAAAGAGGAAACCCTTGGTTGGGTGAGAGGCCTAAAATTCCTAGGATGCAGATCTTGAGCATGGAAAAACATAAGGCCTGAATGATGTGGGGAGAAAGATTGTGTAGGCTTTGAAGCATACAACAAGAAGTTTGTAATATGAGAAGGAATGGGTAAGCAATTAAGAGATATCAAAATTGGGTATCATGATCAAAATGATGAGCCAAAAATACAATCTTAGGAGCAGAATGTTGAGTGGAAATCAGAGGATAATAGAAAACTAATCAAAAGATTACAATAATCAAGGTGGGAAATGACCAAGGCAAGAACTAAGGGGCAAAACAGATGGCTCTGAAGTGGTGGCTTGATGCTGCCCCTTTCAGTGCTGTATTGGGCCCACAGCAACCACATGCTGTGGGCCTGATCCAGCACTTTGCCATTCTAAAAGAACCAACAAAATGCTGCTCCTTTTTAGAGCAGCAAAAGGGCACCTTTGTTGTTGCCACTGAGGCTTTTCACTGATTTTTTGGTGCAGTGCATCTAAACACTGTGCCAAAGACATGACATGACACCACCCACCATTGGGTCGGGTGCACAGTGTGACACCAGCATTGATTCTGAGTTGGGACATACAGCATGAAGTCACCATGTCCCCTCTCTGCTCCAACACTGGCATTTTATGCCAGTCTGTTTAGCCCCTAAGGCTTACTTGGTCAGATATATGAGTTGTTAGTCTGGTATGCATATGCTCTGAACAGAGAAGAGGAAGGTGGTAGAAATAGTTTGTTGTAAACAGAAGCTAAGAGGTGAAGCTTCAGCTTGAAGCCTCCTACAGTTATGGACAGAGCACAAACAAATATACAATTCAGCAATTAAACTAACATGGGTATGACTGCCTCAACATAGTTGTAGTCCAGAATAGATATTTTGTCTACAAATCTATTGAGGAGAGAGGAATATCTACTCCCCTTCTCTTCTTTCACTCAAAGGTCTTAATCTAGTGAGATGTTGTTTATCTGTACCCCTGTGGAGGGAAAGTAAACTACTCTTGCACTTTGAACTCAGTTTGTAGCAACTGAAGTATGTTGAGGACAAAGGCGGAAAGTAGGAGGAGAAGAGAGAAATCTTAAAAGTAATTGAAAGAAGCTTATCCTCTCTATTTCAAATTATCCCTCTTCAACCATTGTAGACAAAACTCAAACTCTGGCAAAAACTCATCAATACATTTGCTTTTAAACATAAGAAACCCAAATTCAGGAATCCATGTGACACCTCTCTTCCAAAAAAGGGAAGCTAGTGATGCCTGATTTTGAACTATATTTTGTACCACTCCAGCTTAGTCAAATTCCTCATTTAATTTTAAAAGATCAGAGAATACACTGGATTAACATGGAAATGAATGGCCCACCATCAATCAGTCTTGCTTTGTTCTTTAACAAACCCACTCTGCAAGTAATTACAAACATTAAAATCCAATGGTTACAAGCATAAGTAAAGATATGGTCAGGATGGAAGCAAGTTCTAGCACTAGATTCCTCTCCTATTTGCCTCTTCCTTGCCCACAAATTCTTCTACTCCCTTGATAAATTAAATCAGTTCCAGGGATGGGAACAAGGTGTATATTTTATCCAAGACCTTTATCATAATGGCAGACCAAAAATAATTGATGAACTAACTTTACAAATAGAGCCATTAAAGTCTAGCTGGTTTCATTTCCACAAGATAATTGCTTTTACACACAAATTAAAGGAAATAGGAGCACCACCTAAACCACTTACCTTATTTGAGGCATGATGTGTTCCCAGCTCCTAAAGCACCAAAGGAATAACATCCTCAATCTACAATTGTTTGATTGTCTATTCCAGGGGTAGGCAACCTTTCCCCTTTACCTTTCCCCTTTAAGGGCCAAGGGACTTCAGCTCCCAGAATCCCAGGAGCTATTGGCCAACATGGGACTATTGGCCAGCATGGCTGAGGCTTCTGGGAGCTGAAGTCCCTCGGCCCTTAAAGGGGAAAGATTGCCTACCCCTGGTCTATTCTTACCAAAGCATCCATGGCATAGAACTAACGTGAGAAACGGATTTGATTCTTTCAATCCCCATTTCAAAATGGACTACAGGTGGTCTGCAGATCTCAAAATCTCTGAACACTGCTGTGATGGGTAGGGTTGATGGGAGGTGCAGTTTAGCAACTTTTGGAGAGCCACAAATTGCCCATCCCAGATTTTATGTAGATGGATTTTATGTATTTACATCTGAGATACACTGCTGTTTCAATATACATCCATACCTGGGTGGAATTCACATACACATCACTTTCTAAACTGCGCACAATTGGTGAAGGGATGCTTCTCCATCTATTTCCCTGAGTCATTAGTTCTAAACAACATCTTCTAAAATCAGACTGGTTTACAATGGCTGTAATTTGCTCTTGTCTACTTTTAGCCTTTCAGGTCTAGCTACTAACTTAAGAGTAAGCTTGCAGTCTGCAATCTGTCCAGAAGCAGCAGCTGTTTCTTGGTTAGGCTACACATAGCTTATCCTGAGTCACTTGTCTTAAGAGTAAAAGACTCATCGATGCTAAAGAGCCTTACTTTTAAGCAAGTGTGATCAGAAGACTTAAGGTTTTGGTTTTGTTTTTGTTTTTTTAAAAAGGAGGCAATTAAAAGTGCACTAGGAGCTTTTACAGACTGCCAGAAATAGTGCAGCTTGAGACCAGTTTAACTGCCTTGGCTCAGTGCTAGGCAATCATGGGATTTTTTTTTTTTTCTGGGACACTGAGCCTTCTCTGTCAGAGAGTTCTGGTGCCACAATAAACTACAGTTCCCATGATTCCTTACCACTGAGCCAGGATAGTTAAAGTGGCTTTAAGCTTCACTATTTCTGGCAATCTATAAACGCCCTACAACAGGGGTAGGCAACCTTTCCCCTTTAAGGGCCGAGGGACTTCAGCTCTCAGAATCCCAGGAGCTATTGGCCAACATGGGACTATTGGCCAACATGTCTGAGGCTTCTGGGAGCTGAAGTCCCTCGGCCCTTAAAGGGAAAAAGTTGCCTACCCTTGCCCTACAGTTTGGTTTTTAACCCTTTTAAATCCAGATCAGTGTTGATTAGAAAAAACACTTTGAAAATTATACACATTTGTCTCCAGTGAAGCTAGTCAGAATGGTTAAAAATGTTTCCTTCAAATGTTGATGTGGTTGTAATGATAATGGCATATTTCTACACATGTGGCTAGACTGCCCCAAAATAAACACATTTTGGCAATAGGTACTTGAACAAATTTCATTTATTACCAACCAAGAAGTAAAATTATATCCAGAAATGCTTTTATTATCAATATATGTAGACATGAACTCAAATCTGAAACATAAAAATCTCATAGATATCTTCATTTCAGCAGCCCATGTAGAAATTGCCAGATGTTGGAAAACAGAGGAAAAGGTATGGGATCTATGGTTACTTGAAAAACTGATGGAACAGCAAGTTATGCAGGACAACCAAAATAGGATCTTTCATGGACAAATGGGTCCCATGCATTGACTTTGTAAACAAAGACAGAAACAAGAGAAAACAACCTCCATCTCATCTGAACCTTTGGTCAGACATTCTGGACTACATTTACACAAAGACAGCACTATACTTTAAAATGCCTGCTTACACTGAACATAGCCCAAGAAGGAGACCCGAATGTAATTCAAAGTTGTGAGATGAATTGTTTTATTTTACTTTATTGTTGTGATATGTTTTGTACATAGTTGTTTACTTATAATAATAATAATGTTAAAAATAAATATTTAAAAAAGCATTTGAAAAAGTGAAAAAACAGTGGATTAAACAGTGCTGTCTCTGCAAAATCAGAAAAGTTGGCGGGTATATAATGAGAGACTAGAGAGAAGAATCTGGCATGCAGATCTTAATATTATTCCCTCTATTGCACACACTTTCAATGGAGAGAGGTCAGTATTACCATAATTCTTAGATGGCAAATCATAAATGCTGAGGTTTGCAAAATCCTGAGTATTTAGACACTTTAGGGAGGAAAGTCTGAAATCATTCCAGTAAGGATGGATCATTTACACAAGCCACAGAATACTACTTATTTACAAAACTGAGTAGAAACATAGAATGGAGAATTATGAGCAGAAAACAGATACACAAAAACAAAAATTGAACACATACACTCTATACTGCAACATATGCAAGCAATCATAATGTATTGATAAAGAGTAGTTCTGCTTCTCTAAAAAAAACTAAAACCAAGAGGTTATCTGGAAATCTATCAAGCTGTAGAATGGATTTGACACTTGTGATTCTGGAAGAGAATACCGTATATCCAGATAAAAACCAAAGTCTGGTTATAGGTCAATTCCTCACCTGTGACTCTTAGATACAATTTACCATACTCTGATATCATAATCTGATCATTTATTTCATGACCAATGAAAGACCAGTCCTTCTTAATCCTGGAAACCTATGGGAGGGAGCTTTCCTGGTCTCTTTAGTCTTTTTTTCCTCTTCCCTCCCATGCATTTTAATCTCTTTGAATATGTAAATAAATTGAGATATAAGTAAAAAAAAAAGTGTTAAACCAGGCTAAATACTACATAAACTCTTTGTCTTACACCATGGAACAAGCTAACCTTGGTTGTAATATACAAGGGAATTATTTGGCTTCCTTCCTTTAAAAGTAAATCAACTTAAAAATCCTTGCTGTCCAGTACAATCAAATAGACCATACAATAGTACATAAAATACTACAAGGTATTTATTTTGATTAGCTTAGCCAAATTAATCATAGCAAGAAGTAGTGATTGGATTTAAAGCATGCTTCATTTCTCAGAAGCACTAATTTTGAAATTGTATCCCATTGTAATAAAATGAGTACACTTTACAAACTCCAATTACAATGGCTCTTCAGCATCTCCTAAAGAGGACATCACACTTTTCTGTTAGCCAGAATACACCAATTGATTGATTGATTTTTCTCCTTCCAAGATGATTGCCTATTCATCTGTTATGATACTGAAGCATTTGGAAGGAGAAAAAAAATCTTCCCAAAGAGAGGGCAAAAGATGGTACGTGCCCAGGGGGAAGTAGAAAAATATCTATTTCGAGACCTGTGTCATGAAAACCTGTGAGGATTTTGCCTTTTTTTAAAAAAGGGAAGTCTCCATCCTGCTATGGGCAACTGTGGTCTTTCAAATATTGCAGGACTCCAGATTCCAAGATCTTTAACCATTAGTTATGACACTTAGAGCTGATGTGCATTATAAGTGGACAACTGCAAGTCCATAATTGCCCCCATGTTTTCTAGCCCTTTCTCCTACAGATGCAAAAAGAAGAATATGCACACAAGATAGATCACACAGTTTCCTTTCAAGGAATATATATAAAAAAGACACAAGTGGGTCTGTCTTTTATCTCTTTATTTCTAATTCTAAGCAATACTTTCTCTCCCTTATTCCTTGTTTTCTCAAAGGACCCCAGGAAAATCCCTAAGGAGTTTATCGCACAGCATTTTTTTTGCCTGATCTGAACATGGGCTGGGAAAAGGCTTGAACAGGTGAAAGCAGGTGTTGTTGCACACAAAAATGCTGCCAATACCAATGGGCGACTACAGCCTGTCTCCAAGTTGCACTTATCCTGCTGATTTCGCAAGGATGGAAAGCTTCCGTACTTCAAAATCAGTGGGGCTAAGCGTGGTTGGAGAGGGGCTGGAGTCATCCAACAGCATTGGTTGCATTTTTGTGTGCAATAACATCAGTTTTCTCTCATTTGAGCCCATTCCCAGCCCATGCCCGATCAGGTGAAAATGTTGTGTGATGAATTCCTATGAGAAAGTCCCTAAGAAGATTTATACTATTTGAGGTTTGCAGTAATGATTTTGTTTCAGGAACAGGCCAGACCATAAGAATGAAAGGCTATTGTTGTGATTGTTAACTGTCCTTCAATCAATCCCAGCTCATGGTAATTCTGTGAAAAAACTTCTGAAAGACACCCTATCCTCCAGTTCTCTGCTTAGATCCTTCAGATTCAGGCTCCTGGCCTACCTCATTTAGTCTACCCATCTGGAGTCTAGTCGTCCTCTCTTTCTATTACTTCTACCTTTCCTACCATTAGTGTGTGTGTGTGTGTGTGTGTGTGTGTGTGTGTTTTCTAATGAGGCATGCCTTCTTATGATGTGGCAAAAGTTTGACAGCCTTGGTTTTACCATCTTGGCTTACAGGGAGAATTCAGGCTTGATCTGTTCTAGGACCCATTTGTTTATCTTTTTGGCTGTCCATGGTATCCTCAGCATTCTTCTCCAGCACCACACTTCAAATTAATTGACTTTCTTTCTATCCACTTTCTTCACTATCCAGCTCTTACATCCGTACATGGGGAATACAATAGCTTGGATTATTTTAACTTTAGTGCTCACTTCTATAGCTTTACACTTTAGGATCTTGTCTAATTCCTTGATAGCTGACTTTCCTATTTCTAGCATGCTTCTGATTTCTTGACTGCAGTCTCTGTTCTGATCAATATTTGACCCAAGGTATGGGAAATCTTTAACTATGGGTGACAGCAAATGGGCACAATGGAGCAGCCTGAGTCCACTCTGGTCAGAAATGGAACCGAACTCCAGCAACCACATGGTCTGCTCCCAATTTGGGCTATGCTTGCTGGGGCCAACTGGCACTCCCAGGAACTAGATTATCCAGGCTTCTTTTTGCTCCTGTCCAATGGAACAGAGCACGGTTTCAGTGTGGTAGTGTGCTTTGGAGGTGTGCATCATCTAAACACCATGGCTCCAAAGTGGCTAGAAGCCACTTCTTCCTGCCTTGTGTATTTCACCCCTATGTAGATTTCCTCATAATCTAAGTTAAATTTATGCAGATCCTCCATTCACATTATCCCCCTCCCCCATTATGTTCAGTAGCAAACCTGACTTTGGACTTTCTTCTTTAACTTTTCTTAATAACTGTTCCAAGTCTCTGATGTTTTCTACTAGTAGCATGGTGTTGTCTGCATATCTTATATGGTTTATTTGTTTCTTCTTTCTATCTCTACTCCTTTTTCTTAGTCTAAACCTGCTCTTCATATGAAATTTTCTACATATAAGTTGAACAAATAGGGTGATGGAATGTAGCCTTGCCTGACTCATCTGACAACTGGGAACCATTCAGTTTCTTCATATTCAGTTCTAACAGTAGCCTTTTGTCCCAAGTAAAGATTTTTAATCAGAACTATTAGATGTAGTGGCACACACATTTCCTTAAGAAAATCCCTTAGATTTTTGTGAGCTATGCAGTCAAAGGTGTTGCTATAGTCTATAAAGCAGATGCTTATTTTCTTGTGGAATTTTTTGGTGCATTCCATTAACCATTGTATGTTCACAATGTGGTCCTTATATGATGGGAATCTGTGCTACCCAATTTTGAGCATAATTTTCATTGTGTAGGAAATTAATGCTATTGTTCTACAGTTGCTACAATTTTATGTGTCCCCTTTCTTTGTGGTTAGGAATCTATATTGACTGTTTCCAATTTGGAGGCCACTGTTTGTTTTCCATGTTTGTTGGCATATTTTAGTCAACACTAGAGTTGATTCTGTCTATGGGGGTTGTAACAGTTCAAATGGAATATTGTCTGTTCCTGGTGATTCAGGGGGAAGCAGACGGCTAAAAGGGCTGTCTTGGGGGAAAGGAAGGGGAGGGGCAGCCGCACGGTGGGCACCCCAACCCCTTCCCGAAGGCATCATCAGAGTGCCAGCCCCTCCGCATGGCCGGCGCTCCGACGATGCCTTCTTGCTGCAGCGTTCACACACGCTGCAGCAGAAGAGTCAGTGAAGGTGCACGCCAGCCTTTTGCGGCACACCTTCAGTGACATGTGGAAGGAGAGCTATTTTAGTGCTCCTTCCAGGGGCGGCGAAGCTGCGCCATGGGGCGAAGCTGCACCATGGGGCCTTAGTGCAGCTTCCACCTCACTTTTTAGCATTTGGGGTTCATCTTTGTATGTTTTTTTCATTCAGTGTGTCATTCATTTTATAATCTCTTTTATATAGTTTTTCTGTGTATTGCTTTCACTATCTTTTTATTTCATCTTGATCATGTAGTATGCTCTTTTCTGATCATAGAGCTTCCCCAGCTTTGGTTATGGAAGGCCCCAAAAGGCCAGAATCCTCAAGCAACTCCAAATGATTCATGTGACTTTATTTTTGTATACTTGAATGAGAAAGTATTTAGAAACCTTGTGGGAAAGTAGCTCCCTGATTACTAACAGTAAAACAGGCCATCTTATAGGCCTCTCTAGGTATACCTCTGACCCCTCCCCCAATTTGGAACAGCACAGAATGTCTAATAAATAAATAACAATCATTTTAAAGATTAAAAATATATTAAATATTTTCAATTAAATATTATACATTAATATTGTCCAGAATGTCTTGAAGGAAGAAAGTAGCAACACAAGTTGTTCTCTCTATGACATCCCAAATCTTCAACAATATACTGCAGAGACTTCCAAATAAGGCTTGATATATCTTGGTGTCTGGCAGTAACTTCAGGGCTTTTTAATTGACCATACTATGATTATGAGACTTCCAACTACTGTAAATCAACGCCCTATGGCAACATTTACTCCTTCTCTGCTTTGTTCCATTTAGGAAATTAAACAGCATTACTGAGAGAAATTAAACAGTACTACTGAGAACGATAGAGAAGCATGTTAGGCTATGTCACAATCTTGATCCAAGTCCCCAACTGGAGGGCTCCAGTAAACCCATTGGATAATTTTTTTAAACAACAACAACAACAACCCTTACTTAAATTGTGAATAACAAGTGATGTTGATTTCAGTGATTTAATTGGGAATAAAATTGAACTTAACCTATAGAAAGACACCCCCAACAAGTTGGGAGGGGTTTCTTGTTGCGCTGGCCATATAAGGACACGAGAGGCCTGATTGGTCAAGCACACAGGGATCATAGAGCACCTGCGTGCTTGGTCCAATCAAATTGCTTGTTCATATCCCAAAGTCTTGTGGTGCCTGTAATCTCCCAAGACTTGGAATGAGAGTTTATTCTTTATAGCTCTGCGCTGCCATGTGGCGGCAGCCATTTTAGAGCTTGAAATGAGCAAGTCACATCGCTCTGCTCTGTGCTCTGGCTAATTGCTTGGCTTTGGCCTAGTGTTTATTCTTGGCTTTTCCTTCATTTGGCTTTCGCTGATTTTTGCTCTTTCTTCTACAAGCGGGAGTGTTCAGTTAGCCCTTCCTGTGCAATCCAGAAGGCCGAGTGAGGCCTTTGGGCCAGTTCCCTCGGGCCTGCAAGGGCCTCCGCATCTCCAACACTCAGAGGGTGGCTTCATCCAAGGTGGGTGCTGCTGTAGGCATCCTCACCAGGTGTGCGGACCCGATACTGGATTTCAGGCCCAGCAGCACCCCGGCAACCTCGGTCTGGTAACGTTGGGTCCCATCGCTGGTTTGGGAGGGTTGCTATACCTCTCCCCAGTGGTGAGTGTGTGTCAAGGCAGTATTGTCTTCTGGTTAGGATTCCTTGGTGGACACCTTCTCCCCCCCCAGTTGGTTATTGCCAGTGATGCTTCCTGGCTATTTGAGTCTCTTGCAGAGACTTGGGGAAGGGCAGCCTTTGGCCTGGTGGTGCAGAGTGCCTAATAGGATTCCTTGGTGGACACTTTTTCCTCCTTGTGGTTGTTGCCAGCGACACTTCCTGGCTAAGTGCATCTCTTGTTGAGACTTGGGGAAGGGAGGCCTTTGGCCTGGTGGTAATCATCCAAGGTTGGGTGATTGTGCTTAGGACCCGTGTTAATACTTACCGTGTTAATACCAATCTAAGAGGTGTGCAGCTTCGGCTATGCCTGGCTCTGGTCACTCTGCTTCAAAAAGGCCTTCCCAGTCTGCCAGCAGAGATGATGAGATTGTTGCTCAGTTAGCACAACTGGACAAGACAGTGCAGGCCTGTGTTGCTGTCTGTAACCAGCTTGCCCTAAAAGGGCTACAGGCTACAGCTGCCAGCACTATTGCCAGAACTCCTGGTACCACTGACACAGAAGTGCTGCTTCCTTCTGTTGCACCTGATGCTCAGGTGATGGATGCTACATCAGGTCCTTCGGTGGTTTCAGCTGTGGAGGCTGGGCACCCCACTATTGCCGATGTTTGGGATCTCCTGAAAAGGGTCCCTGGTGTCGAGATTCAGGTTGCGGCTGCCCCTGTTTCTGAGCAGCCTACTGTGGCAGATTTATATAACCTCTTGAGAGGAGTGGTTCTTCCAGGTGCTGGTGCAATGGAGCAAACCTGTGATCCACAAAGAGGAGACCAAGCTGCTGCTGCTTCATCTTTGCCTGACACCTGA
>JAIPUX010001232.1:88088460-88104186 GCA_020142125.1 Phrynosoma platyrhinos | reverse complement strand
CCCCCCCCCCCCATACATACCCTGGTTCCACACTGAAGCCACCTCAGAAATGTTTGGGGTAGAAGGTGAATTTTTAGAAATTAGATTAAACTCCTCTGAGTTGCATTCTCTTCAAATTTGCAGCAACTTTCATGTGAATCATCAAAAACATTGTGTACCTGCTTGTGGCAACTGTGACACCAGTATGCTTTTTTCATCAGTGTAAACAAGTCCTCAGTCATTCATCAAAATGGCACTCAAAAATCTGAAGAAGACTAGAACTTGAAGGGGCATCTATGAAGGAACTAGACAAGATTCTCAAGTCTAAAGATAGATAATTGAATCCCAAAGCTAGGATTTTCTATGCCATTGTATTTCCAATTTCTATGTATGGTTGTGGAAGCTGGTCAGTGAAGAAAACTGATAGAAGGAGAATCCATTAATTTGAAATGTGGTGCTAGAGGAGTACTCTGGCGATTCTATGGACTGCTGAAAAGATCAATATATGAGTCCTGGAGCAAATCAAGTAGTCTGAACTCATCATGTGAAGACATGACTCAGTAGCAAAGACAGAAATGCTTGGGAAGGTAGAAGCTAATAGGAAAATACATTACACATATATAGACATTACACATATATAAACTTAATCAAGCAAGGTACAGCACTGAGTTTGAAAGACCTGAGCAGTGATGTTGATGACAGGGTGACTCACCCATAGGGTTGTTGTAAGCCAAAGTCTACTTGATGGCAGTTCACAACAACAGCAACAGATTCCCAGGAATTAAAATATAGAAATGTGAGTTAAAGCTATGTGGCTTGATGGAACTTTGGCAAAAGCCCTGGATCAGAAGGATGGTGAACTGCTATTTGACTTCCACATGAGGTTGAAGCCAGGCTGAAATATATATATATTTTTAAAAAAATTCTTTCCCAAGACTTTCTCCAGCCAAGAACTACCTTTCCAATATCTTACTCACACATGGTACACCGAGTGATAATATACACTGGGAAATAAATATTGAGAGGGAGCACAATTATCCAACATCAAGGAATTGATTTTGGAAAATGTATTATTATTATTATTATTATTATTATTATTATTATTATTATTATTATCATCATCATCCCACTCCTCTGTGTAACGCAACCGGGGTGACTTACAATATTCATATCCCACAATAACTATAACTGCAGCAGAATCCATTATTTGTTTTGTTTTGTTTTTAAAAACAAAACAAAACACCTTGTCTCTTTAAGTACAGTGGGAATCACATTCTCTCTAAAAGATAGATTAACCATCTCTGAACTCTGTTAATCACTGTTGGGGTATGTAGACAGTGGGAATTTAGCATGCACACACAGATGCATGTAGGCAGGAATGCCCAGAAGCTGGTCTCCTGTGAAGAATCTTGCTTCAGACAGCTCAGGAAAAAATCCTCCCACATGCAAGTGTTGTTTTGAGCTTTGAGAAATGAATAGCTGCACAGCAAGGCTTCACTCAATGAGGGCTTTAATCTTTGTTGCAAATATTTACAAAGATACACAGAGTATCAGACATCCATCGTGAATACTCACAGCTATACAAACTAACAAAGTGCTTCACCAACCACCAACCACAACTAACCAGCAATGGAGATTCTGACTCTTTCCAATATATTGGTAACATGTGACAGCCATGCACTAATGAAACCTGGCTGGTTTCATCCCCAGTTCCGGTTGCATCAGGCATCCCATGATGCATACCTGGCTTGTCTCATCCACTGTGCATATTGTGTCAGGTCTCCCATGATGCACAGCTCACCAAATGCTGACTCATGCACCTGCCACTTTAACTGTAGTAACCCTGTTACCATTGCTCCAGTTCCTCTCAGTGGCCACATCCATGTCATTTTCTTGATAATCTCAGTCATGCCAGATTTTAAAGGCAGAAAGGCACATGTTCAAAGAATAGGGTTGATCTTAAGCTTCCAAGTAACTTGTCCAAATCACTCATTCAGACTCAGTGCTACATAGGTCTCTGTCTGTCAAAATAACGATATCTTTGATAGAACAATAATATGCACTTTTGTTTGGAAAATATAGTACTCATTGGGCTTTCAAGGTGCCATTTAATTTTCACAGAGCAGGCTTTTTATGATTAGTAAAAGCTATGATGGTTGATACTCTCCAGAGACAATGATGGTGAAGATGTAAGATTTCTTTTCATAACACAGAACTTTTCATGACTGTATCTATCACAGTTTTCCCCACTTGGAATCATGTATCATTCCATAAGACTCAACTCCACAGAACACCAAGGAAGTGATATACCTCAATCTTTAGAGTGACAACATTAAAGTTATTTCATCAGTGGTCCAAATAACTTCCTTGTTACAGGTTCAGACCCTATAGTAAAAATGGGGGCTAAAAGTGTGAAAAACTCCCTAAGAGACCTCAGAAAATTACTTCTTTAGAGTTTATCAAACGGGAGGGATCCCATGCAAAAACAGGATTTAAACCAGAACCCCCCCCCACAAAAGTGGATTGATTTTCAGATGACTTCTGACATTAACCCAGACAGAAAGTGGAAAAAAACTTGCAAAAAATGGATTGATTTTCAGAAAAGTTGGGGGGTTAATGAGCATTAATGTGACATTAACCCGGATAGAAAGTCAACAAACCATGTTGCTTTTTTACTTTCGGAAAATCCTCAAAGTAAAAAGTGGCATGTTTTGTCGACTTTTTATCTTTATTAATGTCACGTTGATGGTCTTTAACCCTAATGTGTTTCAAAGTCAACCTACTTTTGCGGGTTTTTCCCAGGTTGTAAATCTTGTTTCTGCATAAGATTCAGGCACTTTGCCTCCCATGTGATAAACTCCTTCGTTAGATTAATTATGTCAGGTACTGGGCCCAAAAAACAAATAATACTGTCCCCCATGTATAATTTGAATATCAAACTGAAGTGGGAAATCTATGAACAAAATGTAGCAGTATGTGAAGTAATTACTTATGGGAGTGCCCTCAGTATTGTCATTATCTGTAGTAGGCAATTTCACTGGAAATCTAGGGAAACATTGTCATATTTTAAGCAGTTAATAAAATTGTTTCCATGTGAGATAATGATAGAAAAACAATTAAAAATCCTTGTCCTATGAGAGCTAGAGGCAATGCAGCTAACAAAGTAATTTAGAAGAGTTTGGTTCTAAAGTAATAGTGGAAACCAAGCCCTATGAGGAACAACTTAGGGAGCTGGGGATGTTTAGCCTGTAGAAGAGAAGGCTGAGAGGTGATATAATAGCTGTGTTTAAATATTTGAAGGGATGTCATATTGAAGAGGGAACAAGCTTGTTTTCTGCTGCTCCAGAGACTGGGACCCAAAACAATGGATGCAAGCTGCAAGAAAAGAGATTCCACCTCAACATTAGGAGGAATTTCCTGACAGTAAGGGTGGTTCGACAGTATAACACATTCCCTTGGAGAGTGGTGGAGTCTCCTTCCTTGGAGGTCTTTAAGCAGAGGCTGGATGGCCATCTGTTGGGGATGCTTTGATTGGGAGTCCCTGCATGGCAGGGGGTTGGACTGGATGGCCCTTGTGGTCTCTTCCAACTCTATGATTCTATGATTCTATGGTTTTCAAAGAATATTTGTTTAAACTTTAACTGTCCTGGCTCAACGCTAAGGAATCATGGGAATTATATTTTTTCTATGGCATTGAGTCTTCTCTGTCAGAGAGCTCTGGTGCCACAATAAACTACAGTTCCCATGATACCCTGGAACTGAAGCAGGGCAGTTTTAATTGGATCTGTAGTTTAATACTGTTTTAATGGGAGGAGGGGTGGGGGATGTTTATTTTTAGGTCTGTATGGATTTTAATTCTTGTAAGCCACCCCGATTGCTCAACAGAGAGGTGGGGTAAAAATACATTTATTATTATCTATTATTATTTATTATTAAAGTGGTCTCAAACTGGATTATTTCTGGCAGTCTGTTCAGGCCCTGATTCATCAAAATCAAAATCAATGAAAATTTCAGTATCAAGTATTATTCTCACTAGGCACTCAAAAGATTAATTGATACTCAAACATATAATTAGAAATTTGTCAAAGCAAAATGAGCAAAGTGCATAAAACATATGGTTACTAAAAAGTCATAGTTTGTCTTATGATTAAGGATTATTGGAAATTTCATCATCAATTGAAATATGTCTCTGTCATACAAATTTGTAGCCTTAAGGAAAATTGGGATATACTATTACATTTCAACAATGTGCAACATGAGCAGGAATATCTTTTATAATCTGAGATGAATAATGAAGCCTGTTCTGTGATGGGATAACTAACATTGGAGCCTCCATTCTCACCATTATCATGTTAATGGAAGGAAATGCATACACAATGGCTTGCGAGCAGTCCTTATCACACCCATCTTCAATCACTGTACAAGTCTGGAACTCTCTTTTCCAGCATGTTCCTTAATCTAGCTTCCCTACAATATTGCTTAACCAGCATGCTTTTCATTCCCCTCCTGCCATTTTTTCCTCATTTTTACACAATTTAGGCCTTATGGCAATGCGATTTAGGTAGTGGGAAAAAAGAAAGTTTTCTAAAAAAGAAAACAGGTGATTTGGGCCTAAGGGCTGCTGGTCTGAGGGAGTGATGGAGAGGAGGCTTACCTGTGCTGAGACTGCAGCCTATACATTACCACACACAAATCTAATGCTACAGCAACTATACTGACAGCAATTAACTGGAGAAGATTGTAAATGAAAAGGTGTGTGATATGTACAGATGAAGGACAGACTAGTTGCAGCTCAGCCATGACATCATCTGATATATTTAGCCATATAAATCTATACTGTCTTAATTCCACATTTTAACCTCATGTGATATTCTCCATTAATATTACAAACTGTCATTAAATAACAAGTATTGTTAAAACGCTCACAATCCAACCTTATACTGCTTTCCAAACTTACACTGCTTCAGCATGGTTCAAAAGCATTATTTAGTGAACAATACACATATGCCTTCTAATATTGGGGGGTTATTCTGGTCATTTCTATCAAGCCAACTTCAATTTATGATGACCCTATGAATGTGAGATTCTCCAAGAGTCATGGTTATCAATTGTCCTGCTCAGGTCTTTCAAAGTCAGGCTTCCTTAATGGATTCAATAAACCTGTAATGCAGTCTTTGTTTTTTCTTATTGCCTTCCACTTTATTAAGCACTATCATTTTTCTAAAGAGTCATGTTATCTCATTATATATACACCGTATTTTCCGGCGTATAAGACGACCCACGTATAAGATGACCCCCCCATTTTTCCAGTCAAAATATAGAGTTTTAGCACCTCTATCCTCATTATCCTTATACCCAGCGTATAAGACGACCCCCCACTTTAGCCACAGATTTTGCAGGTAAAAAAGTAGTCTTATACGCAGGAAAATAAGGTACATATTCTGACAACTTCAGTTTCATCACTTCTAGGGAGAATTCAGGTTTGATTTGTTCTAGAATTTATTTATTTTGCATTTTTTTTACAGTTCATGTTATCACAGAAGTTTCCACAGCACCATTTCTATAGAGTACCTTGTCCCAATATAACATGGTTCCCTGTCATTTTCCAGGTCTAATTTAAGAGGCTAATTTTTATGTCTCATATCCTACCTTCTGTAGAAAGAAAGATTTGCTAACAGAAGGTATTTCCAATCATTTCCAATCACTGAAGCTGACTAAAGAAAAAGACCATGCAACACAGGTAAACAGCAAATTGTTCCACTCTTACATTTATGGCTTTATTTAGATTGCTTTTAATTTACTGCCTCTTTCTGAAATGTCTAATGTTAGAAACAGACCTTTTGCTGATAGAAATTGATCCTAACTCTTGTGATGTTGGTTGTAAAAAACCTTTGTACTCTCATTAATATAGTAAATAGACACATTTTAATGAACTTCCTGAAGACTAGTTCCAAGAAAGTATACTCTTACTTTAATTATTTTTCATTTAATATATAATATATATTTTAAAGCAAATGCATAAGTGTGTGCAGCTGCATGCTGCTGACATATGAAGCTGATGAACCACTGATTTGACTGTTCTATTTTATGTACAAGGATTACTTTAGCCATCATTGTAACACTATAGTAGAAGGTCATGTTTAATCGGTTATCTTCATGACTTATGAATCCCTTTTAGAGTAATGGCTTTTCAGGCTAGATAAAGACTCCTATCATACAATTAATCTTTGTTTTCAGATGCATGATCTCAGATTTGCCCTTATTAAAATGCATTGTGCTTAGTAACGGGGCTTACCAAATATGCAGATCATTCTGTCCCTTTATTAGCGAGTCATATGAATGTTAAGGCATGTTGACTTCTTTGTTAAAGTCAACAGTTCTGTTGTTCCTACAAAAATTATATCTCTATATAAAATTTTCTGTGGAACCTATCCTGGTTTATAAGCCAGTACATGAGAAATTGAACAGGGGGGAAAAGGTGACTTGTAACAGTTTTGAATACAGATGGACTCTCCCCCCTTCTAATGATCTTCTTGTTGATGGGGAAAATATAGGTTACAATTTATCTGTCTGGAACCATAGATGCTTTAGAAAATATATCATTAAAAAAATTGTGTTTCCAGCATAAGTGGACTGCTAGTTTGAGAACCCTTCCTGGAATTTCCAATGAACTAAGGAAATATGTGGTCACACAGGGATTTTCAGAACTATTTCCTAGGCTGAAATCAAGTTTATGAAGAGTCCTGTGTGCACTCTTTTCAACATTTTAAATGTTGAAAAATGGTTAAAAGACACATTAGCCATTTTGTATATCCCATAAGACAAATGGGGTTCCCCCTGGCATGCTTGGATCCCATGGCCCCATGCATGCTAGGGGGCAGTTTTCCCCCCACTGAGTTCATGACTCCCTGCATCCATGAACCCATGCAACTGTGACCCTGTGCAGGAGTGCAGGAGGTGCCAAAGCTTTTTAAAAAAACAATACTATGCCCCCCAAGGACCCCCCCACTTCCCCAACCTCTGCCTCACAGGCAAAAAGGGCACCATAAAACCGGCAGAAGTGGAATATAGCAGCATGAGGATTTAAAAGGACAACTTTGACAGTGCAGGAAATTTAAAATCCTAAGGATTCCACGAACTGCCGTGAGCACTGAGAGGGGGAAAAGGGGGCAGTTTGGCAAGACATTTGGGGCAGGTATGTGCCACCACTCTGCCCATTGCCCCTCACCCTGGGTGCTGGCTCCAATAGGCATTCAAATGTGAACTATAAGCCTTTACAGATGGCCCATTTCAGGCGGCTCTGGGCTGCCTCTGCTAATGGAAGGTTAGGGCTGCGGCAACCCTATGCTGTGACCCCAATCCTCTCTTTTGACGCTCCCAAAAAAGTGACAAAATACTGCTTCTTTTTGGGGCAGCAAAAGGCTGCTCTAAGAGCTGGTGCTGCAGCTCTTCCCCATCTTTTTGGTGCAGTGTGTATACACGCTGTTCCAGGACGGTGTCTTGATACTGTGTGCCATTCAAACAGGCATGCATTTCAGGATGGCATCTGGATGGAGTTGGGGTGACCCCTTTTGGCCGGTCTGCAACATCCCTACATTGCTAAAATGGAAGATTCAATCATGGCAAATATAGTGTGAACTTCACTTCAGTGCGAATCAATTTAGCAATCCCAAATCTATGTGACTTGGAAACAAGTTCAAATGCAAGTGGGAATGAGCCCAAGTAGTCAGTCTAATATATGTCCAAGAAAATTATGGAAAGCTATATAGAAAAAAACTAGACATAAAATCACCATGTTGTCCAGATCCCAAGAAACTGTGGCTTGCTTGAACTATGGTTAGTTTTTAAAAATTCTACAAAAATGTTTTCCTTGGTTTTTAATATTCAAAGTATCCTCAAAGGAAATTTAAAAAGGAAAATAAGATTGTTTGTGAAAAGGGATTTGGAATACAATCCTATGCATGTATATGTCAGGATGGATTGCATCCAGAGGGAAATTTTCCTAGATGCTGGAATAGAGAACAAAGGTGAAAGGTAACCTGAGTTCAATGGGTGCCATAATGAGTGTGCATATTGAAGGGTGCTGAGTCACAGGAAGGTAATGACACACAAGCAGGACATGAGGCCATCAAGCTTTAATACTGCATAGTCATGGCACATGTGGGACAGGAAACTGTGTAACACACCAGTTGGTGGTTGGATTAAATCTCTGCTAGAGATTATGTATATTAGGGAGGAGTTCCAATGCTCCATGTGTGTGGTGTATGTTGGATGGTGGCAGAGCATTATGACAGACAATGTAATTATTTGTATATATTGCAATGAAGATTAAAAACCTCTTAAAGAGAACTCAACAGTTGTCATGTCAGCAGCTTCTGTGTAGGAGAAGGATTTCTCCAACTTGCATGAACTGTCCAGCCCAATTTCCTGTGGCATTTGTTCCTGGCACAAGTCTTCTGCATGTGGACTTTGGGTCACACATGTGCCCACAGTCTAGACCAGGGGTCATCAACCTACGGCCCACAGGCCGGATGCGACCCGTGGAGGCCTTGGGACCGTCCCATAGCCAGTCCCACCACTGCCGCCGCCACCACCACCACCAGCGTGCCACGTGCAAGCACATGCACACGACACTGAACGCCATTTTGGAAGGCCCCACAGTGGCTGTGCCATGTGAATTTGCATGGCGCAGCCACCATGGGGTCTTGGGAAGGCAGCACTGGAGCTGCGCCATGTGAATTTGCATGGCGCAGTCACGGTGGGGCTTTCCCAAGGCCCAGGGAAGCCCCCACCATGCCTGCACTATGTGAATTCACACGGCTCAGGCGTGGTGGAACCTTCCAAAATGGCACCCGTGTCGTGCACGCATGCACATGTAACACAGGGCGCCATTTTGGAAGGCCCAATGATGCCATGTGCATGCATGCATGCAGGGGCAAGCGCGCACATGCCCGCCTGGCCCCCGCGCCATTTCTCCCACCCGGCTCCTTGGCAACAAAGGTTGGTGACCCTTGGTCTAGACCAGTGGTTCTTAAATAGTGGGGCGCACCCCCAGGGGGGGCGTGAGGCTCCGTAAAGAGGGGCCCGTTACGGTTGGAGAGAGGGAGATTGTCCCAGCGAAGCCCCAGTAGCAGCCCGACGTGCTCTATCCTGATTGGTCAAACCCACCCATGTGACTATTTACAGTCGCACGGGGGGGGCGCGAAATGTTTTCTTCTTTCCTGCGGGGGCGTGACAGAAAATAATGGAGAAGCACTGGTCTAGACAGAGATAAATCCTGTTGAATCCACTGAAGCTTATTCTTCAATAAGTACATATCTTAAGTGTCATACACATCTTAAATATTTACTTCTGAGTAGACATCCATAGTATTGCACTACAGAAAATAAATGGAGAAAGTAAAAGAAACATCAAAAGTAAATATCAGAGAGATGAGACACAAGGAAAATAATTACTTCATGATTATGATGTCTCTGAATCATAGAATATAGTTCCAAAGTTTATTCATCTGAGACAATTACATATTATAATTACAAACCAAATAATACATTTTCCACAAAATCTTCACAGTTCTCATCAAAAAGACATTATTAAGATAATTGTTCCTAAAGAGAACAATAATATTTTTGTAAGGTACAGGAATGGAAATTCTGCACCCATTTTTTTAAAAGTAATGTTAACATGTAGTAATTGAATGAATTCTCTTTTTGTTTTCTTAAGGGATAAATACTTTGGAGGGCTGTAGAGACAATACTCATTGAAGAATGGCTTAAAGCATTCTTTACAATTGCAACAGGATGCTACTTTGGTCAACCCAACTTTTCTGAGAGAAACACACTTTTGCAAGACACTAAATGTACTATATCATCTATGGCATGAAGGTGGGGGAGTTGACTACCTTCACTTCAATAGTGTTTTTATTTCCTTCATCTCCCTTCAATTAACATTTAAAATAAACAATAATATAAATACAAGCGTTGAGTTCCTAATATTTACAGAAAAAAATAGTATATGAACTTGAGGATGACATGATATGATAGACTACACGAGCTCAAGTGATTTGGGGGTGGATTTCTTCCTTTTTACTAGAGAGGATAGTTTTTATTTTTCCTGACACAAGAATGTAAGGAAAGATTGAAACCCCACCATGAAATAAAGAGACCAGTAAATTGGATGCATAAAAGGGCTATTTATTAAACCTGCAACCTATTTAATAAGAACTCTTAACTTTAATTTCTTGAGAAGCATCAACTGATGGTGAAATCCTGATGTAGGTTCAGCTGAAGCCAGGTGTCATTCTGAGACCACTTCTTCAGCCTTCCTATTGGGAGAAAACAACAGACAATCTGTTGATTCACATTGTATCCTCAGCCAGTCATAGGGAGGTAGACATGAGGCACACTCTCCCAAGCTCTCACAAGTTTTTGAGAGTAAAACACCATATCTTCCCCAAAGGCTGACCTGCAAAAGCTCCACAGAGCTAGACCTTTCACCACAAGGGGGTGTCAAGGTCTACACTGAACCTTCCCCAACCCCCATTATGACCAGAGAAACCTATTTAAGAATCCACCTAAAGTCAATTACCAGTCCCTAGTAACAGTATAGGGTGGTAGGGGGGACCGGAAAAAGGGGAGAAAATTCCTACCCAGCCCTGAAGCAACCAAACAGGTTCATACTGTCCTTAGGGCAGGAGGGCAGGTTGCAGTTTGAAAGAGGGCAGGAAATGGGACAAGACAGCTTAATGTAGCTCTGGCCTGCCCTTCATCACATGCTCAGGCCTGGTCAATGGGGCTACACCATGGTTAAAGAACCTGGCCTCAATTCATGGGGTGCCTCAAAGGCACACCCTCCCTTAAAGTGGCAAGCCATTTTGTTGAGGTGTAAAAACATAGCACATCTATGGGAGCATAAACAGTGTTTTCCCATTATGAAATTCATTATGTCATCATAACTTACTTTGTAAATGTAGCCTGAAAGAACAGTTGGTATATAGCAAGATCTTTAAATAATAATAATAATCCAACAACCAATTCTGAGAGACTTAAAAAAATCAAATAAATAAAATACAAATCATGTTCATATCAGGGCTCTAGATAATTAGACATACAAATAGTTTCAAGTAGGTATTAGTCGTTAGCTGATGGAAACAAAAGCAAGTACCAATCATGTGTCAGTTTCCAGAGGTGGCAGTAAAGTATGATGAAGGCAGTTAATATGGTCAGAATGCTCACAGATCAGATCCGAAGACAGAAATCATAGATCCAAAGATACAAAGAGATGCAACTTAACTCAGTACAAACAGGCAGTGTTATTTTCTGAATAGGAACAATCCAGAAAGGAAGTGAGCTGTTACCATGCAATACATGGAGATAATGTGGAAAAAACATCATAGATGTGGCTAGTCAAGATCTTATTTTTCCGTGGCACCAATCTGGCAAGGAAAGGGGTGGTGAGATGCCGCCCCTTAGGGGATGTCTGTACAGCTCCTTAGGCTGCTGGATTGATGAACTGTGATGTATCTTCCTGGTCATTAATTTGACCATCTTTAGTTATCTTGATGCCTTTTGGTGGGTAGAAAGACATATTATAAATTAAACGGATTAAACTACAGAACACTAAGATGTAGGCTATTCATTCCTTGCACCTTGGATGAGTGGCAGACACCAGCACAAGCTGCCCTAAAGCTTACTGCTCCCCACACATAGGTTAGCATAATGTCTAATTTCCAATGTAGTTTTTCAAGTTAGATATGCCTGTATTTATGCTACAGCTGTAATCTATTTTCAAGCTAGATTGAATTCAGAAGTCGAAAGACAAGGTAACTTTAGAGCCCATAAAAATGCCAAGAATAATTCTGAATATTAGAAACACAAGTCACAAATTACAAATCTCTCACCTCTAAGCAAAAATGCAAAGGCCTTGACTAACATCAGAGTTGCACTCAGGAGAGAAAGAGTCAAAGACTCTTTTTGTAGAAGCAATGCAAAATAGAGATTATGACACACTTATCCTGAGACCAAGATTCACACAAAAAGTTAACAGTGAAAGAATAAAAATTGTCGACCTGATTCTGTCACTGTAATTCATTTTCTGAAAACCTAAATAAAAAAACTCCTTGCTTTTGTATTATTTCTCTAGAAATGACACTTGCTGATATATATGCAGCATTTACTACATATAAAATAACAAAGCAATAAAAGAAAACTTATTTGTTCATCTGGCAAATGTTTGCATGGTAAATATTCCATTAACCAGAATCTTGAACAGTTTTGGAAGATTCCTAATATGTGAATCTGTTTTGCGTACACATGCCTGGAATGCAAATATGAAACTGGATTCTAAATCATCACACTTTTACTGAAATTAAATCAGGTCCGCAGTGAAAAACATTAATCTGTTGAAATTTATGTTCGTTTTAGGGTAGAAATGTTTCTGTCAGACAGTCCTGATGACACTGGATTCAAAGTTGTCACACTTTTACTGAAATCAAATCTGGTCTGCAGTGAAAAACATTAACCTGCTAAAACTTGTGTTCATTTTAGGGTAGAAATGTTTCTGTTGGACAATCCCTGATGACACTGATGACACTGATAACTTTGTAAAGAGGAGTTTAATTCATAATGGATGGGATTATTACATTTTTCCCCATTTTTAAGTTAGCAATTACTCATCACTGACAAATCTTTTTTTTCTCAAAGGCTAAAGTCAAGTCTCATTGGAATTATATTTTTAGAATAGAAGATATTCTGGCATTTCAGAGCAGACATTCTATGGGTTGTTGATCAAGCATGATAAAGAATTTGTACTTGTTCCTGCTTAAGGCTTTAGAGTCTACTCAGTCCCACAAGGTGGCCAGTTAGAGTGAATGAGAAAACAATTCAGAAAGCTATAAAGTTTCTTGTGTGGTCATTTAATTATCTCAATTCACAGAAGTGTATTTAGAAAGAGCAGGATTAAACATCACTCCATATTACAAAATACTAGCATTAAATATTGATCAGTCATTCCTAATAGTGCTTATCCAGCATCAAAATGAAAGTCTTAATACCATGATTCTCTGTCTCTTGACAGAGGCCAAAGCTGTAAAACTGTTGGAAAACAGGGACACAGGGACAAAACCTCAAAGGGAAAGGGGCATAAAAGCCCTGTTCTGCCATTATACTTCATACAACTGCAACTATGAGATGGCTTGCTGCCCCCGTGTCCATTTCTATCACAGCCTCATTGTTGTAAACATGCTGGAGGGATCCCTGTGAAATTTTGAAACATACCCCATTGAGGTTGTGGGAATAGAAAATGCAAGGCAGGGCCAACAAATGTAGCCTTGCTCTCTCCACTCATATGCTCATAACCTGATGGAAGATAACAGTGGACAGACCTTATGTAGCATTGGGATATTCAGTCCTTGGAGAGTAAGTGGGAGACTGAACTATAAGGCAGTCTAGTCCACTTACAAGTCTTTTATTATCAGTAGAAGTTATTGTTGGTGTTGGTTTTTAATTCCTGGTGTCCTTTTGCTCAGTGGTGAGTTCAGATGACTGAAGAATACTGACTTGAACTTAGCCCGAGGTTTCTAACAGATACAGGCAAAGTATGCTCAAACACAAAATCTCCAGCATGTAATCTATATGTAGGAAATTATCACAGCACTAATTAAACTGGCTTACCTGAGCCACCTTAAAATTTAAAACAGGTGGCATCCTGATATTATCACAAGGATTTAGCTACCAAAATCGCTGCATGGGTCCAGCCCCACTCCCAGGGCCATTCTGGCAGCCATTTCCTTAGGCTGGAAAACTCCCAGCTTTGAAAAGAGGCATGCTGAGCACCCCTGGGAGTGGTGAGGGATGAGAGTTGGACCCAGGTGGTGATTTCAGTGGCTAAATCCTTGTGATTAGATCAGGATGCTGCCCATTTTAAATTTTAAACCGACTCAAATAAACCGGTTTAATTAGTGCTGCAGTAATCTCCGTAATCTTCCTAGGTATTCCAAAGAATGTCTAAAGGTCTTTGCAGACTGCCAAAAATAGTGCAAATTGAGTCCGCTTTAATTGCCTTGACTCAGTGCTAGGGAATCATGGGAACTGTAGTTTATTGTGGCACCAGAGCTCTTTGACAGAGAAGGCTCAATGTCTCAGAAAAAATTCCCATGATTCCCTAGCACTGAGCCAGGGCAGTTAAAGTGGACTCCATTTGTAGTATTTCTAGCAGTCTGCAAAGGCCCTAAATTTCCCCTTCTCATTTTAATATTTGATATGCCTCTAGAGCTAATGTGAATAGACAGTGTAATGTAATAGTTTGAGCAATGGATTTGAAATTAGGAGACCAGGGTTTGAATCCTTGTTCAGCAACATAAACTCACTGGGTGCCCTTAGACAAGTCACATTCTCAGCCTCAAATGGAAACAAGGGAAAACTCCTCTGAATAATTCTGCCAAAAAAAAAAAAAAAAAGTGATAGGTTCACCTTAGGATCACCATGAGTCAGAAAGGACTTGAAGGCACACAACAACAGTTTTTTTTTTTTAGACTCCTATGCAATCTATCATTCCTTTCATTATGATTTTTTGTCTGCTATCACTAACAATCCTGTTGAAGCCCTGACCAATAGATGGAATCAAGAGCTTCAGATGTCTTATCTCACCTGTTACTCAGCTCCTTGGTATATAGAAGATCACAGGAGGCTAAACCATCAAGGACAATGGCTAGAGCACAGATAACAGATAGCTCACCTTATATATAACAAAATATGATATAGAAAGCATCTTTGTTTCTATAAAGTGGAAATATGTGCAACAAAGAAAGCCTTATCCTATGAACATATTATGTCTGCAAATTTGCATCTAGCTGAAACCATCATGCCAACACACTCAATTGGTTGTTTGACTGGATCCTATTAAAAATATGAGAATATTAAATATTGAAGATTTTAACAACCGATTTGGGTAACACAGATATGTATGGTTTGGGAAAGTGGCCGTGCATAAAGAATTTGAACACCATGTGATAGAAGAGCACTTTTAAGGATATGGGAAGAAACAAAGAAGATGATATATAGAAAAAATCTGTTATGGATATCTCCACATGAAGCTTTTTTTGGTGGATACTTGGTTGAGATATAAGGGCATATTTAAAAAGTCAAGAGAAAATAAATTTGAAATTAAAGGAATTGAGGAGTTGGAAAAGCTAAATCCTAGAATGCATGGTATACACAAGTGAGGGAAAGATTTAAGATGGATAGCAAAATAGAGGACTTTGAAGAAGAACCAAATGAATTAGATGAGATCCTGATGAAATCAGAAAATAAAAGGATAAGTAAACTGTATAAAATGTTGCTGGATAGAAAACAAGAAAGAGATTTAATTTCAGATTAAATGGGCAATGGATATAGGGAAAACAACTGATTTGGAAAGTCGGGAATTTGCAAGAAGGAAAACTGAGAAATTTACTAAATTACAAGATTTAAAAGAGAACTATTGGAATATGAAACAAAGATGGTATTTAACTCCAGCAAAGACTGCAAAATTTTATAATATAAATTCGAATATCTGTTGGAAATGTAAACAAAATATTGGATCTTGGCTTCATATTTGGTGGAGAAGCTCTAAGATGAAAATTTACTGGAAGAAAATCCATGAAACAATTCAAGATATTCTTGAAGTATGATATTCAATTCAAGTATGAATTGAAACCAGATATATATGAAATATACAGCCTGTTATGATTTAAGAGAAAATCTCTTTAAAATG
>JAIPUX010001232.1:88073178-88088360 GCA_020142125.1 Phrynosoma platyrhinos | reverse complement strand
AGACTTAATACAGTTAGATAATCTAACTAGTTTGGTTAGAGGTCAAGATTGGGAAGTAAACAAAAGATATGGAAACTTTTTTATGATTATTTAGAAAGTGAGAAGATAGAGGTGAGGATTTAACCAATGATGAAGTAAATAAGAGCAGCTATAATAACAAATACAGGAGATTGATAGATATAATGGATATATTTTTTAGAATTACTATTGATATTTAAATTAAGGCTATATTTAATTATCAAGTTTGAGCTTTGTTTATTTTTAGACAGAATGCTTCTCAGTTGACTATTTTGTTGTAAAAAAAATTTATAGTCTGTTAAAATAAAAGATAGGAGAGCAAATTATAGGAAAGTGAAAGAACTTTGCCCAAATTCAGGAAGTCATTTTTGTATGGAACGGGGGGTTGGTTTGGGTGTTATGTGTATGTTATGTTTAGATGTTTAGAAGTTTATATGTGATATATGGTTGCATTGGATATGTGTATTGTGTGGTATATATGTATATATGTTTGATTGTATTTGTTTGTGTTGTTTTTAGCATTTAATAAAATAAAAAGGGGAAAAAAGAAACCATATATATATATATATATATATATATATATATATATATATATATATATATAATATGTTTAATCAGACAGACCAGATGTTACAGAGAAAATATTGGAGAATTATTTTATATATGGTCTCAGCTGCAAAACTGTTAATAGCACAGAAGTGGAAAAAACAAGTTACCAACTGTGGATGATTGGTTATTGAAGCTGACTGAAATGAAAGAAATGAATAGACTAACAGCCCTGTTGAACCAGGTTGATCTAGAAAGGGTATATAAAGAATGGTCTCCTGTGAAAGAATATAGTAAGAAAAGAGGATTGAAGTAGAGCAAGCAAACTAATGGAATGTTAAAGAATCTTATTGAGGAAGGATAAGATGATTAAAAGATAGGATGTATGGAAATATATATGGAAATTATAAGATACAAATAATGAACTGGTGAGAGAGAGCTGAGGTTTAATAATGATGATAAAAAAGAATAAGATGGATGACTTAAGACTATGTACAATGGTATTTGTTATCAAAGGAACTTTACAGAAGTTTAATAATGTAGTTTAGGAAATTATGGATGTATTTAGCTTATGTGTGAAAGATTTTTTTTAGAAGTGTAAATAACGATAAATAAAATTATTTTTAAAAAGTTGCATCCAGCTGAATTAGTTAGGGTCATGTGGGGTGAAATTCTGGTATCTTTACTCCTGACTCCAAATTTGGAATTTTTAAAATTCATCTGTATTACTTTGCCATATAAAAAATATATCATTTAACTATCTGACCCACATTTTATGCTTATCATTATGTTCTGCATTAGAGCAAATGACTTTCTCAAATTTTTCCATGTATAAATTTGCCCTTCAAGGTCTAGAGGACAGTGCATAGCCACCCCTTAATTTGCCAATAACATTTATTCTCAAATTGAAAATAATGTTTATCATGGCTATATCTGTGAGTGAGAGTAAAAAAATGTAAAGTAGGATGTTTAACGTCTCTCCTCTCTAAAGTGGAATATATAGTAGTTAAAGCTTCTTCGAGTAAATTAGTGTATAATGATTTTACATCCATTGTACCTATTAAATCATCTGTTTCCAATCGTAGGGGGCTATTTTGTTTATAAAATCTGTGGTATCTGATATGTATGATGGAATTTGGGAAATGAAAAGTTTCAAAAAATGATCTATATATATTGCTATTGGCTCGAAGACTGAGTCACAGGCAGACACTACGAGTCTTCCTGAGGAAGGAAATATTTCTTTATGTATTATAGGCAAGATTGTGTAAAATGATTGTCCGAATTTCAATTTTTTTTTAAAATAGATTGCATCATTTTTCTTTATCTTTATTTCTTCCAAACAGAAAATATTATATCATAATGTTTTTCCTCAAATAATGATTTTTTTCCTTTTATTAACACAATTTAATCCTTTTACATTCCATGAACACATATACAAAGATTTACTCATGATTCACAACACAAAAGTGAATGAAACAAAGAAAGACAAACAGGCAATAGATCCACCAGGATTAAGAACCTTTAAGGTAGGAAATATATATTTCCAATTGTCTGTTTATAGTTTTCTGTACTTAAGTCTTCTTCTATTGTCTTTTCTTCCTCAATCTCTCCTTCCTCTTCCTCTGTTCCTTGTATCTGTATCTTCTTTCTCCTTCTCAGTTTCACAGTTTCCTTTTCCCTTCTTTCTTGAATAGTGTTTTTGTCTTTTCCCTCCTGTTCTCCAGGAGTTGTCAAAGATTATTGCCAATAGCTCTGATATTACATTTACCAGTTCTTTTAATATCCTTGGATGTAGTTCCTCTAGTCCTAGAGACTTAAATTCATTTAGGTTAACCAAGTATTCCTGTACTTCCTCTTTACTTATTCTGTGCTGCATTTCCTCTATTGTATCCTCTGCTCCATTTTCCTCAGGTTGAACACCCTTTTCCTTTTGTGAGAAGACTGAGGCAAAAAAGGCGTTGAGTAGTTCTGCCTTTTCTCTGTCCCCTGTTAAAATTTCTCCATCTTCTCTGTGCAGTGGCCCTACCATTTCCTTCTTCTTTGTTTTACTATGGACATACCCAGAGAAGCCCTTTTTATTGTGCTTAACTGCTCTAGCAAGCCTGAGCTCATTCTGTGCTTTGGCTTTTCTGACTTTACCCCTACATGTGCTAGCTATTTGTTTGAATTCCTCTTTAGTAATTTCAGCCCTGTTCCATTTCTTATACATCTCCCATTTAAAACTTAGGGCCTAAGCAGACTGCCAGAAATAGTGCACATTAAATTGAGGCACTGCCCTGGTTCAGTGCTAGGGAATCATGGGAACTGCAATTTATTGTGGCACCAGAGCTCTCTGACAGAGAAGGCTCAATGTCTCAGAAAAAAATACAGTTCCCATGATTCCCTAGCACTGAGCCAGGGCAGTGCCTCAATTTAATGTGCACTATTTCTGGCAGTCTGCTTAGGCCTTTAGTTCAGTTGAAAGTTCTTTTGTCATCCAATCCAGTTTCATGAGACATCTCCTATTTTTCCTTCTCATTTGAATAGTTTGAGATTATGCCTTCAGTATCTCCCTTTTGAGAAAATCCCGTCCATCCTGAACTTCCTTCTCCTTTGTATTCCTGACCATGGGATCACTCTTAGTGTTCCCCTAATTTTGTTGAAATCAGCTCTCCTAAAGTCTAGAATGAGTGTTTGACTATGCCTAGCTTCTCTTTTCCACTGTATAAGAAACTCCAGGAGAACATGATCACTCCCACCTAAGGATTCCACCATTTGTACCCCATTGACCAGGTCATCCCTGTTGTTTAGGATCAGATCTAAAATAGCTGATTCCTTTACCTATTCCACCTTTTGGACAAAGAAATTGTGTTTCAGGCAAGTGACGAATTTTCTAGACCTTGAAGTATTGGCTGAGTTTGACTTCCAGAAAATATTAGGATAATTGAAGTCACCCATCACTACTACATTTCTCACTTCTGAATGTGTGGTCATCTGTTCTAGAAAGGCATCCTCCAATTCCTCAGTCTGACTTGGGGGTCTATAGTAGACTCCCACAATAACTCCCTGTTGTTTCCTTCCCCTTTAATTTTTATACAGATGCTCTCCACCTGATTTCCAGGATTTAAGTCCTGGATCTCTTCACATCCCTGAAATATAATGCTATTCCCCCTCCTTTCCTGTTTGGCCTATTTCTTTTAAAAAGGTTATACCTCTCTATTCCTACATTCCAATCATGAGACTCATCCCACCAGGCTTCAGTGATGCCTATTATATCATATTTGCTTTGTTGTGCTAGGAGTTCAAGTTCATCTTGTTTATTTCCCATGCTCTGTGCATTAGTATAAAGACATCTAATAGCATGTGTCCTCCCCTCTTGCTGCCTGTGTGAGGTTTTTTTGCTTCCCACTGTTGGGCCTTTGCATCATTTGCCTTGTTCTGTCTATAACACTTTGACTATTATCTCCAGCCCATGATGTACTCCTGCCTTCCAAGATGCCTTCTAAGATACTGTCTCCCTCCCCAGCATGACTCAGTTTAATGCCCTCCTGGTTATCATCATAATAATATAATAACTTTATTCTTGTATCCCGCCTTTCTGTCATGACAATCAAGGCAGCTTACATGAAGTAAAATAGATTTAACTAAAACATAGCCTGAAATAATAATAATAATAATAATAATAATAATAATAATAATAATAATAATTGACCCCCCTTTAAAAAAATTAAATACTGTACTATTTAAAAGAGGAAGACAAGAAAAAATCGACCTGTTAAAACAACAACATAATATTAAAATAGCGATATTTTTTGTTACAACAATGGTTACATAAAATGGAGAGAGCACAGACTGGTTAAATTGCTCTATTCGGGGATCAAAAGATCAAATGTTGTGACTACTGGCAAAAATGCTTCTCCCAACTGGTGTGAGATGCAGCCCATCTCTTGCTAGAAGTCCACCCTCATGGAACTACAGCCCATGATCGAAGAATCCAAATCGTTCTTGGCAGCACCATCTACAGACCCAGTTATTTATATCTGCCATCTCCCTCTTCCTTCCTGGACCATGCCCTTCAACTGGGAGAAGAGATGAGATAACAACCTATGTGTCCAGCTCTTTCAGCCTCCTACCCAAAGCCTCATAATCCCTTCTGATATCCTGAAGACTATGTCTTGCAGTATCATTGGCTCCCACATGAACCAAGAGGAAGGGGTAATCATCAGTAAGCTTGACAAGTCTTATCAGCCTCACTGTCACATCATGGATTTTTGCCCCAGGGGAAAAACACACCTCCTGGGATATCTTGTCAGACCCACAAACCACTGCTTCTGTACCCTTCAACAAGGAGTCCTCAACCACCACCTCATGCCTCCTCCAAGGCTTAGGAGTGGTTGTTCCCTGCGGTTCTCTGCACTGTCCCTGAGGACTGCCCCTGCTGCTCTTCCTTTTCATCCTTTATAAGGGAGAGAGCTTCAAATTGATTCTGTAGCTGCAAGCTCCCAGAATGATTCCTGGTTTCCCCACTTCTGTGTGTGATGTTCCTCCAGGTATCCACCTCATGTGTGCACGAAGTGACCTCCTCCTCAACAACTTCCTCTGTGTGGTCCCCGTCCAAGATTGTTGGTTCCGCTCTGCCCAGGAAAAGCTCTTGCTCCCTAATATGCTGGCGTGTAGCTACCCCGGCCTCCAGCTGCTGTACTTTCTCTTCCAGGAGGGCTACGAACTTGCACTTGGTGCAGGTGAAGTTACCCACATTTCTTGACAAGAAGACAAACATCCCACAAGTGTTGCAGGTGACTGCAGCAACTCCATCAGTGTCCATATTGAGAAATCTTAAGCACTGAAACAAGACTGTGAGCTTCTCCCTTAAAAAGTTCCCTGGTAAAGAGCCACATAAAGGGCCCCTGTTCTCTTGGTCTTTTCACCAAGCTCTGTCAGTGAGCTCAATCAACTGGGTTTCTAACTTTACAGAGAGCTCCTGGATGCTACATTATTCTGGAGGCAAGTCTCTGTCTCTCTTCTTCTGAACAAAAAAACCCCACTCAAAATGGCTGCCCAGAAACTGCTTTCCTTCTCCTTCCTGGCTGGAACATGTTTATTACATCCATCTGTCCATCCATCCTACCTTTTCTGCTACTACTACCACCAACTCTGCTTTACGAGAGATCAGATTTAAAAGCAAAATTAGCTGAACTTACATCACTTTTTAGTCAACAAATGCTTCATTTCATTAATGAGATGTACAGTGCATGTACACTGCAGAATTAATGCAGTTTGACACCACTTTAACTGTCATAGCTCAATGCTATGAAATTCTGGCATTTGCAGTTTTGCAAGATACTTAGTCTTCTCTGTCAAAGAGCCCTGGTGCCACAACAAACCACAAATCCCAAAATTCCATAGGATTGAGCCACTATAGTTAAAGTGGTGTCAAACAGCATTATTTCTGCAGTTTAGCAGCAGCCTTAAATTCAGCTAGCTTTGCCACAATCCAAGTCAATGCATTTATGTTGCTGGTCATATAGCAATAAAAGCAAAGTTTGAATTTTGATTCAGAATTGTTAACTAGTAAATTGTATTTGCCGATTATTCACTGTGACTGTACAAAATGTCTAAACATTGCAAATATTTCAGTTATAAAACAATTTTCTCCAAGTGCACATTTTCCTCAGATTTCAGTTACCTTCTCAATAATGAATTAAAGTGTTGTGTTAGAGTAAAACCTTCAAAACCAGCCCAGTTGATATTGAATGGCAGACATATTGTTCAACAGTGCTTCCCTCACAAAGTTTATTGCATTTATTGTATGTACTGGTTCTCTTATTATTTTTTTTCAAAGTGAAATTTGATCTACCATTGGTTCTCACTGCTTTGAGGGTTGCTTACATGAATATGCAGTGAAATAATTTAAAAGTTAAATTGTCAGAACACTTGGTTTTCTTTGGCTGCATTTGTGGATTATTTGAACATCAAAACACATCTCAGGCAACATACTGTGGAATAATGTTTAGTAACTATATTAAAGTTATAGTTTGTTGCTGACATGCCACTTCTTACTTGTATTAAATTTCTTACATAGGATAAAAGGAGATCCACTTTTTATAAGTTCCTGCAAAGCATCTATGAGGTAGTCAGATATCTCTCAAGTTGAAACTGCATTGTTACATGGAGTACTAATAGCAAAGTAAAGTAGCAACAGGTGCTATATTTCCTTTTATTACAGGAGATACTGATTTAACCATCCTCTCCCCACCTTATCTGGAGTAGAAGATCCCAAAATTAGGAAAAGAGAGTGGAACTGGATACCAACATCCTTCCACTGTGAAAAAGCTTCTTAACTAATATGCAAACAAAGGCTGGGAATCTGTTACTGTGTGCATATGTCCATCATGTTAGGCACACAAGCTGAATTGTTACTCACAGTGCAACAGACATAGCAAGCAGTGGAAGTGGAGTTGTGCTTACAGTAATGTTGTACATTATGGCTGTGCTTTGCCCATTATGACTGCACATTGCACACTGGACAACAGCATTCAACAACTGACATGTTGCATAATGTTGCTATTATGTATAGGAAATTGTATAGTGCTGGTTTAGCATGGCTCCACATATGGGTGTTAGATTGGCTCCATGTGGAGATGTTAATTATACCCATAAGGCAACTATATAAGAAATAAATATATAAGAAATAAAGAATTTTAAAAAGCATTATCAAATATATTTTGCTAAAGTCTCAGTTAAGGCATCCAGGAGAGGGAACAAGGTACAAGCCAATTCTTTATGATCTAGATATGATGAAGCAAAGAGACATATATGGAACTGTATTGTTCGGGTCCCAGCCAATAATCACAAAACTAGTGTGTCCAGTCTACTATGGTAGCTACCATGATGGGCACTCCTGTTATGCCTTTGAATGATAAATGTAAGCAAGGATTGCTGGAACAAAAAGACAAATAGAGGTTTTGCAGTGCATTGGTGATGCTGGGCATACTCAACTAATAGTCAGCCCATGCCCCTCTTCTTTATCTCCATTGAGTACATGTTCCAGTCATGTATGCATGACCATTTCCAACATCTTCAAAGGGATCTCTCCTACATCACAAGCAGTGCAACAACCTCCAGCACAAAGTTTCCCACACATCCTCAAGTAGTAGATGACTTGTCAAAGGATGTCCCTGGGATTCTTGAAGTCATAGCAAGGCAGGGGTTCATTTTTGAAGTGATTCCATTGAAGTGATTTGGAATGTTTCTAATTAGCCCTTATCTGTGTTGTTAATATTTCAAAGGACAATTTGTTTAATATAATTCTGATAAAAAGACCCAAGCAAACATCCACAGTAGTTACAAGAGAGAGCAGCACTCCTGCTGAATCAAAGTAATCCAGAGTCATGTTACTAGCTAGGCGTTAAAGTTCTTAATTTGAAAAAAAAAAAGACTGTTTTACATGGAGTATTTCTGACAATACTTGCAGTTGGAAGAGTACTAAAAATGCTTCCATTTTTTTAAAATCTATCTTTCATTAACCTTTAAAGTCTGAATGTTTTCAGTAGGTACTATGAAATACCACTGTGTATCACATCTCTAAAACCCATCTAAAGATGCAGGTAACAGCTGCTTAGGGATATAACACAAGGTAATAAATAGGTAGTCAAAGAAAGTCCCTGCATTTCTGATGCCTTAATGCCACTCAGTACTCACATCCCCATGGGGAAATGGCTGTGTAGAAATGTATAGTTCAAAGAAGTAACCATGTTAGTCTCTTGCCACATAAAAAGGAGGAAGGGATGAGGAGAAGAAGAAAAAAAAAAGAAATGTGGCACTACCCTTGAAACTTAGGGACTTTACAGACTGCCAGAAATAATGCAGCTTGAGACCACTTTAACTGTCCTGGCTCAGTGCTAGGGAATCATGGGAACTGTATTTTTTTTCAGGGACACTGAGTCTTCTCTGTCAGAGAGCTCTGGTGCCACAATAAACTACAGTTCTCATGAACTGTAGTTTGCCGACCACTGATATAGGGCTTTATAGGTCATAACGAACACTTTGAATTGTGCTTGGAAATAAGCTAGCAGCCAGTGGAGCTTTTTCAACAGAAGCAATGTGTGGTATCTGTTACCTGCCCCAGTTAACAGTCTGGCTGTTTGGACCACTGAAGCTTCTGAACACTCTTCAAAGGTAGCCTCAACTACAATGCATTACAGTAGTGCAAATGGAATGTAAAAAGGGCAGTTACTACTGTGACCAGATCTGGCATCTCAAGGAACAAGTGCAGTTGGTGCACAAGCTTTAAATGTGCAAAAGCACTTGTGACCACTGTAGAAACCTGGGTCTCCAGGTTCAAATCTGAGACCATGAGTACACTCAAATGACAAACCTGTGTCTTCAGGGGGAGTGTAACCCCATCTAACACAGGTTGAATCCCTAATCTGTTTTACAACTGACCAAGAGCACCTCTGTCTTGTCTGGGTAAAGCAGGGGTAGGCAACCTTTCCCCTTTAAGGGCCAAGGGGCTTCAGCTCCCAGAATCCCAGGAACTATTGGCTAACATGGCTGAGGCTTCTGGGAGCTGAAGTCCCTCGGCCCTTAAAGGGGAAAGGTTGCCTACCCCTGGGGTAAAGTTTAAATTTGTTTGCCCTCATCCAGTCCATTACATGGGAATATGGGTGACATTTTAATTTTTGTTCATGTTATGTACCATGTGATCTATTTGGCATTCAGTGACTGGAACCCTGCTGATCACTTACACCAAAGAAAGTTACTTCTTTGACTGGGGTATCATGGAGCAGCCAACCAACCCCATCAGAACAGTTTTATTCCTGACTGGAGTGGTGGTCTCTGACGTCCAATCCCATTGTGATAGTGTCCATGGCCCCTTTTCCTATATAAGTGCACATCAGAAAATAAAATCTTGGCCCATATTACTGCCTTGATATCTTTGATTTTTTTTTTAAAAAAAAAAAAGCCATGGAATAAATAAGAATATCCAACTTAGCTCTATCTCTCAGTTGTAAAGTTCTGAGTTTGCTGTCAATTGAAAACATCACATTTGCCAGCAGTCAAGATAGTTGGAAAAGTTAGGCAGAACAAACCTAAATTCCATTGACAGCAAAGGGATAGGTATGTAGAGAGATACTGATGCTACAGACTAACATGGTTATATCTTTGAATTCTAAGTATGACTAATTTTCTCTGTACTTAAACCACTTTGTGTCAATGAAATGACAAGATGATATATGTTACAAAGACACAGACAGACAGATAAACAGAGAGACAAAAGCTCAATCAATGACTTTTTTGATTAAAAAGGCTACAAAAGGCTAACTCTGAAATGTCATGGGTAGATCAAAATTTTCATGTAGCAACTAATAATGAAATATTATTAGAAAATGATAAATTCAATTGATAACAGGCTTTAGCATTCTTCATGATGTATACTTAATGATTTCATAAGAGTTTATGAAAATTTAATCCCATTGTTGCATGCATGGCTGAAGAATGAAAAGGAGAATTTTGAATGAAAACCCACTGAAATGCAGCTGCTTATAAGCACATAATTTCTATTAACTCTTTTAAGTCTAGTTTGCTATTTTCTTCATGTTTTATTCAAGCAATGGCTATTGGCTTCCATATAAGTAGGCCAGTGAATCCATTGTGGATTTTATTCAAGACTTGAAACAAATGAATAAAGGTGAAGAACCTATTTTGTGGATGGGATTTGTATCTTGTGTAGTTTACCCCCTCACTGAAATGGAGGCCGCCAGTAGCATACCATAGTTATTTTGATGAGTTAAGGATAGGAAAACCTGTCAGTTTTAACTACTCCTGCACATAACATTTCTAAACCCCTTTTTGAACATCTCAAGGTTCAAACTTAAATAAGTTGTGAGTTTAAATAAAACAGCCCTTTTTAACCCAATTCATATGTTTGATCTTGTTATTTCATGACTGGTCAGCAATTCTGATCCCCCTCACACAGCACAGCATCATTGGGGAAAGGCACATTTATTGGCTTTCCTGAACAGAGACCACATTCATCATGGGGAGTGGTAGGGTACAGCCGGAGTCTTTAAAGACTCTTGTTGCCCCTCTCCCTTTTCCTTTTGACCTTTGTGTTGACCCACTCATCTGATTCTGATTCAATATAACCTTTGTTGATTGCTTCAGAATCAAGTAGGAATTCCCCCCTAAAAAAAAATTTCCACGAGTTCCCCCCCCCCCCAATATACAGTATGGAATGGGGACTTTGATAACTGGCATGTGGTAGTGTCCTAAATAGGTGTCACTTGAGCAAGTAGTGGGGGAAGAAGATAGTTTGGTAAATACCTAGGATATCCTTTTGGTGAAGGAAGGTGTCTGGAACTATCTCTATAGCAGGGGTAGGCAACCTTTCCCCTTTAAGGGCCGAGGGACTTCAGCTCCCAGAAGCCTCAGCCATGTTGGCCAATAGATCCCATTTCTATTGAGCTTATCCTACTGTTACATATATCCCTTTTTAGTAGTCCCATGTTGGCCAATAGCTCCTGGGATTCTGGGAGCTGAAGTTCCTTGGCCCTTAAAGGGGAAAGGTTGTCTACCCCTGCTCTATAGGTTATGAGACCTGGGTCAGGGAGTGAAAAAGGAGGCTGGCCTGAGGATTTAACCTTCATTTTAAGTCAAGTGCCCTGGGGTGGATTCTCAGTTGGCTTTCCAGTAGTGGGTAACTCAGGAAGCAATCCAGCATTTGGGTTCAGGGAAGCTGAGGTGGTGGTCTAGGAGAGACCACTGCCTTACTTGCCCCCAAATTAGCTTATCCCCCACCAGCACATCTCAAAGTTCAAACTTAAATAGGTTGATCATTCAAACAAAATTGTTCAAAATTCAGCCCAATTCAAGTTTGTAGCCTTGTTATTTCGTGGGCAGTCATCAAACAGATTTACCACCTCACTAGCATGGAAGTCAAATGAGACTCAGTGGCTTATCAGTTAAGATGCTCAGTATGATGATCACAAGGTCTGCAGATCAGGAGTTTGAGACCCAAGCCCCACATGGAGGAGTGAGCTCCCATCCTTAATTCCAGCTTCTGCCAACCTAGAAATTTGAAAGCATGTAAACATACAAATAGATAAATAGATACCACTTTGGTGGGCAGGTAACAGCATTTTGTGAAGTCATCTCTGACAACGCTGGCTCCCTTGGTGTAATAACAGAGAAGAACACTGCCCCCTACAGTTGGACATGACTAGACAACCACATCTAGCTTTTACCTTTACCATGGAAGTCAAGGGCAGCCACAGCATATCAGGGTGAGTCAGAGATGGGGGAAATCTGTCAGTTTTAATTTCTCATTCATTTAAAGTTTCTAAACTGCAATTTCTTAATATTCTGAAAAAAGAAGTTTCTGCACTTTCGGGTCCCCCCCCCCAAAAAAACCTGAATCAAAATTCCCTCCCTTTTGCTCTTGTTTATTTTGAGATCTCAGAAAGCTTGAAATATCTTGGGAGAGAGCTAGGAAAAAGGACCAATCATGTAAAGAATTAGATCTTGTATTCTGAAAGATGCATCAGACAAATAACTATTAAACTGAGATGTGATTTGCATCTTGTGTAGCTCCTTTAAAATTGGGACTAAAATAAATAAAAGAGTGCAACAAATGATGATTTGAATAACAACAAAACATAATCTTAAAAAAACTTTTTAGAAAATGCTAGTTTCTCAAACAGCAAGAAGTAATAATATATACAGATATAGAGGACTTTTAAAACTTTTATTAGGAATTTTTACCTTTTGGAACAGATGGAAGTGATTTAAAAGGAAGATACTAATTGCTATCTAAAATACTTTTGTATGACTCACTGGAATCAATTCCTACAATTATCTATGTAGAAAAGAAGTTGCAATAACCTTTCATGGCACTAAATAGGAGAATTGTTTTACTTTTCTGTTCTTTAAACAACAAAGGTGTTAATCTTGCTTCTCTAATGTAGAGACATTAAAAAGAGTAGTTAGGCTGCAAAGAGATTTAGAAGTTGAGAAGAAATTTGCACATGTTCAGACTTTTACCTCAGCCCATTTAAACAGGTGAATTTAGCTTACAGATAATTTTTAAACAGATATCAGCTGTATAAAGGCCCTCAGGCTAGTCACATGATTTCTCCAATATGTAATGCTCTGCATAAGTCTATGTTTTGTGCAATACCTCCTAAAGACTAATTCATATGCTCATGTTTGTGTGGCAGGGAAGTGAGCATGCACCCAGTCATCCTCTGTTATACACATTTCTCATCTCACAAGGGTAGGGGAAAGAGAAGACAAAAGAAAGAGACAGTTACTAGCATTTTCAACGTTTGCTTTTTAAAGCTTTCTCAGAAAATGTTTAGATTCTGTATGTTAGAAAAGCTACCATTTATGAGGTCTCTTTTTTAAAAAGTTTAGTAAAAGTAAAACATTTTTTGCCCATTTCTCATGCTCTCATCACTCCCTATGGATCATTTTCTGTTAGAGGGCATTTAGGGAGTCATTGTGGAGCAAATGTCTTTTTCAGGGAAGGGTTGCCGCCTCCACGATCCCTTGGGGGTGCTAATGAGGACCTCTATTTTATTACAGTTGCCAGCTCTGCTCAAGTTATTATTAAGCAAGGAAGGAGATTTAATGCCATTACTAAATGTAAATCTTTCTAATTTTGTTCCCACTATGCCAATGGTAGCTGTTGGATCCCATGTCAGGGTAGCAGTGAGTCCATTAAATATGTTAGTTCATACTTTAAGGGAATTATCCAAGGTGCAGAATTGTTTCCCCAAATAATGTCAGCATCTTGCATAGCTCCTTTAAAGCTATCCAATACCTGAACTGGATTCATCATCCACTGTGAGAGCCACCAGCTATTATTGCTGTGTCATCTTTGCTGTCAGCCTTTTTCTTGCTGAACTTGCCAATTAGTTACAGGGCGATCCTATTTCTATTGAGCTTATCCTACTGTTACATATATCCATTTTCAGTTGTAAATGAAAAGAAAGTGACATCTTAAGATTTGTAAACACAAAATAACCTCTCTAGCAGCAATACAAGTGATGTTCCACAAATCAAGAATGCTCATAAATAAAGTGTTGTTTATCTAGACAGCTACAGTCTTCTTCACCATTTAAGGTTCTTCCCACTTCCAGAGGCATTCTTGCCCTAGAGCATTCAGTTAAGTGATCCTTTAATATTTCAAATTCATGCTTGGTTAAGCATAACAAAAATGCATGTGCTTGTATCAAATATTCCAGTCTCCCATTCCAGTCTCAAGAGTGTATTAAAATTTTCTGGGAAAGCAGACTGTGGGCATGACTCTGGTGCCACCCTGTACATCAACACCACGCCATCCAGTTTCCATGTTTGTCAATAAACAATGAGTTTGTATATGTGTAATTGCTCAAAACCAAAACCAAACTTTATCAAAGTTTCACTAAACAAACTGGATTATTAACTGTTTCCTAACAGAGTCCACCAGTATCTCAAAGCAATTATTCTCACTTTTTAGATTCTGGAATTTAGAGAGTCCTCTTCTCTAAGGGCTCCCAATCTGCCTTCTCCCAGGCTCCTGTGGATTGCCCTGCAGGGAGATATCCACCACTGGACTGTGAGAGATCTGTATCTACACCCAAGAATGCCTTGGGCCACTCCTGGAGAAACCCCTTTTCTACTGGGTCTCGGAAGCACCCTCCTTGGTTGGACCCACACCTTTGTAAAAAGGCCAGCCAACCTTCATGCTCTACCTTTCATTTGCCTTCACTCTCCCTTGTTGTGACCGTATCCTCTGTCCTTGGTGTTTCACCCCTCTTCTTCAAGTCTGCCTTTCCCTCACTCTTTAATTCCTCTCTCTCATGCCCTACTTCCCTTTCACCCTGCAATCTTCTCCAGCGGCTTTCCTGTTTCTCTCCTATTTGCTCCATTCCGTTGGTTCCTGTTGCCCCTCTTGTTCCATCCTAGGCACAGGACAACCCTCCCCTCCACCTGCTCTGTTGCACAGACATATGACTTATCACCTGTCACTTTTTTCAAATAACAACCATGTAGAGAACTTCTACATTGTAAAAATAAAAATAAAAGCTTTGATTCTTGATTTCAGCAAGTAAGGGCTGTTTATAATAGTCATAATTCATCAAACCATATTAGGGTTTTCATTGCAATTTGTACAGAGTACTTATGTAGCTGGAATTTACTTGTCCTGAAAGGCACAGCGCTCAGGAACATTAGCCCAGCCACTCAGCAAAAGATTCTGTGCCTTCTGCACAGAGTCACAAGATTAGATAAACATGTTGTCAGTATGATCATGATGTGTATTTGTGGGAAGTCTATTACAATTTCTGTTGTGTTACAAATTCTGTCAGTGCATTTGAAGCATTCAAGTTGACCAGGGCTGTCTGTCCTCCTGGTGCCAACTACCAGCCATCACTCATAGTTTTTCTTGCTCTTTGCTTTTACTCTCTTTTCTGTCCCAAAGCCCTCACTTTATTAGACAAAAGAAGGAAGATATTTTGGTTTCCTCATGAAAATTATGTGTGTATGTATGTTATGAAAGAAGGCACTGTTGTGTTTCTAGAGAACTACAGAATATACATATGAACTCAGACATAAGCAAAGGCCACAGATGGGCTTCAGGACATATGTGAATGGGA
>JAIPUX010001232.1:88052714-88066540 GCA_020142125.1 Phrynosoma platyrhinos | reverse complement strand
CTTTCTGTTCAACTTGTATGCAGAACATATCATAAGAAAAGCATAATGGGACACAGAAGGAGGAATGAAAATAGGAGGAAAGAATATCAACAATCTAAAATATGCAGATGACACCATAGTACTAGCAGAAAACCTCACAGACTTGGAACACCTGCTAAGGAAGATCAAAGAAGAAAGTGCTAAGGCAGGCTTAATGTTGAACATAAAGAAAACAAAAATAATGACCACTGAGAACCTTCAACCTAGACAATGAAGAAATAGAAATAGTGAAAGATTTCCCATTGCTGGGATCAAACATCGATAGAAATGGGGACAGCAGTCAGGAAATCAGAAGATTAAGAATGAGGGGTGGGGCTATAAAGAACTAGAAAAATTCTAAAATGCAAAGAGATATAACAACACAAAAGTTTGAATCATACAAGCCATTGTATTCCCTATTGCCATGTATGGATGTGAGAGCTGGATAGTTAAGAAAGATGATAAGAAGAAAATCAATATATTTGAGATGTGGAGCTAGAGAAGAGTGCTGAGGATCCTATGGACAGCCAAAAGGACAAACAAATGGGTCTTAGAGCAGATCAAGCTGGAAACCTCCCTGGAAGCCAAGATGACCAAACTGAGGCTGTCGTACTTTGCACACATCATGAGAAGAGAGGAATCACTGGAAAAGACAATAATGCTGGGAAAGGTGGAGGGAGGGAGGGAAGAGAAGAAAACCACATGTTAGATGGATGACTCTATTAAGGAGGTCACAGATATGGGGTCGAAGGAATTATGCAGAGCAGTGGAGGACATAGGGTCTTGGAGATGTCTCATCCATAGGGTCACCATGAGTCAAGATTGACTCAAGGGCAAGTAACAACAACAAATATTGCATTCACCCATCACTGGGCAGCAGGTAGCCCATTTGCAACCTGGGTTTCTGCCGCAGCTTTTCAAGAAAGGGATGTTGTTATTAATTGTTGTAATTGTCTTTGTTTTAATTGACTTTTATTATTTTGCCCATTGTTTTACTTAGATTGTATGCCTCTGGCAGGTTTTATTCTGTTTTATCCTTGATTGTCTTTTGTACAGTGCTGTGTACACCAACAGCGCTCTAGAAATAAACTTTAATAATAATAATAATAATAATAATGAGAAAATCCCATTCATTTTGAAAATCCCATTCATTTTGGATTGAAAACAGGCTGCCTGCTGCCCAGTGATGGGATGCAATATGATCTGCCTTCTTAAAGTTACATCCCACATTTATACCGGGAGCAAAGGTAATGCAATAATCTCCTTTATCTCAACAAAATGTAAGCCTCTGACTCCAACATCACCATTTTTCTTTATTTTTCCTGTTGATTTTTTGCTTGATAAAGAAGCCAGTGGAGCTTAGAAAGCTTGCATCATGTATTTTGTGCATTTTGGAAGGCCAATAAAAATACCACTGTTTTCTGGATTTTGTATGTTATTCTACTTTACTGTATGGCCAACACAGCTACCCTTGGATATGTTTTCTGATATTATTTGGTCAGACTAAGTATTATATTTGTTTACTGCTTTTGCTACATCTCTCCTCAGTATTAATGCCACTTCATTTCTTCTTCGGGTTTCATTTCCACAGTAAAACCCTTTGTAATTATGTGACTCAAAATGTCCCATTCCTGTCCAATGTAACTCGTTTACCCTAAGTATGGCAATATTTATATGTTCTATTTCTTGTTTTACTCAGTCTTGTTTCCCTGATTCATATTTCTCACATTCTATGGAGTTTATCACACGGGGGAAATCCCGTGCGGAAATGGGGCTTTAAATTGGGAAAAAAACGCAAAAGCGGTTAGATTTTCAGATGGCGTCACTGTTAAAATGGAGTTAAAATGAGGTTAATCTGAACAGAAACTCATCAAAAACTGCTTCTTTTAATTTCGGGAATCCCCCATGTGAAAAACTCCCATGTCACTATAATATATGCTGTACAGCTTTAGACTTTCGTTTCTCTTCTGAGTGTGTAAACAGCTAAATATCCTTGTTTCTGAGTGCACATTGGTAACACACAGAACAACTAATTTTTTTGCACTTATGGACTGCTCAGAGAACTTTGATTATTGAAAAATCACAAATTGTATAATTGACAAGTGACATTACACACCAATCACAATGTTAAACAGGTGGACAATTCTAGAGATGAGAATCTTCACTATTTTTCTTCTCAAAGGAAGCAATGAGTAATTTTAGCAATTTTTTCCCTGTAGCAAGAAGTCTCTTAAAACCACTAAGTTTTCAAAGCCTATTCAGGACAAGGCTTAGGGCCTCTGCAGACCGGCCCAAAAGGCCAGCCTGGAGGCAAAGGTGGGGTGAGGCAGCTGCACGCCAGCTGCCCCAACCCCACACTGATGCCATCCTGATGCTGCACACATTTACACACAGTACATGGCATCAGGACACCCTCCTGGCACAGCATTCTGGTGTGCTGTGCTGGAAAGGGCAAGGAAGAGCCATGTGCCAGCAATTAAGGTGGCCTTTTGCTGCCCCTGAAAGGAGTGGCATTTTGCTCCTCTTTTGTTTTTGTTGTTGTTGTTGTTTGTTTTTTTTACATAATATTATTTAATTATACAACATATAAGCAGCTGAGAAGGGAGGAGGAGAGCTGGGAGAGAGAGAGAGAGAGAGAGAGTGGCATGGAAGCAAGCACTGGCAGAGGCTTGAAAACCCCCACCCCCACTCACCACCACCCAAAGCAGCTGAGAAGGGAGGAGGAGAGCTGGGAGAGAGAGAGAGAGAGCGGCGTGGAGAGGCTTCCAGGGCAAACTCTTTAAAAACAAGCCCACCTGAAAAGCAACCTTTTTTTTTCCTGCCTTAGAGGTAACATCTGAATTCCAACAAAAACTTCCAGGTGGCCCCACCTACCTTGGAAAAAAGTGGAACCAATTTTTTTTTTCTTGAAGGCAACATTTTAAAGGGCGGAGCAGTGGGGAAGGCGGCGGTGATGTAAAAACCGCCGCACCTCCCTCTTAAGACTTCAAAACTCCCAGCACAGGGTAGAAGTTGGTGGAATAGCGGGAAAAGTGATGGCTACATGAGAGTTTAATGATAGCTCCTACCCTTTTAAACCTCTTAAATAATCAAAGGGTTCACCTTAGGAGGAGACTTAAAATAAGCCTTGTGGGTTTAAGGGATGAAAGGGAAAGTTGAAATATTTTTGTGAGGTTGCATTATAGGTGGGAGGGAGGGAGAGCAGTTAGAAAGATAGAGTGATATAAGAAATTTATATATCATTTAAGAATAGCGGCCCATAAATAAAGTGAGTGGAAACTTAAAGGAAGGATTGAAGATTAAGTAAGGAAAAAATAGACTTTTGATAAGAGAATTTTAAGGTAGTAGGACAGCATGCAAACTCAGGAATAATTAAACAGTAACCACCCCCCCCAAGGGAAGTCGGGTCAATGCAAGAATTACAAAACGAAAAGGAGAACCACAGCATTTTAGTAGATGAATTAAGGAAAATAAGTAGGGAGATCAAATCAGAAATATCATTACATATCAAGGAGGAAATAAAAAAATTAAAAGAGGAAATAAAATTGGATATTCAAAAAGAATTAGTGGTGATCATCAGGTGAAGTCAAAGCACTAAAAAAAGTAATAAAAGTAAATGAAAAAAAATAGGAAAAGTTGAGAAAGAACTGATAAAATAGAAGAAAAGCTATTAAAAGAAGATTATTACAGAGCTAACTTAGAACTACGAATGCAAAGGAAAGCCATTAAATTAAGAGGGGTAGATGAACAAATAAATGAAAATCTTGTCACAAGAATCACTCCAGCACTCACCTACTTTGTCAAGTGGGCAGGCGAACAATTAGGCTTGGAAATAGACAATATATATATGGTAGATTCTTGGATTGCGAGGAACAAAAAGTTACCCTGGGATATAATGGTATTATTTGTGAGGGAACGAGTTAGAGATCTATTTCTTGAAATGAGTTATAGCAAAAAAAAAAATAATTGATGACAAAATTTTGATCCTCTTTTGGTGCTGGCAATAAAGAGGATCCAGGCTGCAGCATAGGGTAGCCATGGCCCCGATCTATTGCTTCCCAGGGCATCCCAGAGCCACCCATCTGCACACCCCCTCAGCCTCTGCAAAATCTGAATGTGGTTATTTTGCACAGAAAACAGCATTTTTTGTGCAGTTAATAGGATTTTCTGCTGATATAAATAATATTTCTGCTTATAAATATTATTTTCTGTGTAGGAAAAGCTGCTCATCCATAGAAAAAACTACATTAAAAAATCCCTGCCATTTCTTGCACTATACAATCACATGCCCCTCCCGTAACATATCAGTTCAAGATTCTTCTTGTCAGGGTTTCTCAACCATCAAAAATTTGTTTGGCAATGATTTTTAAATAATTTACTCTGTAGACAACAATAGACAATATTGCTTAAATGAGATGTGTAAAACAGCATAAAATAGAGAAAATTTTACAACAGCAATGTAAAATTATTTTTGACACTTCAGACATCTGAACTAATTGAACTCCCAATGCCTGATGACATAAGGGTGCTGCAATTGATTGTCAGCAAATGACCATACAATCCTGTTGTAAGTAAGAGAAGAACAAGCCACACTTTGCTGCCTAATGCTTACGCTACATCCAAAACACTACTCTGTTATGAATGGAAAGGAAAGTCAACATGACCAAGCCCATTAGTAGGGCTGCTGGTGGTGTGTGCCTTCATGTCATTTCTGACTTACAGTGTCCCTAAGGTGAACATATAATGGGGTTTTCTTGGCAAGATTTGTTCAGAGGAGGTTTGTTATTGGCTTCCCCTAAGGCTGACAGCATTTTCCCAAGGTCGCCCAGTGGGTTTCATGGCTGAGCTGGGAACTGAACCCTGGTCTCCAGAGTCATAGTCCAACACTCAAACCACTACCTCTATTAGTAGGGCTAGCATGATACAATTGCATTTCTAAATACTGAACAAGGCCCTACTTTCCCCTAAAAATTCATGCAAAACAACAATTTTTATTTCTGGGTATCATTGCTTTGTTATTTAAAAATGTTTAATCTTCCTTAGAAGGATAATTTTCTAAACCCATTTTGTAAAAGTATATGTTTGTCAATTTAAAACCCAACTCTAATGCTAGAACAACTGTGAAGCATCAAAATGATTGGAAGGAATTCTATCAATAATTTGTAAAACATATTCATCTTACAGTATCCTATTCAGTCAAACAACTGACAAATGCAGCAGCATGTCTAATGCAAGCAAGCCTTTATTCTCAGTCATTTTCAGCTTCCTTAGTGTTGCATTGTGCAGTCTTGCAGGGGACACATATTTCTGTAAGTGAAAAACTGTTTATCTTCCCCAGTGCATAGGGTCATTAAACAGGCATTGTATTTAATGATAACACCTATCAGTCTCCTCACTGTCAATGATTCTACAGTTATAAGAAAAAGCCTTGTTGAACCCAGAAGTGGAAATAACACAAACGGATTTAACTAGGAGTGTATTTATTAATTAACTTTAAGCAAAGAAGGGGACCTGGAATACAATTCTATTCTAAATAGGCAACAAGCCTAAATGAAAAACTAAGTGAGTCAAAGGAAGGAAATTCCAAATATATACCATCTCCTCAGGCCCATATCAGTGGCTTTCCATGTCACCCTAAAGTTGGTGGCTTAGACCTCCAAATATGTATAACAAATTGGTTACAAGATGATCCCTGTCCTCTACGAGAGCCCCAAAACCTTGAACTGGAGGCCTGAAGAACCATCAATCGCCTTTAAACACCATTTTACTGGGATTTTGTACATTTTTGCTGGATGCCTAATGTGTTGGTACCTATGTTTAACATGCTTTAATTAGATATGACCAAAGTAATCCAATCAGTGTTAGCATCCCATTTTAGAATAGTCTAATTAAGACCAGATCAAACTAAGAAGGAAAATCAACTCTCATCCCAAAAATGTCACTGACTACATTCAATACCGTGCAGGCAAGGAGACATCCAACAAAAAGAACAAAATAAAATAAAATAAAATAAAATAAAATCCTATTTGACACCTAAGAGACCAAAAAAGCTGATATTGGTAAAATGGAATGCAGGCAACTGCTGACAACTGAAAAAGGCTGAAGGGTGGGTATGATAAGGTAGTATGACATTACCCGTATGCATCTGTCCCCTCAGGAGTGCATGTATTCCTTCTTCCCGCATCCCACTTTTGCATGTTGAGGTTTTTAGTAGACAAATGCTCTTCCCCCAAAACTAGTACTCCATCCCCATTGATAATCTCACATTTGTCATTTGATTTATACAACAAAGAAGATTGACCAGATCAACACACAAAGAAGACAAAGCATCACCACTCCTCCTCAGATAAGAAAAAAAAAATCTATACCTGTTCCCCACATTCATTTGCTGTGGTCTCTCTTCTTTAAAAACTTTTGTCTCTCTGCTTCTTGCTGAGAAGACCAGCTCCAGAGGCAGCCTCCAGGTGGTACTGAGCCAGCAGCTGGTGAATCAGCATTACCATCACCTGTTCCACAACCCATTTCACAGCTCTGTCAAGGTTGTGAGCCTTTAAAGATCTGGCTTCATATCTGTGGAATGGTTTTCCTTTGGACTTCCATCTGGAAACAGATCTCACCCATTTTCATAAGGGGTTGAAAACCTTCCTGTTTGATTCACCAGGTTAAGCTGCTGAGTTGTGCTTAAGGTTGTTGAGATGTGTAGTGACTAATGGGAAGTTAAGGAGTTCATGTATATTTACAGTGTTTTATTTCATTGTTCTTGGATTCTATATGTTTGGTGGAAAGGGCATTATGAATAACATTATTATTAAGTTTGTACATATAACACAAAATGAAAGGCAACTTTATTTCTGTTACACATACAACGTGGTACAAATACCAAGAGAATGCTAGTTAATACTAGGACAAGTGTGGCTTTACCTGTATACTCTTCAAACTGTGGTTGCCAGGTAACATCCTGGGAATCAATACTATACTTTTACATTTATCAATTAAGGTGGAGATGAGGGCTCAGAAGCCATTTCTTCTCCTGCTTACTTTTCTTCTAATCATTTCATTTGCTTTTATCTGCTTCATCAACAAAACTCTCCCTGTGCTGCACAGCAGGCAGAAGTAGTTTAAAAACATTATCTTTTTCACCCTGAAATGCAAAATCTAAATAAACTTGCCTACCTAGGCTTATATTCATTCTGTTGTTCCCAAATGATCCCTTCCTTACTTTATTCCACTCATATTCATTCTGTTGTTTCCAAATGATCCCTTCCTTACTTTATTCCACTCAGGGGGGTTGCAGACTGTCAGAAATAGTGCAAATTGAGTCCACTTTTAGGGTTAGGGTTAGTGCTAGGGAATCATGTGAATTGGGTTTTTTTTCTGAGACATTGAGCCTTCTCTGTCAGAGAACTCTGGTGCCACAATAAAATACAGTTCCCATGATTCCCTAGCACTAGCCCTAACCCTAAAAGTGGACTCAATTTGCACTATTTCTGGCAGTCTGCAACCCCCCTCAGTTACTCTTTCTCTACAAACTTAGATTGTAAGGACCTAACAGAAGTTGTTGTTTTGACTGCAGTCATGTTCATGAGTTGTGAAAAGAAAGGCCAAGGAGGAGAAGGAAGAGAAAGCAAGAAAGTTGTGTGGGTGGTATCAGCTAATGTTTGAGATATTTCATTGTAAAATAGTGAGCCTCTTTCAAACCACTCAGATTGTCAGACAAACCCACCTCAGTCAGTGTCAAGGGCAGATTGAACTAGGTCATACCATATCCATTTGCAGCTTCCCCAATGCATTGGATGGGGGAGGAGAGAGATTGGTTGCCAGCTAATAGCTAGAAAATAAAGGTAGCTTTATTATAGAAAGTCCAGCCGGTCAGTATATTCATGTCACTCACTAATAAATATAGTTTGTTCAACATGCTAATTTTCTTATCTATGTCTTGCAATCCAACAAATGATAATCTGGAAGTTCACAGATGTTCACAGATGGAGAGTCTGAATTACATAAGCAAAAAACCTGAAGCTTTTTATGGTACACAATGGTGGGTTCCCCCCCCCCCCCAAAAAAATAAGCTCAGTATTTATCTAAAATGACTGGATTTGATAAATGAATTGAGAAATTATACAGCACTTTCAGCTAAAAGAACAAACTGAGACCACAGATATAATGCCATGTATAAGTTAGCATTAAAGGCTGGACTTTTACAATATGACCAAACTACATCATTAGGACCTGCAGTTGAGCCTAATCAATTACTCACCTTTACTCTATTCATGAGCATGTTTTCCATCTGAAAGTGAGTAATAATTATAGGAAAAAGTACTTATCATCTTGGAGAATGGAGCACATAATGAGGGTAGACAAGTACTGGTATGGTGAGGTAGATAAAATATGAAAGTTCATAGAAACATAGAATTGAAAGAAACCACAGGGCCATGTAGGAACTAACAATCAAATCTGTTCCAACAGCTAGCCATCAAGCCTCTGTTTAAAAACTTCCAAACAAGGAGACTCCACCACACTTTGAGGCAGCATATTCCATTACTGAACACCTCTCACCATTAGAAAGTTCTTCCTAATGTTTAGGTGGAATCTTTCTTATAGTTTGAATCCATTGTTCTGTGTTCTAGTCTCTGGATCAGCAGAAAACAAGCTTGCACCATCTTCCATATGACATCCTTTCAAATATTTAATTGCTGCTACCACCCTGGCCTCAGAAGGAGAGAAGAGGCAGTCACAGCTCCACCATGCCTAGCCCAGAAGCAAATGAAAGACCCTCCCTCCATCTTAACTGCTACCACCTGGCCACAGGGGGAGAGAAGGGCCAGGCACAGCTCCTTCATGCCTAGCCCAGAAATGGATGGAGGACCCTCTCTCCATTCCAACTGCCACTTTCCTGGTCTTGGAGGGTGAGAAAAACAAGTAATATCTGCTGGACCTGGTCTCCTTCCCCACTGCCATTCCCTTCTCCTTTTGTGGAATGTCTTTTTAGATTGTAGCAGCTTCATTTATATACTGCTTCATATCACGCTACAGGATGTCTAAGCGGTTTACAACTGTAAGCCTGAGGCCAAGGAACTGTCCAATGCAAATTCTTAAGCCACTCTAAGAACCTTTGTGGATGAAAAGCAGCAGTGTCCCTAGGGATGGTGTCACCTAGTGTGGTCATATATGGTGTGACACCCCTCCCATTGACGTCCTTCCATTATACACCATACAGAATCCTTAGTAATCGTTTTTTGTACTAATGTTACTCATAAATCATAATTTCCATATACCACTGAATGTAATGCTAATAGTTGTAACATAAACAACTATCAAAATTAAAATTATACCTTCAAATTCCAATATCATATGCATAACCTAACTATATTTATATGTACATAGGGAAGATTTGTTTAAAATATAATGTTTTTTAAAGAAGTTTTAAAAAATATTTTTTAAAAAATTAAAAATTAATATTTTGAAATTTTAATTTTAAAAAAATTCTGGGGGCCATCCTTTCTTCTCCCACTGAGCTTCACCTCACCCCCACCATCTCTTAAAGCATTTTAAAGAGATACAGGCAAATGCCACAATGTTTCTGCCAAAATACACGTGTTTGAGAAGCAGTGGTGTCATCTCTCTTAGGGTGTCACCTGGTGCGGTCTAGTGATGCCACTGATGAAGAGTGGGGTATAAATACGCTAAATAAATAAATCATGACCATCATTTTGTCTTTTAATCTTCCACAGGATCAAGCCCCCTAAGATGCTCGTCATAGGGAATAGTTTCCTATGTGTGGCAATATTTTCCATAATGAGCACTGAGTGCTAAAACAAGGGGCAAAGATATTGTACATCTTGTTTCTATGTGTTTTTTCTACTGGTTATGGAATCGGGCTATCTTAATAAAAGGTGAGGTCATACTTTCAAGACTTTAATCTATAATCTTTAATCTATATGTTTTGCCAGTAACTCAATCATATAGCTATGTATCAATACAGAGCAATCAGAGCTTATTACAGTCTTTCTGCAGTGGGCAATAGCAAAAATGTTGCAAGCCATTTAGCAATAAACTGTACATTTTCTCTGCAAGGCCTTTCATGCATTTTTATGTGCATCATTTAACCTATCTCTAAATTTAATTCTATATTCTCTAGTAATTTTCAAAATCTACACTGGAGCGGAGATGCTCTCCGTTTTTTCCATAGGCAGGGAAATATGTCTCAGGCTGAATATGTTTAGTAATGCAGAAAGATATGGAACTATAGAATATGCATTTCAGAAGAATAAGAAGTGATATGCTACACTGGAGCATGTACGAGTATGCATACATGTGTCATTTAAGACATGTCAAGATTAATCTCATCCTGTTGCACTATGCAGCTGTTATGATCACTATGAAATGATACCTGTAGTATAAATTTTAGGGAATTATTTTCTCTTTGCCTCTGCCAAATCTTTCCTTCCTTCAGTTATCATCTCTGTGCACATTCTAATGACCTAAGTGACAATCATGGCAGAAGTGAAATAACAGAAAAATACAGGGGGAGAGGGGAGGGATGGCATCTAATAATCTTAACACTCCCAGTAGGCAATAAAATATCTTTCCTACTTCAGGGTGCAGCAGAGTCATAAATGCAGCTTATATGCCTACTAAAAAAGTGACATTTCAAGGATTATATATTCAAAGCAAACTTATTCAAAATGTACTATAGGGAGTTTTCACCAACAGGAACATCATGTGAAGGCCAACTGAAACTGACTAGGCAACATATGTAAAATACATATATTTTCTATTAAATATAAAACAGATAAGCATAAATACACTGAAGCAGTAAGGACATCCATTATGCACAAACCCATCAGAATAAAAAAGATGACATGATAAAATTGTAAGATTCATGGGGTGCTGTAAAGAACAAAGAAATTTAATTTTATAAAGTTTCTCTGCTGTTTATCTGGGGGAAGAAAATCAAAGTCACTTACCTTATGACACATGCATAAAGTCCACTGTCCTGTGCCACTGTTGGGCGAAACCAAATTGCATCTTCCTCTTTGCTCATTCTAGCTCCATCAAAAGCGATAGGTTCCTCAAAATCTCCAGGTCCAGAGCTTTTGTACCACATCAAACTGAGTCCAGCGCTTTGTGCTAGAGTGTAATTTGCTCTTATATATCCATAAAATAGTGCACATTTTATACGAACAGGTTCTCCCACTAAGACTTGATATTTCTTGTAATCCACTGACCAGTCAGTACATCCATCTGCTAAAGATCAAAAAAGAAAATGTTTTTTTAGGAAATTTGCATATTCCAGAAAGCAGAACACAGTCCCTGCCTGATTTGAAAATCTACTTATCTTTAGTGAACATGCTAGAGTTGTTTAAAACAATTACATTTCAGATTAATAATAATAATAATAATAATAATAATAATAATAATAATAAAATTTATTTGTATCCTGCCCCTCTGAAAGCAATCGGGACGGCTAACAGTATAAAAAAAATAATACAATCAAACCCCAATACCCTTTCCCCCTTATTGGTTCATTGAATATGTTGTCAAGACTGGATACAATAAATGGTTCTCTCTTTTTGTATTAGAATATATACAGAGTATATTTTACTCAATGTGAAACAATGTTCAACCCACCCACCTTTATAATTTCTGTGATAAATATAGGATTATTCCTTCTCTTAGATACATTTTACATAATCAGCATTTGAGTAAAACAAGTGCAACAAAAGTACAATCTAACACCATTTATTAAGATACCAATGTAAATGAATGTAAAGAATTCTTCCATCTCTGGACTGAGGAATGAATTATCCAGTCTTTCCCAGCTCTCCTGGAAAAATATCACAGCAAGCAGCAGTTAAATGGAATGGGGGAGTTTAAATTCGATTATAAAATAGGCCGAGGAGAGGAATTCTTAATGTTACGGCTAACTGCACAGCAGAATGAACCAAATCTATACAAATTGATCATGTATCAGCACTAGATATTTATTGGCAAACTGAACTAGCTAGCTTTCCTTAACACAAAGCACTATGGGTGGGGAGAAATCAAAACAGTATTTTCAGGGATTTTTTTCCAGATAAAGACTAGAGCACACATATGCACAGACACCAACCAAACATTCTAACCTTAACTTAGGTGAAGGGACATCATATTGTGAGAGGGCTAAAATTACAAGAGAATATAGAATTAAATTTAGAGATAGGTTAAATGGTGCACAAATGGCTACATGACTGCTGCACCCTTTGCACCTGGTCACCCTGGGAGCAGCAACCAAACAGATGGCCAACTGGCCTTCCATTTGCTGTAAGACTCAGGCAGATATGGTTAAAATGAGGAATAGCCCTGAGCTGCTGTCACTGCTGTATTTAAACATGAGAAGATGAGGCAGAGGAGGAGTCTGTGGCAAGCTGGATGAATCTGAGATAGACACTGCAGGCCAAGTAGCCCTTTGACTTATGAACAAATAAATAGACTTTGGGTGGCACTAGTGTCCAAGAGGAAAGTGGGCAGTAGCCCAAACAAGTTTGAGGATCACTGGTGTTTACTTTTTGTTTTCCAATGAAAAAGAACAATAAGGAAGTTGTTCCCTCTGCATATTTCCTAATATCTGCTACTTGACATTACCTCCTCACTTTGCCCAGTGGTAAGGCCAACCCTAAGTCTTTCTCTCCCATTTCTATTACTTCAGAAACTCTACTAAAGCTATGAAATAGAAAGGATGTTGAAGAGGCTTGAGCATGACCACAGTCTCTTCATTCTTCTTCCTTCAATGGAAGGAGCAAAAATGGAGCTACATGTGCATGGTAGCTCAAAACCGTATCAGTCAAAGGTAGTATAGCCTTGCATCTTTTATACCAGCTAGCTAGCAATGACCAAATTTGTTAATTTTGGTTTCTTTCAATTTTTCATGTTTCTAATCATGAATTTGTTTGTCAGTTTCTGGTGACACAGAAGATTACAGCCTGTGTTTCCAGGGAAACAGTCACCTAAATTAGGTGTGGGCACAAAACAAATTTGTGTATCATAGGCAAGGAGAAGGGAAGTTGTCTGTCTCCTTGTTGCAGTCACAGTGAAAAAGAAATATGGATTAACCTCTAAGCCTTTGTCTATTTTCATTCATGATTAATAGAAGTTTGGTAATGCAGAGCCATTAGCCTTCAGATAGTTGAGACTAGAATTCATCATGCCATGCAGTCCCAATGGCTATCCATTTATTTGTGTCATTTGAAATCTACACCTATACATTTATTATGTACAGAAAGAACTTGATTTTCATTCTAGAAATATGCAAATAAATCTTGGTATCTATGTGGTATTTAAAAACTATACCACAGCTGGCTCAAAATTAACTATTACCGTAGATGATTATCATCATTGATTAAAATAAATATATTAAAAGCAGTACTGTACTGAGAAACTAGATTGCACCACAGCCCATTAGTTTGACCTTGTTTATTTATTTTTTACATTTCAAATATCTATTGCACTAGATATGACAGACAGATGCAACTTTAGTGCTAACTGAAATATCCCAACAAATATGGAAAACAAAGCAGTGGCCAACAGACTGGAAATGCTCAATATACATACCAATCCACAAGAAAGGAGATACAAAAGCAATTATAGGAGAATAGCAATAATCTCACATGCAAGCAAAAAACCGCTCAAAATTCTGCAGCATAGACTCCAACCATACATGGAGAAAGAAATTCAAGAGGTGCAAGCAGAATTCAGTAAAGGAAGGGACACTAGGGACCTTATTGCAAACATACAATAGCTAATGGAGTGCACCAAAGAATTCCAAAAAA
>JAIPUX010001232.1:88011723-88034415 GCA_020142125.1 Phrynosoma platyrhinos | reverse complement strand
CTTTGTCTAGCCCACATTTTACCAACTTGCTTGCAAGAATGTCATAGGTTATGAGACCTGGGTCAGGGAGTGGAAAAGGAGGCTGGCCTGAGGATTTAACCCTCATTTTAAGTCAAGTGTCCTGGGGTGGATTCTCAGTTGGCTTTCCAATAGTGGGTAACTCAGGAAGCAATCCAGCATTTGGGTTCAGGGAAGCTGAGGTGGTGGTCTAGGAGAGACCACTGCCTTACTTGTCCCCAAATTAGCTTGCCCCCAAATTAGCTTGCCCCCCACCAGCACATCTCAAAGTTCAAACTTAAATAGGTTGATTATTCAAACAAAATTGTTCAAAATTCAGCCCAATTCAAGTTTGTAGCCTTGTTATTTCGTGGGCAGTCATCAAACAGATTTACCACCTCACTAGCATGGAAGTCAAATGAGACTCAGTGGCTTATCAGTTAAGATGCTCAGTATGATGATCACAAGGTCTGCAGATCAGAGTTGGGACTATTGGCCAACATGGCTGAGGCTTCTGGGAGCTGAAGTCCCTCAGCCCTTAAAGGGGAAAGGTTGCCCCTGCTCAATAGCATATTGTCCCTTGTTATTGTTGCATTCCTTTAAGTAGTTTCAGGTTTATGGGGTACCTAAGGCAAACCTATCATCAGCTTTTCTAGGCAAATTTGTTTGAAGGAGATTTGCCATCACCTTCTCCTCAGGCTAAGAACATGTGATCAGTTCATTTCAAATAATTTCCTAAATCTTATTCACTAAAAAGGCAACATTTGCAGAGTGGTGGCATTCCTCTTTTATTTCTTCACTATTCATAGAATCATAGAATCATAGAGTTGGAAGAGGCCACAAGGGCCATCCAGTCCAACCCCCTGCCATGCAGGAACTCCCAATCAAAGCATCCCCGACATCCCTTCAAATATTTAAACATGGCATTTATTCTCAGTGATGCTGCACCACATAGAGTCACCATATGTGTTCACTATGCCTCAGCTCATTTGTGTGTGTGTAAGATATAGATATAGATATAGATATTTATACATCTATCTATTTTGTGTGAGACAGCTGGAAACAATTCAAGAAAAAGAAAAGAATGTTTACCTAAATCAAGTTGCCTTCTAAATGAGCTCTCACTGGGGTTGTAATTCTTCATTAATTTTGTTCTCAAAGGAGACAACAAATAATTTTAGCAATTCTCTTCCTGCTATGAATAGCTCTTGAAAAATGCTAAGTTCCAAAGCCTATAGATAGTCCAGTGCTGCTTCTTCACAGAATTCACCTATTTTTGGATAGGAAACAGCATTTTTTGATCAGAAAAAAAGGTTTTTCTGAATTGACAGATGTATGGAATGTGTTGTTTCCTGCACAAAATGCTGTCTCTGAAACTTATTTTGTGAAAAGTTCACATGTTGTTGTTGTTTTAGTTGTTGCTTTCACAGAAAATAATTTTTGTGTAGAAAAAAATCTGTTTACTGTACAGAAAATGCTGCAATTGGAGAATTGCTCTGTGCAAAATTAACACATTTTTGTGTGCAGAAAATAGTGTTAAGTGTCCCAATTTTTGAGCAAAAACAGCTTTAAATGCAAAATTCATCCAATTGGTTATTTTGTGCAGAATAAGTGTTGAACTCCAGTCCTTCTTAAAGTTTCCCAACAGTCTCAAAACTTGGTTTTCAACCAATTTCAAATATTTTTCAACCCCTAGCTATCATCAAATGAAAACTCACATGGTTTCTCTGTGGTAGTCATACCATAAACGGATTGCTCAAGTTTCAATTTAGTATTACTGAATGTCAGTGCCAAAAGCTAGAGATAAATCAATAATTATTTGTTTATATGGTTCCAGTAGGGTTTACAGGCAGTTTACAGAATATAAGATATAAAGTCACTGTTACATATGGACAAATGTAATTATAATAAGGCAAAGAAACCAGGGGTTTGTGCTATTACAGGTTTCAAAAAGAAGGAATGAAAGAAGATTACATCAAGAAAGTGTTGCTTGTTCCCTATAAAACTACTGTTTTCATATTTCCTAACTACTGTCATGACTTAGATAGTATAACTACTATTTTTTAAAAAATAGGACTTAGTAACATGAATTTCTACCAAGAAGCCATTGAAGAAAATAAGAACCACATCCTCCTTCCCCCCCCCAAAAAAAATATTTTAGAAACAGAGAAAAGTAGTGAGACAGAGAGGGCAACCATAATCTGAAATGCTTTTAAATACACTCTTTAGCACTTACTGACATTTTTAAAAAAGCATATTTCATGCTTTTTGTGCAAAAAGTGAGTACAAGGGGCAATTGTAAAGTAATAATTATCACCTGGAAGTTATTATGGTATATTATGAAATTTTGTCAGTGTTATCATTGTTCCCAAGTACATGATGTTGAGAAAATCAGCTCATTGTATCCTTTATTTTTGTTACTGGTTGTGCCAGAAATGATTAAAGTGTAAGATGGAGAAGTACGATGGAGTATCATAAAATAATAATTATTTACAAATCAAACTTTGTAACGAACTACAAATCTAAACAAACTGTCAATATTTTTAAAAGATGATGATTAAAACTGTATGGTACCCCCTCATATTGTTAATGTAGGATAGAAGATTAAAAAAAGGATGGAAAAGAGCAATGTTAAGTTGAATGTATCTTCTAATCCATTTTCATGGCAGACAGCACTGTTTAAAAATAAATAAATGCAGCATTGCAGACTTAAACATTTAGAAATAAAAGGCACAGTAAGAGGTATTATTGTGTACTTTAGAGGTAAAAGCATGAAACAATGTATACAGATGAAACATGAAAGGATAAGACAATGTAATGGGGGCAGGGAAGGAACATGTGAGTTAGTTGAAACATTGCCAATTATTTATTACTGGACTTGTAATGACAGAGCAAGGGGGAGGATCAGTTTCTCTTGTTATTCTTTGCTTGGCGTTTTATAGTTATTTGGAATGGCAACATTGGCCCAAATGAACTTGTTGCTGATACAGTTTTTCTCATATTAAAGAACTGGATCATGCAAACTCAAATCTCTTCCATCTGTTCCCACAATGTCTCCTTCTTAACACTTTCTGCTGTCAGAATTTCATCTTCATAGGTGCATGAAAGGGGTTTGCAACAATAGAGTTCCTTTCCTGCCAATGGATCCTTCTCTCTCACTCTCCATTAGCAAGGACAATAAGGGAAATTATACATCTTCAGAAACCATAGCCAAGTCCTAGACCTGCACAACTTAGCAGTAGGTTGGGGCCAAAATTAAAATAGATTGACCTCTTTGGGCTGTAGATAGTTGGGAGGTGGAACTGCCTTTGGAGCCCCACGTGACAGCCACTTCACAAGTCTCAGAGAAGAGTGTGAGGTAGTGCCCTCTCTGTCCATGGGACTTGGAGGACATGGGGGGGGTGAGGTGGTGCCCTCTCTGTTCATGGATCTTGGTGGACATGGGGGTGAGTGAGGTGGTCCCCTCTCTGTCCATGGGACTTGGAGGACAGGTGTGTGTATGAAGTGGTGCCCTCTCTGTCCATGGGACTTGGAGGACATGGGGGTGTTTGAGGTGGTGTCGTCTGAGGATCACCATAAGTTAGAAACAGCTTGAAGACACACAAAAAACAACAACAACAAAGCCCCATTAGGAAAAGGCAAGGTGGTGGAAAGTTTTAAAGTTTTTAATCCCCTTTCGGACCACTGGGTGACATTGGTTAGTCACACTCTCCCAGCCTCAGAGGAAGAGAAGGCAAACCCACACTGAACATAATCTTGCCAAGGAAATCCCATGATAGGTTTTCCAGAAGTCAGAAATGATTTGGAAGGCATATAAAAATAATACATAGGATTGCCATAAGTCAAAGTTGACCTGGAGGCAATAAAGTTGGCCTGGATCTGATGCCTATTGGGGCAGAAGGCTTCGGGTCTCAACCACCAGAGGGAGTGCTGAAAGAAAGGGGGTGGGAAAGCCCCTTGACCCTCTTCCTCTCCCCTTTCTTGCCATACCTTCTCAGCTTCCCCTGCCCCATGAAGCCACCAGCTGGCTCCTGCAGTATTGCCACAAATGAGGTTGTTAACTTTTGTTATTATTACTCAACAGACCTCTTCTCTCACTGGTGTTTCTTCCTGCCCAGGATTCCCAAGGTTTCTGGGATGGCAGTGGCATACCCATAGCAACCAAATGCCAGGCTAAAGTGAAGCCTGACCACCCTCCTCCTCCTCCTCCTCCTTGTCCTCCTCCTGGATGGTTGCTCATGCAGGCAGAGAGCTGCAGCTGCTTTAGGCTGGTGCTGCCATCACTGCAGCCCCCATGTGGAGCTCTGGAGGCCTGGGGGTAGGGCGGTGCCTTCAGAGGAGGATGAGGGCCGGCCGGGTGGGCAGAGGGAAAGAGTGAAGAAAACCTGCATTCTCCACATCCCCATGGGCCACACAACAGGTTGGAGGGGTGCATGTGGCCCATGGGCTGTATGTTGTGGAATGCTGTCTTAGGGTGCGCATTTAAAACATAAATGATTTTTAAATATTTGGTGGATAGTTTAAAATAATATAATGTCTCAATGTCTATGGAAACTTTTCACATCTTAATCGCTTCCAGATAGAATGGGATCATCCTTTTATACATTGGTCATGCTGGCTGAAGGTTATGATAAATGGCAGAAGTCTACAAGAAGTCTCTTCTATAGTTAGAATTTTCCAGGCCATTGTATTCTCCATCACCATATACTGATGTGAGAGTTGAATAGTGAAAAAAGCAGATAAGAAGAAAATCACCTCATTTGAGATGTAGGGTTGGACAAGAGTGCTAAGGATACTGTGGACAGGCAAAATGACCTTGAACAGATTAAGCCCGAAATTTCCCTGGAAATTTCAATTGAAACTGTTGTACTTTAGCACTTGACAACAACATCCAATTCTTAGTTATATAAGAAGTTTGCAAACATGAGTATAGCTGTGTTAGCAATATGTTTACATATCTACTTGGCTGGATATGGTAGGGTTAATATTTTAGGTCTCCCAACAGAGGTATCAACACACACACATACACACAAAAGCAATTTTCTACTCATCTACAGTGCAATAAATAAATAAATAAAAAAATAAATAAAAATATTATGAGGTATTCCGACCAGCTGCTGGTGAAACCACTCCCCTAAGTTTGCTTGGCAGAGTATACCAGCAGAGATTTATGTTTCACCATATCTGAACACGGGTTGAATAAACAGGGATTCAAAATCCAGATTTTTATGAGCTGAGCATTCAAAGCTCTCTGCCCGAATGGATACTTATTCCATACTTTTTAATGTGTGTGTGTGTGTATGAAGAAATATGAATATGAAGAAACATGTACAATTTTTAAAAAACTTTATATTTAAAAATCAATATGAAATTGAAATGATATTCTCACCCATACTTACTGGCATATTGGAGCTAGTCATGAACAGCTAACTGTATAGCAACAGACTCCTAGAAACTACTATATACTGACAAACTGGAGTTGCATCAGTTACAATGCACTGAAGTATTTCTATGATGAACAAAATGCAGATGAGCAGTGTGCAGTCCAAGAATATTTTGAAAACTGGAATAAACTTATACTTACCTATGGCTATAGCAATTTTTATATCACTTTTTAATAGCATCTCAGTTATATGACATAATTATTTTCACACAGGTTTGGAGAAAATTCTAATCAAATCCATACAATCTTGCAATACCAAACAATTTTATAACTACTTTCCAGTTAGCTGGAGAATCATGAGATTAGATATCCCTTTCTTATCCCTGTACTTTTATCACTCAGTGCACAACAGCTTTATTTCCTTCTAAGCTGCTATACTTAGTAGAAGAAGCTATCAAAATGAATCAAACTTCTCATCAAACATTGTTTAGATTACACTGTAAGCATTATGTGGAAGAATGTGATAAATCAGAATTTTGGGTAGCAAAGATATATAGGAATCCTAGTCAGCATGGAAACACAATGCAAGAAGATGAAAGTTATAGAGAAAAAATATTACCAGCTGCAGTAGCAATCCTCTCAGCACTTTGTCCACAATAAACCTAATTTTTGCCTTACATATATGTACATGGATGGAGGATCTGTGGAGAGTTGGCAATGCATATTTATCAAGTATGGGCTTGTCTTCACTTGCCAGAATACTCTGGGCTGTCCATGCAGTATTCTGCCTCCCCTGGATTCCCTACCTTAGATGATCTATTTTGCTGCAGAATTTTGGTTCTCACAGGAGTTTATAGCACACACTTTTTCCCAGATTTTTCCCCGGCCCTAGGGTGGACCAAAAATTTGTCACCCCCTATTTAATTGTAAGTGCTGAGATTAAAGAGTTTATCACCTGGAAGGCAACATGCCCAAATCCCATGGACAAACAGGGTTTAAATCCCATGAATATCTCGCAGAAGCAAGATTGTTTTCAGACATGTTGGGCTAATTCAGTATTATCTTGATATTAACCCATAAAAAGCAGCATGATTGTGCCACTTTATTCACAGGTTAATGTCAGGATAATGCTGAATTAGTCCAACATCATCTGAAAACAATCCTGCTTTTGTGGGAATTCCCAGATTTAAACCCCATTTATCTATGGGATATGGACACTTCCCTCCCATGTGATAAACTCCTAAGATTCAACTGCAAGTTTATCTGGCTTTTGTCTTAGACTGGCCTTGTATTTGGTGAAAGGAATGTATGCTATAGATGAGCTACTTCAGAACAAAAGAATCATACATAATACTGGATTATTTTCATGTCTGGACTTGTTCTATTTGCAATGAGATTTGAAAGCTCCAAAATTCAGTAATAGTATTGTCATCCTATAAGATAATATTATCTTAAAAGATTAGGGAAATAAGTGCTAATTAAACTTCTGAGCAGCAGCCAACCAAACAATACTGACATAAACAACAGCTGAAGACATCCATGTTCTACTGAAAGGCAATGGTATTAGAATTTTTAATGTATTTCCTTCTTTTATTTTCACAAAATACTAACATTCTGCAACACATTCAAAGGTTGTTGAAACACACACTCTTTGATTTCAATGTTCTGTGTTGCTTTTGAATAAAATAGTGTATTTTATTAGAAGTAGTGGTTTGAAAAGAAGCAATTGTTAGACAAAGAAATAAAAGCAAGTGTTCTGTGCCCTTGAATCAGCAATTTATATTTTAAATCCCTGTTTTTACTAGTGCAGCTGTAGTCTGGGAAAATAGAAAAACAGGGAAATGTTTGTCAGTGCTGCAACCCCTTTCCCCAAACAAAATTAAGTAAAATATCAGTGTAACCACCTTCTGCATAAACTCTACCTTGTTTCACTATTTATGTATACACAATAGATGTATGAGGAAGAAGTAAATTTTATTGTCTTTGAACTTGCATTCCACATCAGATATTTTCATCACAAGCTAAAAGGGACACATAAATACTGCAAGATACTATTGGGGTGCTTCAGTAGTGTCACTGGGCAGTGCAGGGGGTGTGGATCACACGAGGTGATAGCCCAGAAAGGGGATGACACCACAGAAGAGGGGGTGACACCCAGTCAGTCTCCCACCCACCACAGGACCACCCTTCCTGCCTCCACAAGGCTTTCTAGACTGCCAGGGCAGCACAGGGGAACCATCATGGGGCTTTTTGGGCTACCACAGCTGCAAGGGTCCTGCCCTCCCAGCCACCACATGGCTTTTGGGGCTGCTGCGGGGCTTTCTGGGCCTGCCATGGGTGTTTGGGGCCCGCTCTCCTAGCTGCCACAGGGCTTTCTGGGCCACCACGAGACTTTCTTGGCTGCTGGGGGCCCACAGGGTTCACTCTCCCAGCCTCTGCAGGGCTTTCTGGGCTGGCACGGTCTCACATGTGAGACTTTCCAGTGCACATGCATGCACACATGATCCCATGCGGTGCACATGTCAGAAGCCCCACCCCCAAAAGCCCCACCCTCCTGCACTGGCTGACACCAAGTCAAGGTACGCCACTGAGGTGCTTGTTTAAACTGCTATTTTTGTATTGCTTTTCTGCTTATATGTCCGTCACAGTTTCAAACTAAACTCTTGATTTTAATAAGGAACCCACTTCTTGTCTATTTGGAATGGTGTCAACAGTTGATGGAGAAAAGAAATCTTGTAACAAGAATTCCCAGGATACCCATCTGGAAGCAGGAAACAAAGAGTTGAATGGGGTGTAGAAAAGTAATTCTTTAGCTTCACAATTCCCAATAGAAATACCTATTTTGCACCTCCCAAAACTGGCAACAGAACAGACGGCATTCATGTCTCAGAAATCCATAAATTGTCAAAGTTTGCAATACATGTTGGGAGGCAAAATTACAGATTAAACTATGTATACATTTGAAAAATGTGCTAAACATATTTTAGTTCTCAGGCATTTTCCTGGACTCTCCCTGGGCCACACCAATCTCTCTACAGTAATCCAGCAATCAGTGAAAGACGATGCCTAATTCTGCTTTATCCAGTGGAGAAATATATAGAAAAATACATGTATATAGACTATGTGTACCTTTTGGCGGAGGCGGGGGGGAGGATGCACATAAAACATCCATGAATTTCCATACAAGAAGCAAAATTATTTCACAATCCAGTAAAGTATGAGGATGGAACAAGAGTGATGATGGAATTTTGAGAAACACAGTAAGAATGAAAGTCACAGATTTCCATGCCCCTACTTAAAATATCCATTTCCAAAGGCTCATCAAAATGGGTGGGAGTTCTCATGATTCTGTCTATTCTGAACATGCTTGCTCAGGAATCATATCATATGAACAGTACCCTTTAGATGTTAAACCAGGGGTAGGCAACCTTTCCCCTTTAAGGGCCAAGGGACATCAGCTCCCAGAATCCCAGGAGCTATTGGCCAACATGGGACTATTGGCCAACATGGCTGAGGCTTCTGGGAGATGAAGTCCCTCGGCCCTTAAAGGGTAAAGGTTGCCTACCCCTGTGTTAAACAATTACAGATGCTATTATTTTTGCCATCCTTAGTATATAATATATTGAAAAGTATGAACAGATGCTACTAACATAATTATCTGCTCCATCCATACAATAAGAAACACCACTTTCTATGTAATGTTCTATGCGGATGTAATCTGGTATCCAAGGCCTGACCATCCCCTCATCCATTTAGTGTGTAAAAGGCCTGAACATAGCTATTGCCTTATGCACAGACAAACCACTGAAGAGATGGTTATATGTTTCTTTACTTGACAAATCTGTATGAACCTGTCAAGGCCCTGTCAGTAAATACCTTTATGTTGGAAACAAGTACAAGAGACATCTCTCTCTCTCTCTTTTTTGTAATGGCTCTTTGTTGGGAGCTACAGCTGACTCCTTTTCTGACATTTTTTTTAAAAAATGTGCCTAATAAAAATAGCCATACTAGATAAAACACTTGAATAGGAATCCAGAAGCCTACTGAAGAACAAAATTAAATTAAATTAAAATTACAAAACATTGTTAGCAGGAATATAGCATGGCAAGAATCAAACCAAGCTTCCCTTAACAGTGGCATGCCAGATCATTACTGATAAGGCACTATTTTATGCTCCTTCCCCATGTATCTGTGATGGTGGCAGGGCTAATAGAAGGTTTTCCTCTAAAGATCTTAAAACCCAAGGAATTCCACATAGTATAATACAGTTCTTCAAACAGCTTCAATATGTCTAGAAACTATTGCAACCAGTTGTCAGTGAAGCTGTTGTAACAAAATAATCACATGCTCCTCATACTAGGATCTTATCACACCACTAAAACAAAGCATGTTACCTCTCCCGAATTGAATTCTAATTTGGGATGCATCCGGGTACTATCGTAAAGATTTTGCCACCAAATTCACCAACAGAATACAGCCTGAATGCCTCCCAGGTCCCAGGAGCACTCTTTTCAAAGTCAGGAGTTTTCCAACTTTGAAAAATGGTTGTCCAAGTGCTCCTTGGACCTGGGCTGTATCCGGGTTGTATCCTACTGGTGGATTTGGTGGCAAAATCCATGTGATAGTATCTGGATGCAGCCTGAATTAGAATTCAATTCAGGAGAGATAAGATGCTTTTTTTTTTTTTTTTAGCATTGAGATATGCTCTTTAGTCTCTGCTCAGCAGAGTAGCTGAAACAGCTAAAGTTACTGAAAACTATTCAGACTCTTATAGAGAGAATCCTATGGCAGGAGTAAGCTACAGCATTAATTGAATAAATAAATAAATAACAACTAACAAAATCATGTGGTACTTTGGTAAGGCCCTCCAGGTGGTACCATCTCATCACAGGTGGGTAATAGAAAGATCCAGGGAGGCAAAGAGGAAAAAGGGAGCATCAGGAGCCATTAGGGGAGCATCAGAAGTAAGGTGGCAAAACAACACAAAATCCTCTCAGGGCCTCTCCCTCTTCCTGCCCACACAGCAGCCCCCAAAAAAGTATGAGAACCACTGCCCTATACTTTTAGGAATGCTTTTCAATCTGTACTGAAATATTTAAATGAAGTAATTAAATAAGTACAATATAAATATTTGTTACACTGTACCATGAAAACACTGAGAGGCAGTGTGGTGTAATGGTTTCAACATTGGACTACAATTTAAGATTAAGACTCAGTTTCCCCACTCAACCAAGGAAACCCAGTGGGTGAACTTGTGAGAGTCACACAGGCTCATTCTCCAGAAAACTCTGTGATATGTTTGCTTTAGGGTCAACATGATTTGGAAATGCTTGAAGGCACACAACAACAACAACTGATCATTAACCATTTCACTTTAGAAGCCAAATTTCCAACTGTGACCAAGGCAGTCTTCCCATGAATGCTTTGAGGCTGTCTTTTCACCTCATAAACATCCAAAGACCCCTTGACCCTAGACACTTGCTCCACTTCTACCCTTGATATACTTTCCTTTAAATGAATAAGGGCTGGTGTTCCCAGTGTCCTTCTCTTATATGTGTTATATCTTTGGTAGTGTGTTGTCTGTGAAGTTATTGTTATAAATTCACTCAAAACAATGCTCTTCTGGAAATAAATAAATTTTATTTACAAGCATATGTTAAGACTATCTTTTCAATAATGTTTCACAGATCGTATGGTTACAGTAGTCACAGTACTTTAATAGATGCAAACTATTTCTTATTCAGTTCCCTCACTTAACTCTTTCAAGACTAAATGTTTCTTGCTTCTTTTAAACTCTTTCTCTTATACTATGAATCTTCTTCCTCTTTAACAGAACTGTGAATTCCACTAAGGTACACTGGCCTAAATTCCAACTGAGAACTCTCAGAAAGACATCCCTGACTAGTCGGGAGGGGTTTCTTGTTGCACTGGCCATATAAGGACAAGAAAGGCCTGATTGGTCAAGCACACAGGAGTATTAGAGCACCTGTGCGCTTGGTCCAATCAAGTTGCTTGCCTGTGTCTGGGAAGTCTCGTGGTGACTGTAAACTCAGGAGACTTATGACGAGAGTTTGTTCTTTATAGCTCTGCACTGCCATGTGGCGGCAACCATTTTAGAGCTAGAACTGAGCAACCCAACCCACCCACCCTTATTTAAAGAGCTAGGTTGATTACTCTCAGGCTTAGGTTGGTTGCCTTCAGGGGACGGGAGAGAATTTTTTCCCTGGGAGTTACTCTGGGTTTTTTACCCTCCCTGAGATTAATGTATAATTTGATACTGGGTATGGTTCATAGGATGAAAATGGATGTGTTGTTTTATATTATTATTAGCTTTGTCACAAGTTAAGGTTAGGGTCTATAAATTAGAATTTGCTTGTCTTTGTATTGGGGGCAGGTAATGACCCCCACCCCACAGGAAAATTAATCTGGCTAATTAAATTAATTGGGGTAAATTTGGAAAAGGTTAAATTAAAGGAAGTGACGGATGCAGTTAAATGCATGACATCATTATTTAATGACATCATATGACGTAATATGACTTCATTTCTGGTGGGGAGAGGTTTGTAAATGTTTTGTTGTTACTGTTGGAAATTTATTCCTTGTAAATAAACCCTGTACAGCAAAATAAAAGTTTTGGCCTATTTAAACCCAAAAAGAGGCGTCTTGTGTCCTTTGTGCCAGTGCAACTGAACAATTCTGAACTGCTCTAAACCGATTCTTAAACTGACACACTGTCACTCTTATTATAGTCACTCCTACCACAGCAGCCCTTCCTTTACAGCCAACTTGAACCAGGATTGGCTGTTGGGGAAATCATCTCTGCCTAGTGACTCACCACACCAACATTATCTGAGCTTAAGGAAGACAGGGTGTTTGGGGAATATTTTTTCCTCTGCAAAGAAGGTAAAAGGACCATCAATAAAAATTTCTCAGGCTTTTTTTTTTTTTTTTTTTTTTAGCCAGGGCCCTTTTAGACTACACATTTATAGTGCTATTGGTCCACTTGCTCTGCTATGATTTTATTCTCTGGAATCCTGGGACTGATGGTTTAGCAAAAGATATTTGGAATTTTCAGCCACAAAGCCCCTGTGGTCCCTCACCAAAGTACAAATCTCAGGATTCCACAGGATGTAGCCATGCCAGTTAAAGTGGAATATAGCATTATAATTATGTTGGGGTCTCCTCATTGTGGTATAATTATGAAGGATCTTCTCATTACGGTATTAGTAGAATCTGTAGTAGCAGATTAGTAGAATCTGGTAATTTTTAATAAAATGACCACTGATTATTTTTTGTTCTAAGGTTGGTGGATGAAGAGATATGCATTATTAACCTGTCAACTTTCTTACTTGTTCAGGCCTAAGAACCGACAGTGACTATCAGTTCTTGTTATTATCTTTCTTATGCCCTAGATCTGGAACAAGTTTGTTCCAGCCTTCAAAATCTAATAGGAATGAATAAGGGCCTGAGGATCAAAAGGATTAGTTCTCTGCATATAAGCAGTTGTGTTAAAATTATGCTGAATTCAGCATTAGCCTCTCAGTTAATGTCTACTATTTTGTCTGACCAAATTCCTTCAGTTGTTATGGAGAAAATGAGGATCTAATACCTTTCCGTCAGGAAACTTCATCTATAAATGTGGAGTCCCCCTGAAGAACAGCTTGGGCTCATTATTCCCCGTGGTTTGATATGAAGTGGGAAAAGGCAAAAAGAAAGCTTAGATTTCCCTATATTAATTACAGACAGTCAAGGCTGAATAATTGTCCTACTAGCACTTTTCAGCTTACAAATGACTGAACAACCTTGGTGCTCTAGAAACATCAACATGACACCAAGGCATGGTTACTACTTCAGAATGCTGCTTTATTATTCAGGGCTCCCTGGTAACAGGTGTTTGCATGTATTTTGTTTGTAATCTCACAGTACAGATTGCTGTATTCTAATTCAGATATGGGAGAAGTTCTTGTGGCCCTGATAGCTAAAGGTATACAGTTGGGTAAACAATACAACAATTATATTAATTACAGCTTCAATACAAATCACTGGGTTGCCTTCTTGCCATCAGAAGTGTCAACTGCTGCAGTGGGCTTCCCTCCCATCAGCTGTGACTGAGATTCTCATGTCAGACTGCACTGCTGTGCATGGATTCTCTCGAAAGACATTTATGGCACCCTCATCCCCAGTCTAGCTTCTTCTTCTCTTAAAGTTGGACCTAGGTCTGCATCAACAATGGCTACAGAGAATAAGCATGTGCCACAATGCATGGCTGCATGTTTTTAATATGCTTAAAGCCATCATGAGCATGATGAACCTTGTTAGGAAAATAGAATGGGGAAGCCATCAAAGAAGTAACCACATCATTGTCTTGCAATGTAAAAAGGAGGAAGGAAGAGGGAGGAAACAAAAGACAAAAGAAAAAGAAATGGCAGCACCTTTAAGATTAACTGGTTTTTATTTTTGCATGAGCTTTTATGGAGATAAACCCACTTTTTCAGATGCTGTACAGGGTAATGATAAATGCTCAGATATATAGCATATTTATCCAATTGTTTGAATGGATCCAAAAAATGCAATTCATGAGCATTGCCCTAAATTTTCAAAGAGTTGCATAGGGTGATACAGGTCTTTCAAATCTTTATAGTGGTTAATGTCATTGTGTGAAAGCAGTAAATTTGCTGACCAAACATCAGTTTCCCAGGGGTCAAAACACTGTCTAAGAAGATTCCTTTGTTTATATATGCAGTAGCAAAGAATCTTACATTAATATTTATAGTGTGACATGTAGTGTGTCATTTGTTCATATTTCTGCAAATAGGTTAGAATTTGTGGATATAATTCAATCCAGCAATTTCTATTTCTAGTCTACTTTTGTAATTTTTTTTTGTTTAAGGACCTCAATCTGTAAATCCTTTAGTGTGTGTCCAGGAAAATAAAAGTGTACTGCAACTGGTAATTGGATATTGTTATTTTTAATGGCAGATATGTGTCCATTAATTCTCCTGCACAGATACTGTTCTGTTTGTACAATGTAGAGTATAAAGGAGCATTACTGGTATAGGATGGCATATATCCTATTGGATGAAGAATAAGCACTTGTAAATATCTCTCTGATATATAGGAACCAGAAGAACAAAAAGCTCAGTGAGCATAACTACAAATATTGTAAAGGTAGCTAACCCAGAGGCATTAGGAGCAGTCCAAGCATCCCGCTGAGAGCTACCTAGCTTATTTCACACTTTCCAATAAGTGAGTGTCATTGTCATGCATGGAATAGATCCCATGCTGTAGAGTTGTGCCACTAGGGAATCCACTGTATATGAAGTACTGGATACCTCTTTATACAAATTTATTAAATAGATAACTGCTAGTGCAACCAGACATTGTGTCAGCATAGTGCTCCTAAATTTCATTATCTAAGCTCCAAGCTGAATTGCTTTTAGGATTGAGAGGATTTATTCTCCAACTGCTATGTAGCCTTTAGGAAAAATTGTTCAGCCTAAACTGCCAACTGATGTTCCATATCAGCCTGGCTGCTAATAGAGACGGTGTTTTATACTTTATGGTATTTTATTATCTGGATGAAAAATTTCTAGGGTCTAGGAAAATTGATTGCTACTTTCATTGATTTGAAGGTATCTTTGTGATTAAATCCCAAGAGTCAAGTTAGGGCAGGAACTAGATAGTGTTCTATCTAATAAACATTTATTATATCTCATTAATGCCATGTACTATAGTTTTGGGCCAGGAATTATATGTAGCATTTAAACTCAGCTAATTACATCTATTATGTGTATAGGAGCAAAACAAAGTATTTTTGCCAATATTTTAAATAACCACTATGTGGCAACCCCACAAGTGCCCTAACAAACTCTGATGGACATGTTCTAAAACTAGAGGCCAGAAAATCAGTATCTTGCTTTAGATTGGTAATGCAGTTGCTTTGTTGCAATTTCATGCAGAGCTTAAAATGTTTACTAAATAGTACTTCTCTATGCAGCAGGATCATCTTAAAGATTACTGTATAAAGTCAAATGTTTAGGTGTTTGAGAAAAAAAAACAGATAAATAGTGTATCTGGTTCTTGGATATCCACATGACAATATAAACCAAATTTACCAGTATCTGCAGGAGTGATCCATGTAATGATTCCAGCCCATAGTTCCCAAGTAATTCAAAAATCCCTTTTCAGCCAAACTCCAACCTGTGTTATCTTTATTGTTGTTCGTTGCAGTCAATTGGCCCTGACCCATGCAACCCTGTGTATGAGACATCTTCAAGCCCCCACTGCTTTACTTACGTTCTGTAAATTCGGGCCCAGGAAGAGTGATATAATGCAACCTTGCCTAATTGCTTTGCCAACTGAGAACCATTCTATTTCTCCACATTCTTTTGTAACAGTAGCCACTTGTCCTATGTACAGATTTTTCATTAGGACTATCAAAAGTAATGGTACATCCATGTCTTTAAGACTGTGCCATAGCTTTTTGTGATCTATGAAGTCAAAGGCTTTGCTATAGTCCATAAAGCACATGCTGATTTTCTCCTGGAATTCCTAGGTGCACTCCATTAATCATCATATGTTGCAATGTTGTCTCTAGTACCTCTTCTTTTTCTAAACCCTTCTTATACCACTGATATATAGCTAAATGCTGTCTGTCTTTCAAATGAAGTTAAGAAGAAAACATATAGAAAAATTCCATATTGGATCTCCCCACACAAAGCCTTTTTTGGGAAATGGACAGCAGTTGAAACATAGTTGAGATATAAGGATATACTTAAAAATCATGAGATAATAAATTTGAGCTAAAATAATTGAAGAACTGGAACAATTAGACCTGAAAATGCATTGGTTACTGTTTACTCAATTGAGAGAAAGATTTAAGATGGGCATTAAAACAGAAGACTTTGAAGATGAATCTAAAGATTTTGATGATATTTTAACGAAATCAGGAAAAAAGAATAAGCAAACTTTATAAAATGTTGATGGATAGAAAACAGGAAAGAGACCTAATTTTAGACTACATGGGAATATGCCAGAAAGAAAACAGATACGATGTATGGGGTATGATTACCTTTTTTGGAAAGAGAGCTGCTATTTAAACATCAGAGACAGAAAAAGACTTAAGGGAAATCATGAGTATTTATTGTCAAAGGAACTTTGGAAGTATTGTATTGTAATATAAGACGATGAACTGACTATATCTAAACTTTGATTGTATAAATGTATTTTTAGATGTTTATACACTATAAATAAAATAATTTAAAAATACTGTTTGCCTTTTATTTTAGGGGTTTTTTTAAATTGACAAATGCTTTGCCTCCTCAGTGGCTAATTTCAGTTTGATTTACATATGGAACAACCTGCAAGAATAATAAGTGAAGCATAGCCAATCTTGCAGTCTACACGTAGTAGCTTGTTAATGATTGTTTGACTACTGGACACCAGTCTGCCAAGAACTACACCAAATTTTTTCTATTGGACAAAAATCCAGCACTGTCACTAGTGATGGATACATTTCTCACCAGTAGCCATAAATGTGAGAAGACATGACAACACAGCTACTGTTAGTAGAAGGACTGTGTAGAGCAGGGATAGGCAACCTTTCCCCTTTAAGGGCCGAGGGACTTCAGCTCCCAGAATCCCAGGAGTTATTGGCCAACATGGGACTATTGGCCAACATGGCTGAGGCTTCTGGGAGCTGAAGTCTCTCAGCCCTTAAAGGGAAAAAGGTTGCTTACCCCTGGTGTAGAGGTTCTTTCATGTCTTTACCTGCCTACTACAGTTCTTGTAAATATGATTGAAGGCATTTGTTCTGTTTTATTAACACAATAACTTATGCTTTGCTTGCAAGATTATCAAGGAAACAAGGTAGCCAAGCATAATAGTTTTAAAAGGCAGGACATTGTATAAAGATGCCCAAGTCATAGGAGCTTTGCCATTGATTGATATAGGATGGAGTGGGTAGTAGTGAAGAATGCTCTGGCGGCCATTTTCATAAGCCAGAAAACTCCTGGTTTCAAAAAGAGGTGTGCTGAGCACCCCTGGAAGTGAGGATGGACCTGAGTGGCATATTCGGTGGCAAAATTGCTGTGATAGTATTAGGATGTCAGCTAAATTAAAATTTAAGCCAGGAGAGGTAAGACGATTTTAAAAGCCATGCAATAAGCTCCTTATTCTCACTCAACATATAAATGTTCCTTCTATCAAGTCAGTTCCATCAAGTCTAGTATTATCATTTAACTGGTAGATGCTTGTAAACTAAATGTTTTTTTTTCTTTCTTTCTAGTCATTCTGTCTTGCTAACTGAACTGAAAATGCCAGGAACTGCTGCATCCTAAATGTATGCTTTCATAGTGAATATTTTCTCTGCAATAATGTTAGGTTAGGCTCATGGCATTACATAGATGATCAGTGAAGTGATCAACCATGGTGATCCTCAAATATATCCATCAGTAGTTGAAATATTTCAACTACATCACATTTAGCTACAAAATACATTTTTTTAAGTGACCAATATATCAATGATATATCACTGTAAACCCCAGGCAATAAAAATACGTAGTAACAACAAAGCCTTTTTCTGTTCTTCTCTAGAACAATGTTACTGTCCAGACTGTACAGAGAATAGTAATGATACATTTGACAAGTAACTGTAACAATAGTAGTGAGCCATTTTGGCCCTCCAGATGTAGTGGTCCCAATAATCTGGCTATGCTGGGTAGGGATAATGGAAGTTGCAGTCCAATGACATCTGTTGATGTACAGTTACTTAGCTCTAATTTACATCATTTTTTTTTTTTAAAAAAAACCAACCCATACATTTCATTGTTCATGCATATTCACTGATGAGCCCTGTCTTATTCCCATGGACAACAACAATGAAGCAACCTACTATTTTGCAGAATCTGGAAATATCAAAAGTCACAGAAAGCTTTCTGCCTAAAAAGTAATCTCAAATTATTCAACATCACTGACCAGAATATTTAGGAGACTCTTAAAAAGAAAACACTACCTGGGTCAAAGCATTGCATTTTCTGAATGTATGCAACAATGATGTATTAATCGTTTATATAGAATGTTTCAGTGCAGCATTTAACAACAAACTGTTCATCTCTAGGCTGCACTGTTACCTAATATTTTCATAAAATATTACCTTTTTCCTGTTTCTACAAAGACAATATCAGGTCACTGTTGAATAGAAAGGTGAATTGCTAATTTTAATTTTCTTTTCAATCAACATTTATTAAATCATTGAAGCAGATGAGTTGACTTATTTTCTGCTGATTAACCCTTCCCTTTTTCCTTAATAAGCACACACATCTAGACACTTTACCATGGGTTAGACATTACTGTAGTTGAAGCCAGCATGTCTTGGTGGTTTGAATGTTGGACGTAGGGGGGAAGCAGACAGGCAGCCATGGGCCGCCCTGGGAAGCTGTGCCGCGGGGCTGAGATATCCCCAAACCTCAGCCCCGTGGTGCACCTTCGCTGCCCCTGGAAAGGAGTGCTAAACTGGCACTCCTTTCACAAGTCACCGAAGGTGTGCCGCAAAAGCTTGCGGTGCACCTTCGGCGACTCTTCCACTGCAGCGTGTGTGGACGCTGCAGCGGAAGGTCCTCCTTGGAGCGCTGGCCATGCAGAGGGCCAGCTGCTCCGAGGACGACCTGGGGAAGGGGTTGGGGTGCCAATCGTGCAGCTTACCCTCCCCTTCACTGCCCCCCAAATGGCCCAATTGGCCATCTGCTTAGCCCCTATGATTCTGGAGACCAGGGTTTGATTCCCAGCTTGACCATGAAATCCACTGGGTGGTCTTGGGCAAGTCACATGCCCTCAGCTTCAGGGGAAGGCAATGGCCAACCTCCTCTGAACAAATCTGGCAAGAAAACCTCTTGATAGTTTCACCTTAGGGTCATGGCTTGAACAAGCAGGAAGCCTGTGCATTCTTGTATATGCATTCTTCTGTGGCAAATTCCTGCACTCTAATAATATTGTCTGGAATAGCAACACCTGAAATAATCTGATGTGAAGTCATAGGCTTTCATGGCTGGCATCCATAGTTTTTTGTGGTTTTTTTCGGGCTGTGTGGCCATGTTCTAGAAGAGTTTCTTTCTGACAGATGCTGGCAAAACATCAGAAAAAAAAACTCTTCTACAACATGGCCACACAGTCCAAAAAACCCACAAAAAATTCTGAAATAATCTCTTATATGGCAACCAGATTTAGTCAAATGTTTAGTATTCAATAGGTAGATGTTCTGTTGTCTGGATTTGTTTAAGCCAGGGGTAGGCAACCTTTCCCCTTTAAGGACCGAGGGACTTCAGCTCCCAGAATCCCAGGAGCTATTGGCCAACATGGGACTATTGGCCAACATGGCTGAGGCTTCTGGGAGCTGAAGTCCCTCAGCCCTTAAAGGGGAAAGGTTGCCTATCCCTGGTTTAAGCCATGACTTTCAGCTTCATAAAACATTCTTTTATACCTATATCTGTGTCTCTTTCTGCATGCATTAACTGAAAATTTGACAACTCCCATAATACCCCAGGCAACATGACCACCACTGGCTTTTTGAAAATTGGAATCCACAGGAAATGGAACTGAGTATACTTCCTTTTTCTATATATGGTCTTGAAAGCTGGAGAGTGAAAACAGCTGGAAATTGAAGAAATATGAAGAAACCAACTCATTCAGTGTGGTGCTGGAGAAGAGTTCTACACATACTTCTAAAAAGACAAATAAATGGGTCCAAGAACAAAGCAAGCCTGAACTCTCCCTAGAAGCCAAGATGACTAAACAGAAATTGCTTTTCTTTGGACATATGAGGAGAAGACATGACTCACTAGGACTATTAAAGTAGATAACAGTAGGAAAAGAAGATGACCACATTACAAGTGGATAGGATAGGAAGTGTGGTTCTGAATTTGCAAACAAGCCCTGAGCAGGGATTTTGATAACAAGGACATGGGGGGGGGGGGATTCTGTTACTCATAGGGTTGCCATCAAGTCAACCTGATAACAGTTAACAACAATAGTAACTATTATACAATGGTGAATTTCAATCAGTTGGGGAATATATTCTGAAAAGTTGGAAATTACTTGAGTGGGTGCTAGAAATAAATTTCCTTTCATAATGTATGTATGTGTGTATTGGCCTTCATTCCATTATGGTGGACTCAGTTATCTACAGCTTAAATACATGCTACTACACTTTTTCCTCTTAGATTTACATGATTATACCACATAGTGCTATTTGTAGTTTATTAAATAAGAACAGTCTAAATGAGGTGATACTTATTTTGACAGGTTCTTCATACTGACATTTTCATTTGCTTGATTTCTTGCAAAAGCCTGTCATGGAGATATATTACTCATTGAAACCTCATAAAATCCACTTTCCTCCTTGGGCACTAAGCAAGGAATATATAATGAAGCTTATGCACACCAACATATTTTTGATTAGTTGTAGAAATGCTCCCTTATAGCATAAACTGGTGCTTTTCATATCAGAGGTGCCTCTAGCTTGAGCAGCATAGGAAAGCAAGAGAGAAAAATACTTGGCATTTTATTCATCAGTAATAAAAGAAGATTAGTTTACAACTATGCTTACATTTGTTACTGTCACTTTATGTATGTGTCTGAGGATGCAACTATAGATCATTGCAGAGAAGTATTGTTATAGTGTGTGTGTGTCTTTCTTAGGAGTTCCTGTTATTATACAGATCACACTCAGAAATAAATCCCACTCCATTCCATTGGGCCTATTCCTAAGTGATTTACCAGTAAGTATGAAGAGGATAACTGCATTGTAATGCAGCCTTGCTGTGAGTAAATTCTCTCTCTCTCTCTCTCTAATAACAATATTTATTTAATACTCCACCTATTGAAAAACCAATCCAGGCTGCTTACAATTAAATTCAAATACAAACCCCAGACAATCCCTCTTAAAAGAGTATTAAATCACAATAACATAAAAACAATATAAAAATTAAAACTGAACTTAAAACGGCACAGTTAGACACTCCACTATGGCCTATAGCAGAGTTCCTGTCCATCCAAGATGGGGCCACGTCAGGAACAGTGCTGATTTAGGCCGGGAAGAATTAATCAGGAAAGGCCTGCCGGAAGAGATCCGTCTTAATGTTAGCTGAGGGATCTCGTCCAGCAGGCTGTTCTGGGGTTTGGGGGCGACAATGGAGAAAGCCCTCTGAGAGATTGCCGCAAGCCTCGATTTCTGGGGCTGCAGCAGATTCCTCCCAGAGGACCGGAGAGCATGGGGAGGATTGTATGGAAGGAGGCGGTCCCTAAGATAACTTGGACCCAAGCCATTTAGGGCTTTAAAGGTAATAACCAACACCTTGTACTGGGCCCGGAAGCTGACTGGCAGCCAATGGAGGGATCTCAGAACTGGAGTAATGTGATCCCTCCTAGATGTTCCCGACACTAACCTGGCTGCTATATTTTGTACCAGCTGTAATTTCCGAGTCAAGCACAAGGGTAGCCCCATGTAGAGCGCATTACAGAAGTCAAGGCGTGAGGTTACTAGTGCGTGCACAACAGTCTCGAGATCCCTTACTTCCAGAAAAGGGCGCAGCTGGCATATCAGCCGAAGCTGATAACAGGCGCTCCTGACCGCCACATTTACCTGATTAGTCATCAGGAGCGACGAGTCAAGGAGCACCCCGAGACTGCGAACATAGTCACTGGAGGAGAGTGTGACCCCATCCAGGACTGGAGGTTGCAACCCAATTCTTGGTTTCAGGGCCACTACCATGAGCACCTCCGTCTTGTCCGGATTCAGTCTCAATCCATTTTTCCTCATCCAGCCCATTACCGCTCGCAGACATTCATTGAGAGAAGAGATGCCATTAGAATTCGAGGCCGATGAACGAGACATGGAGAAATAGATTTGGGTGTCATCAGTGTACTGATAACACCCAGCACCATAACTCCGTATAATCTCACCCAGCAGCTTCATATAGATGTTAAATAACATCTTTATGTGCTTAAGGGGATAACTGGGTTGGCTGTAATGACTGGTAGGTGCAACATACCCTTTCCTCCAGCACAGAACCTTAACTGTTCAAAACAGCTTTTCATCTCCCTTCCTCCTTTCTTTTGCTTTCTCCAAACACTTTTCCCAAGATGGTTCTATAGGTGTGAGGATGTAGGTCTGGGGTGAACACCACATATTTTGTTTGTCCAAAATACAAGCAAGTCATTCTGAAAAAAAAGTTAAGATGTTTTCATTTAGTGTATTGTAACATATTGCAGAAATACCGTATTTTTCGGCATATAAGACACTCCGGCATATAAGACGC
>JAIPUX010001232.1:87999609-88011623 GCA_020142125.1 Phrynosoma platyrhinos | reverse complement strand
TATTAGACGCACCAACTTCCCCACCCTCGTTTTGGGGCAGAAAAAATGTGTCTTATATGCCGAAAAATACGGTATACTTGGAGCTTTTTTTCAAGGAAAAGAAATGCTGGAATCATTGAACTATTTGGCCTCACCTGTAGTGACCTTGTCTTCATCCCCACCACTTTTAACAACCATCAATTGAAGCTCTGTTGCAGGCTTTGCACAAGGCATTCTGAACACATTTGCATAAAGAAGTCACTATATAGCATACATACCTCATATTACTAACTAATCTATCTAGTCTATAGTGATCAAATAATCCACTAACATTATTCTGCGTTGCAGACTGCCAGAAATAGTGCAAATTGAGTCCACTTTTAGGGTTAGGTTTAGTGCTAGGGAATCATGGGAATTGTTTTTTTTTTTCTGAGACATTGAACCTTCTCTGTCAGAGAGCTCTGGTGCCACAATAAAATACAGTTCCCATGATTCCCTAACCCTAACCCTAAAAGTGGACTCAATTTGCACTATTTCTGGCAGTCTGCAACCCCCCTATGTTCTCATTACTTTGCCTGAACTTTCCAAAGAAGGTGTCTTTTCTAAAGTATACCTTCCCTTATCCTTGAGGTGAATGTTATTCTCTGCTTCTCTCAAATTCTCCAAGTAATCATTTGTGGCCTAAAGGGAACAGATGTGTTTCATAACAACCAAAAGCACATTGTGCCAAATATGTACCCATAACTTTTGTTCAGAAAGTAAATAGTCTTTAACATGGGGCATCCATGGACTGAAAATATTCAAAAATATATACATTTCAAAAAGCAAATCTTGATTTTACCATTGTATATAAGGGATACTATTGGAATATGTTTACATTCTCCTGTTCCTTCTTACTTAGATAGGGACTTCCTCCCTCCCCCTCTCTCATTCTAACTATCATGTAACTGACTCTTGGAGACAATTTAACAGCTCTCTATCAAGATTCTAAACTGCTTCAAGCAGTCAATAGTCCCATCTTTCTGCCATCTAAAAGATGGTGAGATTTATTTCTCCTTACTGAAACTATCACCAGTTAGATTAGGTTTTAGTTATTTTAAATAAATATTTATTAAATCCATCTGTTTGTTTTTAAACTACTAACTTTATGTTGTTTTTTCTGAGTAATCAGGCTTACACTTCTGTTGTTCTGCTAATGAAAGCTAGACTCTAAGAAGTTTAACCGACACCATTTTACTGTTCCACTGTATATAAAGGGATCTGAGCATCCACAGATTTTGTTACTCATGGGGTGGGGCTGGGGGCTGGAATAAAACTGTAGTGGATATCAAGAGCCCAATGTACAAGATATACCTCCAGTCCTCTTGGTAGTATTCATTCATAGCTGTTTTCTTTAATGGATTGGTTTACCTGTAAAGAAAGTAATTTATTCTTAAGATCTGTGTATGACTGGTCATGTGGGAATAGATTTCTTCAACAGCTACTGCAACCAATTAAATTAAGAGAGGCTCTTAAAAAAAAACACATATGAAAATGTGTGTGGGCCAATTGTGAGTAGGAATAATCATCATATGAGCCAACTATCTCCTGTCTACACTCACCATGATTTCTGGAAATACTTACGTGTAGAACTAATGGATCTCATATTGACACTCTATAGTTTGCTTTGTAAATATGAGTCCTGGTGGCACAGTGGTTAAATGCCTGTACTGCAGACACTCACGCATAGACCACAAGGTTACGAGTTCAATATTAGCCAGGGCTCAGGCTAGACTCAGGCCTGCATCCTTCCGAGGTCACTAAAATGAGTACCCAGCTGTTCGGGGGCAATGAGCTTACAGTTGTAAACCGCTTAGACATCCCATAGCGCAATATGAAGTGGTATATAAATGAAGCTGCTTTGCTTTGCTAAATATAATAATACAAAACAAAAACAAAAACAAAACCAGAGATTTATCAAGATAAAGAGCACCAAGCTACTCTGTTTGTTGAATAAATATCATATGGGTTACTTGATAGCTGTTGTCAGTTTTGTTCAATGACAGCTTTCTATTTGAACTATTAATGGTTTCAGGATGAGAGAGAATTATTATGCTGGTTTAGAGATTTTGATATAAACAAAGCCATTGCATAATTTAGAATATATCAATGTCTGTATTCATGGGGGAGAGAAAACATAGCACCATACTCTGATGATAATTGGGCCACTGGGAAAAGATATCAGGTAAGTGGCTGCTCAAGGTGTTTCTTTACTGTGTATGGATTTTTGTTCCTCCAGAATATATTGCTTTGGTTACATTTCTTGGAGAAGACTACTATATCAATTATACAGAAGAGTCTTTCAAAGCTACTTTATATCAATACAACTTGTAATGTACAGTAAGGTGTTTGTCCTGGGATATGAATTACTTGCATACTGTACATGACTCCATTTACAAAACAGTAATTCCTATTCCTTTCCCCATCACCACTAACCAAACAGAGTATTAATCAGCTCAATACATTTGAATGTAGTACACAGGAATTTACAGTTGCTGCCATTCTACGTAGCAGTTCTGGCTGTTACACAGTGTGTATCTGAATATTAATATATCATCTTTAGACTGTATTCAATGTAAAACATCAAGATCTTCACTCCTGCAAAATTTAGAAAACAGGATACACTGAATTTTATTGAAGCTGGATTCTGAAAATGGCTTTTTCCATCTGATTTGTTGCAAGACATGATGGAGAGAGCAAAGATGGTAACAATGAGATACAATGAAGCCAAAACAACCATTAAATATTGTCTTACAGTTTTGTCTTGGTGACCTTCATCCCATTCACATCACAAACAATTTCTAGTTCTAAAGCGATAACTGATTAAATTGCAAATCCACAAGTATGAAAGTGACATAAACTACTATATAAGAAGCTAAAACAAAGAAGTCTCACCGCACCATAAAAACTAACAAATGTATTATGGCAGAAACTTTTGGGGACCAGACTGTTCTTACAAATAAGGCACTTTGGATCCCATACTGAAAGAAAGGAATACAATAAAATAAAAGTAAAGTTAGCAGCTGTATCAGAAGAGAGTGAAATCAAGATATACAAATGTTGTTTGTAATTTTGTTAAAACTTAAGCATATATAAAGTATCAGCACTACTTTGAGAATAGTTACATTTTTATACATTTGACTGTTAATATAATTACTATTGTCCATATTTCACATATTACATTTCCCCCTGCTATCACTGTTAACATTTTTTTTCTTTACCTTATCTCTATGTGATACATAATACAGTTGTCACTTGCTATCAATGGGGAATCCATTCCAGACCCCTCCCTGCCTGCAGATAGCAAAAAACATGGGCTTGTGCTGCCACATGTGCATGTGCCCATTGAAAAAGCTGGGCCTTGCCATCTGTGAAAGCTCAAACTGTGGATGACAAGCCTGTAGTTGATGTGGCTACACTTATTTCAACTAAAGATGACCTCTCCTTGCTTGTGAACAACTGGACTTAATCTATGACAGCCCCAGTTCTAATAAACATGGTACTGCTTAATGTGGTGGTAGATGTTGGTTTTTATTTGGTTTTTACTTAGTTGCAATATATAGGAAAGAATATATTTGCACTACCATCTTGTTTTCCTCTTGGAACTAGTAGCTGGTATTGTTGGAAGATGCTACAGCTGCCCCTAAGGTTTATTTGAAGCTCGGTCGCTCACACACTATGTCAAAACCCATCAGGCTCCATTGGAGGCAATGGTATACTATTCTACCCACTGAAAGAAAATCAGCCTTCTTATCACACTGAACTTGGCCCTTATTTTCAGTTCAAAACTGTTATAGAATGTTGATACTGAATGGCAAGGCTTACAGAGGAAGGAGAAAGAAACTTAATGCATATATTATCTTCTATTTAACCTGCCAACCCAGGTAGCTCAGAGAATCAACTAAACTACCCATAAAATGTAACTTTCTACTGTATAATGTCAGGTCAGTTAAAGTACATATAATCTATTTTCTCCTTATGGATGAAGAAAACATATCTTATAGAAATTGGCTGGGAGATGATAGTGGTTTGACATAGGTGCATGCCCTCCCATCAAAGTATTGTATTAGTAAGCAGGTGAGGAATGTGAGGGGGTGTAGCAGAGTAGCTGTGGGCTATAAAGTTCATCTTACAGGCAAAGTAGATGGGCAGCAAGGAGTGGCCTCTGGCTGCTTCAGCCACAATTGGGCCAGTCTCAAGTGCATCTTGGACATTCATGGCATCCATGACAAACATGGGCCTATCCCAATTGGTCTCAGAACCCAAACTTTAAGTCACACTTTGGTGCTATTGTCAGTTCTGAGTATATGAATCTGTGGGCAGAGGTGGTTAATACCTCAGCATTGTCATGAAGAGACCATTTTCAGTTACTATCTGTCTCTACAGAGATTAAGAACTTAATGTAATTTGCCCTCAAAGACTAACAGATACACAATCCTGCTGAAGCCCTGGCAAACAGATGGGATCAAGAGCTGGCTAGGGCTATTGATATGAATGTTCCCAAACATCCTCTCTGACCTATTACTTTCTTGATATACAGAAGATCTCAGGGAGATGAAATAGGAAAGTAAATGGATGTAGTGCAGATGGTTGAAAACTTGGCATATCTGGCAAGGCATGTGTGACTGGGAGGAGTAGGGGGAATGGGGTGGTAGGATGGAATTAAGCTGCAGATCAGAACAGTAAGAGTGGGTTGATACCCCTGAAGATGAAGAAAGAAGGAGAGAGCTAAGAAGGAAGGAACAGGGAAGTAGAGAAGATCCAGGGGAGGCAGGAAGAGAAAAGGCAGAGGTAGAGACCAGAGAGGGGGAGATAAGAATGAAGGGACTGGTGAATGCAAGGAGGGAACCCGGAAGATTGATGCGGAGGGAGGTGGCCACGGAAAGAGAGAAAGTGGCCACATGGAGTCCTGGGAGAACCGGTTGGCCTGCAGCCTTGCAGTAAAGGTGAGGATGCCCAGGAATTGGCACCACACCCATGTGATGTTACGAGATCCTAGATGGGAAGGGGAATTAGGAAGCAGCCTGGCATAAAATTCCCTATAATGGAGGACGCCTGGAATACCTTCACTCAGAAAGCAATAATTTGGAATGAGTCAGGTGGGATGAGAAGGGACAGAAATGGGAGCATGGGGCGGGGCCCACTTTGTTGGAAAAAGCAGAGTAGGAGGCTGCGGGGAAGTGTTTTCTCATTGCTATTGTTATAGCCAAGGAGACCAGGCTTAAAAGGAGGGGAAACTCCATTTGATTTAAGCTGATAAGTCTGAAGTAAGATGGCAAATGAACTGTTAAGTTCTGTTGTGTTAGTTAATAAAGTTTGTTGGAGCATCATTAAGCCATGCATGTGTTTGTTTGGAAGATGAAAGCAAGGGGAGCCATGCCCCTCCTAGGGGAGGGAGGCATGGTCTCAACATGATATAGAGAACATCTTTGTTTCTGTAAGATGCCAATATGTACTGTAAAGCAAGCCTTCTTCTCTGCACACATCACATCTGCAAATTCACATCCAGTTGAATCCACTTAGGATGATGAGGGGATCAAACTCAGCTATGTTTCCACCTGAATCAAATGTTAGAGCTCTCACCAGTTCACTGTGATACCTTTAATGATCATTTTATAGATAAAATCTCTTGGATAAGAGCTGACTTATCTAGCAGTCTGCAAAGGTCCTTAGATGCCATTGTTATAGCAGAAGTTGTCAATGGGGTATCCAGAAATCCAGTTCCAGTTGGTGAGTTCCATAGATTTGGACAAACTCCTAGGACAAGTAAGGAAGGCAACCTGTCCTCTTGATCCCTGTCCTTCCTGGCTGGTGGTCCAGGAAGAAGATATTGGGCCGATGCAGACAGCCCGTTTGGGGCAGCTATGGGCCATCCCTGGCAGTGGCGGATTGGGGCTGTGACAACTATACACCACAGCCCTGATCCCCCTTTTTGCCACCCCCTCCTTTTGGGGGTGGCAAAAAGCTGCCCTTAGAGCCACCTTCCATAGTGTGCTATGGTGCTTTCCATAGTGATAGAATTTACAGATATAGCCATGTTAGTCTGTACAATTAATATATAGAGAGTTTTTGTAGCACCTTTGAGATTGATGAAAAAAACACCACATTTAGCCAAGTGAAGTGGTACAGCCATCAACCTCTTCAAGAAATTGCCCAGAAACAGACAGATATCTTCTTTTTCAACAAATGCAAGTAATGGGATGTTGTTCCTGGGGACCTACGTGTGAGGAGCCCTTTGCAAAACTACATATCATGTAGAGCTCATGGGTTCTATTCATGCTGACTGGTTCTGCAGTAGCCAACATTCCTTTTCAGTTTTGTTCAGTTAAACTCCTCTACTCCTGTCTGTTCCTGGCTTCCACTCCACCATAAGTATCCAAAGAAGTAGACTAAAGTCTACAAAAGCTAATGCTATAAACTTTTTTTATCTGTTAGTCTCAAAGGTGCTACAAAATCTCTACATATTTTCATTCTACAGACTTAACACAGCTATATCTGTACATTATACAGTATATTTATTGTTTTTAAAATGTAGTAATGCATTGGGTAGTTCTTGAAGCGATATTCCTTTTTTTAGGATAGCTAGGAGAAAAGGTAACCTGAAGTGGCCTAGTTTGATTGTAAGTAAAAGTCATGACCTATATGCCCTTTATTCTGATTAAATTCTGCTCTGTAATAACCAAACATATAATTATTTTGGATGCATGCCGACCCACCAAATTTAAATTAAACTGACCAGTCTAAAACTGTAGCAGGAAATTCCATCCAATTTTGAAGTGTCCCTCCAAACCAAAGTGTTCTCATTTTAAAACAGGTCAGCAAGTTATGTGCTACCACAACTGCACTATACCATAGATCAGGGGTAGGCAACCTTTTTGAGCCAGGGGCCAGGTTGCTGTCCCTCAGACAGTTGGTGGGCCAAAGCACCAAAAATAAATAAATAAATAAATAGAAAAATATATTTTTAAAAAAAATTAAAAATTACAAAATATATGCATGCACACTCTCTCAACCCCAGAAAAGTCATGGCAAAACCCCTGTGGAGATTTTGCCAAGAAAACTCCAAGAACAAGTAATACTAATAATAATCAATATCATCATGGTGGGCGGTGGCAGCGGCAGGGGACGGTGGGGGACAGCAGCAGCAGGACCAGCCTAGGGCCAGTCCAAAGGCCTTGGGGGGCTGCATCCGGCCCCCGGGCCTTAGGTTGCCTATCCCTGCCATAGATACTCAAAGTCTGAGTGTCTTGTTTTAAAGTCATACCTCCCAGATAATTTAAACAATTTGTAAATCCATTTTTTAGAGCAGAAGGAGCTCCAGGAGCCACAAAAATTGCCAGTAGAGCCCTATGCATCCCATATATTGCCACCCCCAATAAGTAAGAAAGGAAGACTACTGTGCAGAGTACATTATTGGACATGTGGTGTATGTATGTGCTGTTGCTGTAGAACAGCCCTGAGTCCCAATTAACTCCATATGCCATGCCTCCAGCTAAACAGAAAATTTTCTACTCTGTCAAATACATGTATAATCTTTTTTTCTTAGTGTTTCCTTGCCTTTCTAGTCACTGCACATGGCCTACATCCAAACCTGACCTATTCATGGATCTTCCGTTGCAGAATCTCATTCACTTTGTTCAGCTTTGCCTTGTCTGCATTACCAAGATCTTAGTCTGACACTAAATGTATTATCCTGAAATTTCCACAGTGGTCATTGTTGGTGTTAGCATGGTTATGCAGCGTGTGATGTTTCACATCAATGTGTGGCACCAGAGTCTCCACCTTCTGGGATGCAGGCAGCAGCTTGTGTGCTTTCCCTTTCCAGCCAGAGTACAGAGACACTTCAGACAGGCGTCTTTCAGATGAGGCTTTTAATCTTGGTTCCTCTATGTACAAGGCTATTATACAGCAACCATGATCTACCAACAATGTTAGCCACAACAACCAGAATTACCAACTTGCCACTGTCTCCACACATGTGTCCTAGGCAACTCCCATATATATCCAGAGCTCCATGTGGCCTTCTGGCCCTGCCTCTTCCTCCCAACACCTGTCACTCAACCAGAGTGACTTGGCAGTTTTGCAGCCTTTCTGCAGTGCTTTACAGCACCAGGTAACCATCTGCTGATGTCACTTTTCCTGACTCAGTACCTGGTGGAAAGTGTTTTGTCATTATGGCTGCCTGTGACTCTTTGTTGCCTGGTCACTTCTATGTCATCCCACATTGTATATTTTCCCTTGGGACTCCATCCCAACAGTTGGAACTCCTTTTATGCTCATTACATGTTGAAGAAAAATACTAAATCACAAAAACTGTAAACTTTTGACCAATGCACCTTGGCAAATAGCTGAGTTACAAGAGTTTGATAGAATATAATTTTATGCATTGCTACTTTTTCTTGCAACCCAAGGATAATGCTTAATGTTGCAATAAATTTTCTGTGAACCCTATAATAGGCTCAGCAGATTCCATGATCATTTTTCTTCCTATGAAAGGATAATATAATAGTTGTGGAGCCCTTTGATGAGAGAATATTTGTCATATACCTAGCCATAAACTATTATTTACTTTTAAAGGTTAGTTTCTGAAATAAATAGGAACATACAAGTTGGTGGTGCAATCATTTATTTTACTTTGCTTCTGATTATTTGTGTTTTATCAAGCTGTCCATTTCTCATAGGCAGTAAAAGTATTTTGCTTACATTTGAATGAAAATGTTACATTTTCTGATAGAGGGTATTTTCATTTACAATTAATTAGACTGTAGTGGGCCATATGCTGCCCTATGTTCTTTTTCTGTACCCCTGAAAACCTCTCCAGTGTCCCTACCACCCCACCCCACCCCACCCCAGCTATTACAGTAAATGGTAAAAACAAGCTTTTATTTCCTTTGTTTTTATTGTAAAATAAATCCTATGTGACACACACTTCTTCCATGAGAGTCTGATAGCACTCCAAAAGTGGTTGTAGCTTTATAGGTACATGTGTGTGTGCATGTGCACATGGATGCACATAGAGACACACACACAGTCCATATTTTGTTTCTGGGAAAATAACATTTCTGGAATGTTTCAAAGAACAATATTAACCTTTCAAAGCATTTCAGAGAAGGTGTGGTGATACACAAGTGACATGATCTGGGAAAGAATTTGGCCCCTGGACTCAAATATGTTGCAGTTCTAGACTTTTAAATGTTAATCATAATGTAAATTACTATTTTGCTTTTTATTCCAAAGTACCAGTGACAGTAAATTATCTGGTATGTTTTATCTTGTTCAGATTTTTACTATTCTAAGACAGCAGTGTGTATTTCTGCATGAATGCATTCACCATGTTTAAGGTTGCACCCTTTTTCACTGTTTCCTTTTATTCAGTTATCACAATGTCTTAGACAAGCAAGTGTGGCAATGAGAATTCACCTAATTCAGGGGGACAATCAGCCCTTGGTAGCCATTTGGGTTTGGTTTCAAGACCCCTCATGGATACCAAGATCTGTGGATGCTCAAGTCTCGTTATATACCATGGCCTAGTAAAATGGTGCCTCTTATATAACATGGGAAACAGTAAGGTTTGCTTTTTGTATTTTTTTAAAAAAAATATTTTCAAGACATGGATAGTTGAATACATGGATCCAAAGATCCAGAATCAATGGATATGGAGGTGTCACTGTAATTCATTTCAAACATGTTTGCAACATTGGATATAAGTTTAAAATAAACTGTCAAGTAGAGTAATTCTTGCCAGATTCTTTTTATATTTACCAAATGAATAAAGGTTAAAGTGTTATACTGACAAGGAGTTTCCACATTTACATTGTAGTGTAGTGTAAACTATATTTCAAATGCATTTTTGCAACTGCAGTACAGCTTTTATTTAGCAAAATGGAATACACAAAGAGATGTGTTCTCTCTAGCATCATATGGTCCTTGTTAATCTAATGTCCTGACATAACAACAGTACAGAACATTACTGGGAAAATTTAAGCAGCTATGTTTCATTGAGGAAGTACTTCACATTCATGTTGCACATATTTAGGCCATTTATTCCTTCTGTCAAATATTTAAAGGAGAAAGGGACATGCAAGACATTACATGGAAGAGAAAGGTAAAAAATCATTACAGAGCTACCAAGGGGAAGAGAATTTATTTAAATCCCTGTTTGCTAAATGCATAGTATTAAACTGGAGGCACATAATAATAATAATAATAATAATAATAATAATAATAATAATAATAATAATAATGTTTTATTTATATCCCACCCCTCTGTCAACCAATTGGGGCAGCTCACAACAGTTTTAAACTTCATATAATATTAAAATACAATCCAAAATCCCACAACCCTCCCACCCCTTAGAAGAGAATTGAACAATTTTAACGTTAAAACAAGATGGTTAAGACACTCAATTAAAAAGCAACCCAAAGACAAACAAACAAATAGTAAGCAGGGCAGTAACTGTAGCTGAAATAAAGGAGGGATAAGGGGCATATCACTTGTATGATGACAAACCTCCTAAACACTATAAAAAATATTCTGTAGTTTCACAGATAACATAAAAAGATATGTGCAGACAGTAACACCCATACAATATTACACACACACAAATGTAACTATGTTCAGTGAGTGCATGCATATTCATGTTTCTGTTTTGAGGTTCAGCTTTCTAATTCTAATTCTCCTCCCTTTTACAAAACAGTATGCTCTTAAAGCAACACTACAGGGAATGAAATGAACCCACCCTCAGGACTATGAACTCTCCTTCTCTCTCATTCATAAAGGTAAAAAAATAATAATCTTATTAACAACTATTGCTTCTTGGTGTCTATTGCAAAAGGGCCTGGGAATTCAATGAGGAAACATGAATATTCTAAATGTCAGATCTTGATTTAATTGTAGATGAAATATGCAGTAGCTTGTTCAGAGTATTATACAGCTGTACAAATATTTTGAGACTGGAAATTTGAAGCCAGCTAATATTCATACAAGCAGGATGCCTTGTTTTATATTCTGGATGAGAAAAACAGAATCCAAATTCTATCTCCAAACCATAAATATTTTCAAATAATTTGGATCTGAAATTATCTTTTACTAAGATATCAATAAAACTCGGTATATTTATTCTGTTCGACTATATGAAGGCTATTTCACAGGTAACATTTTCTCTACAGATATTTAGGGAAAGGAGTATAAATAAAGACGTAAAAATGTATGTCTCATTTAACACATACACAGTTCCTGTTTCCAAGCACAAATCCTCAGGACAGACTACTCACACACATGCACACACATACACTCTAGTCACACAGCAGTGTCCTTACCTCCCCCTCCCATATCAAGATAAGAAAAAAGTCATATGTGAGGTGTCTGTAAAGCACTGCAGTTATAAATTTGCAGAACCGCAAATAATTTCAAAGCAACTTTGATTGGTGGTTCAAAGGTTAGAAGGACACTTATATTATGAGCATTTTTTGGGAGGGAAGGAGGTTGTGATGATAAAAAACACATTGAAGCAGGAAAAAATAAAGGCAGTGTGGGATCATTTTACTCAGCCTCTTGATAATTCACATTCATCTTGAAAGGGCTACTGTTGATAAATAAAACTAAACTTCCCAACAGTGCATTTCACTCAGTTGAGTGAAGGTGTCATAAATTTAGAAAGGCAAAGAGGTAAAAATCAAATCTGAAAAATGTAGTCTTGAAAACTTTAAAATAATATATATATATATATATATATATATATATATATATATATTATTGTTGCTTTGTTAATAGTGCTTTCTTACTTTTATGATATGACATTTCTTTCTAACATAAATATCCTGTTATAATTTCACCCTGTGGTAGCCTGATTTATTTCACATTGCTTTAGTTCCCTTTTAAATAATAGAATACTATTATTTATGCTATGATCCTGGGGAAGATCCAAAAAAGGTATACAATATGTAATCAGGGGTTAGGGAATATAGAATAGGGAAATTTTCATTGGGAGTAAACT
>JAIPUX010001232.1:87953411-87968363 GCA_020142125.1 Phrynosoma platyrhinos | reverse complement strand
GGTTTTCCTCATCCAGTCCATTACCACCTCAAGATGCTGACTTAGGGGAGAGTTGCCATCTGCTGTTCTGGCTGCTGACTGAGACATGGAGAAGTATATTTGGGTGTCATCCACATATTGATAACACCCTGCTCCATGTCTATGGTTAATCTCTCCCAGCAGCTTCATATAGATGTTGAATAACATCAGGGACAGAATGGCTCCCTGCGAGATGCCACATTCGAGCTCCGTTTTTGAGGAGCAACTGTCCCCAAGCATCACCCTCTGGAATCTGCCTAAGAAAAAGGAACAGAACCACTGAATTACAGTGCCTCCAATTCATAACTTTCCCAGGAACTCCAGAAGGATGTTATGATTTACCAGATCAAAAGCTGTTGAGAGATCCAAAAGCACCAACTGGGTCACACTTCCCCTGCTGATGCTTAGGCACAGGTCATTTGCCAAAGCGACCATGACAGTCTCCACCCCAAATCCAGGTCTGAGCCAGTTTGAAATGGATCTAGAAAATTGGTTTCATCCAAGATCACTTGGAGTTGGAAGGCGATGGCTCACTCAATCACCTTTCTCAAAAATGGCAGATGGTATATCAGTCTATAGTTTTTCAGATCCAGGGGTCCAGAGAATGTTTCCTCAGGAGCGATCTAAGAACCACTTCCTTTAGGCATGCTGGGACAGTTCCTTCCTTAAGGGTTGCATTGATGAGCCCTTTTAGAAAAGTCATCAAGGCATCACCCCCCTGGACGACCAGCATGATGGGCAAGGATCGAGGAGGCACGCCATCTTCATTTTCCCAAGGATCATGTCCACGTCATCAGTACTCACTGACTCAAACCGATCCAGTTTAATTTCTGAAACGGGTTTACTGGACACCTCATCAGTCAGTTCTGTTATAATCCTGGCATCTAAATTGGCTCCTATCTGAGAGATTTTATATACAAAATAGTTGTTAAAGATGTCACAGCAGTCTGTTGTCGGGTTAAATAAAGGGTTCTGCACAGGTGGAACCTGTGTCAGTTCCCTCACCACCCTAAACAGTTCTGCTGGATGGGATTCTGCAGACACAATATGTGCAGAGGAGAAAGATTTCTGCGCTGCACGCATTGCCTCTTGATAGGAACAATTAAAATTCTTATGATGAGTCTTATTAGATAGGAGTCGAGTTTTCCACCAGGTGTGCTCTAGTTGTTTTCCTACCTGCTTCATCTTTCTAAGTTCATCTTTGCACCAGAGTTGATGGTTTGAAGTGGGTTGGAAAAGATGCTTGGAAGCGATTGTTTCAATAGCCCTAGAGAGATCGGTATTCCAGGTATTAACTAGGGCTTTGACAGAATCACCGGCATTACCAACCAAGAAACCCTCCAAGGCTTTCTGGAGTCCAATTGGCTCCATTAGCCTCCAAGGGCAGACCATTCTAATAGGTCCTCCATCCCCAGTGGGGTGGACCATGGCTCTTAGTTCAATCTTGACCAGGAAATGATCCATGCATGACAGTGTGGTGGTATTTATTACTTCCGCCCATGGATATGCCTGCTCCGTACTAAAGATTACATCAAGGGTATGACCCGCAGAGTGTGTTGGCCTGGAAACCAACTAAGATAGTCCCATGCCTGTGATGGAATCCATGAACTGCTAAGCTGCACCTGTTAAACTGTCATGACTCAGTGCTATGGGATACTCGGAATAGTATTTTGTTGTGTCACCAGAGCAGAACCAAGGCAGATAAAGTGATGTCAAACTGGATTATTTCTCCAGTACAGATGCAGCCTTAGGGGTGAAACAGACAGGCAAAATAAGCAGGTTTCAGGCTGGCTTGAAGGTGGGGCATTTAAATGATGCACACTTTGAAGCCGGCCAGAAAGCACCCTCTAGCTGTCTTATTGCGAGAAAAGCTGCTTCAAAAAGAAGCTGCTTTTTCCCCTGCTTCTTTCTGGAAAGTGTGCACCTTCACATGTGTATAAATATACCAAGACCAGTGCAGCTCTAAAGTGTCACATGTGTATAAATATACCAACACCAGTGCAGCTCTAAAGGAGTGCTTTTTCCAAACCCTAATCCTAATTGGGCATGTAAACACCCTGTCTCAGGAGCACATTTAAAAGGAACAGAGCTGCTGTACCCAAGCAAGGGTGTGGCAATTCTCAAAAGATTACCAAAATTCGCAAAATTTTCATACCTCCGATGGAGATGAATACAACATACACAAAACAGACAGCCAAAGGGGGGCCATAGGGTGAAGGAGGGGATAAAGGGAGAAATGATTGTACCTTGTTGGCATCTGCATGGGTACATCTCTGCTCTGATGCCCTGTCCTGGTGAAGTGCTGCACATGCGAACGTATGCAGGTTCACAGGGATGTCCATGCAACGGGATGGCAGTTGCTGGCAGTGCACTCCTGCGATGTTGCACAGGGATGGTGGTGAGGACAGTAAAAAAAAAAAAAAAAAGTACCCAGAGCCACAGCTTGAAGCTATGCCATGTGGTCATGACATGCACACTCCAGCTGCCTTAGGAGCCGGCGGTGCAGTTGGTGGGGTTTCAATGTGGCTTTGGAAAAAGCACTCCTAAGGTAGCTGGCGTGCGTGGCATAGCTTCAAGCTGCGTCTCTCTAGGTATCTTTTTTTTTTTTTTTGCTGTCCCCACCACCATCCCATCAAGCCACTTTTTCCTACCTGTCTGTTTCACCTCTTAGTCTATCAAGAATAGATAACATTATCAAACTTTGTCTTTGCTTTAGTGGGCTACTGCTAGCTTTTCACTCCTGTTTTCTCAACATAGAATCTGAGTGATTACTTTGGTCAGGAGTCAGGATGGTGAAGATCTTGAGTCATGTCCTATGCCTCACCAAAGTTTAAGCTGTAATCAATAAAATTTGTAGCTGTTTTAACAACATTTTATGTTTTGCTGTGATTGTTGCTTTTCTGCTCTGTTCTGCTCCAGATACAGCCAAAACCAATTCCATGATTATATGTTATCTCTCTGTACAAAAATAAATAAACAAATGTTCTGATATTTAGATTCATTTTAGCTTGTTAACTTCATATTTGAAGCATTCAGGGTAAAAGGAGGCACATTACAATTAATTTAAAATCAATTAAATCAATCAATTAGGACAGTAATGGATTGGATGAGGAAAAACAGATTGAGACTGAATTCAGAAAAAACGGAGGTACTAACAGTTGCAGGCCCGAAACTAGGTCTGGGAATACAACTTCCAGTCCTAGATGGAGTCACACTCTCCTCCAAGGACTGTGTTTGCAGTCTGGGGGTGCTCCTAGATCCATCACTCCATATGTCAAATCAGGTAAATATGACAGTCAGGAGTGCCTGTTATCAGCTTCAGCTGATAGGTCAGCTGTGCCCTTTCCTAGAAACTAAGGATCTTGAAACTGTGGTACACGCACTGATAACCTCATGTCTTGACTTCTGTAATGTGCTCTACATGGGGCTACCCTTGTGCTTGACTCGGAAACTTCAATTAGCTCAGAATATGGCAGACAGGTTGCTTTCTGGTGCTTCCAGAAGAGAGCATATTACACCTGCGCTAAAAACTCTCCACTGGCTGCCCATTAGTTTCTGAGCACAGTACAAGGTGTTGGTTTAAAGCCCTACATGGCTTGGGTCCAACTTATCTTCGGGACCACCTCTTTCCGTATGATCCACCCTGCACACTCCAGTCCTCTGGGAGGAATGTTCTACAACCTATGAAAATGAGGCTGTCAACAACCTCCCAGAGGGCCTTTTCTGCTACCTCTCCCAGATTATGGAATGGCCTGCTGGATGAGATCCACCTTATTACCACTTTAGACAGCTTCAAAAAGGCTGTGAAGATGGATCTCTTCTGGCAGGCCTTTCCTGAATAACCTAACCTGGCCCAAAGAGTCTATTACTCCCCTCCCTCCCACGCTGCTGCTGACTGTTCTGTTTGTTGTGATGCTTTGCCTTTATAATTGATTTCTTTTAATATTTTAAATTGTTTTAGTTTAATAACTTTTTAAGGGGTGAGCTTTTTGGTGGGAATTGGATGTATTTTATTGGTGTTTTATCTGTTGTAAGCTGCCACAACTGCGTCGCAGAGGGGTGGGATAGAAATAAATTATTATTATTATTATTATTAAAACACTTGTCTGTCTGTTTATCTACTGTGATCTACTATAGAATAATGGAAGCTTTAAACTACCCTTTGATTTTAGACCAAGTTCAAGCTTGGCATAAACATACTGAGTCTAAATATTTAGGACTGCAGTTAATGGAAGATGGTACATACAGTGTGTACAGCCACCTTGAAGCTAGATATCAAATGTAACAAGTTGCATGAAGCCATAAATTAATCAATTGTTGATGCACCAAGGCCAGATACAAAGGCAAATTCACTTTATTTTCCACTCTTTATTACCTACCTAAACTATTTATCAAATAAAAAAGAAAATTGTTTTTACCATCTTGCTTCAAAAGATCAAAAATACAATATTTACATGATTACATGGTCAACTGGATAATCTGAAGGTAAACTTTCATTTAGACCAATGTAAAGGAAAGAACTGAATTTCAGTGTCATGAGAAAACAAATTTGACACTGATTAGCACCCCTATTGAAATTGTCAATCATCTTCTTGTGAATTAGGAAAAATATTCAACTGATAATATTCATCACCTGGTGAGCATATAGTTCTGCATTCTCAATATTCAATGTATCAAAATCACCAGTTGTTGGCTACTGCACTAGTAGCTACATTTGCTACAATGGAATTCTGTGTACTTCTCTCACCTACTGGTGGTAATAATTGAATCCGAGATCAAATGTGCACATTCTTGTATTAACAATGCCACACTTCTTGTTAGGAAGTTATCCAGCAAATCACACACATGTCCCATGGCCAAGGCAGTATTTCTGTCAATCAATCAATCAATCAATCAATGGAACTGAGTGCTTCTTTTCTTTCATTTCAGCCTTCTGTGATCCTAAAATCCAATTCCAGATAATTTCCCAGACCTATGGAATAGGTGTTCTGGGCATATAGGAGGTACTGCTTCAGGGTTGCTGATTCTGGGGCTGTCCACAGGAAGTAAAAGAAACATCCAAACCTCACCTTTTTAGATTATGCATATGGCTGAAATGAGGGTAAAATGGATGCAGGCCACATTCCAGGGCTTAACACTGGAGCAAAATAGATTGCTTGTTCTGTTTCAGAAAGAGCTAGCTATTGCACTGGTGTGCAGACTGCATGCTGGTGCAGAGATGTGGGAGGAGCCAGGTGAGCCACCAGTGTCATTACTGGCCATTTTTATTTTTTGGTCACCCACCAGTGATATGCATGCACAAATGATCAGCTACACCTTTAAACCCTGTGGAGTGAAATGATGACAAATATGCCAGATTACCAACAACATAATGAATGTAATAAACACATTAAGAAAATGGCTGGTCCAGTGGGGGTCATGGGGGAGACAGGGGAGGAAAAGGGCATATACAAGAGAGCACCATGAATATGCTGTGGCAATGTGTCATTGGGTACACTGATATGCTGTATAGGCAGTCAATAGATTGTGCAATCAAGAGGTGAGTTTTGCATCTGCTCACAGATGATGGCAGCTGGGCACAATGGGGCAACTGCAAGCTGCTATCTGTTTGTGCACATTCATAAGGCAGAATGAGAAAAAATAATGGTGCAGTATGGCTTGTAGATACAAATGTCCTTTCTTGCAGTGGGACATCATGGTGAGGACTATGCATCAGCTGTCAGGCCATTATGGGAGCTGGTGATGTGATCAGCATGTTCTGCCTGAAGATCAGAAAACCCCAGGGTTAAGCTCGCTTTTCCCCACTCTCTTCTTCCAGGCTCTGTCAGAAGAAGTCAGATACAGTAGACTGCCCCTGAAAGGTACTCTGTGCAGTATTGCTTGCTTTAAGGCTTTTATAATCATGTTTCAACTTTTTCTCTATCTCTTCATCTTTCTACTACTCTGAGGCAGCCATGTTTAAGCATTTGCCTGTAAGCTGTTGTGTTCAGTCCTGATCCTGATAGCCCTTGTCATGTTTTTCCCTGACACTGTTTCCATCCCCAGACACAAGGAATCACATTTGTTTCTACAGCATCCTTACTTATCATCCATCCTGGCTGGGTGTTAGAAGAAGGCAGCTGATGGAATACCTGTATATTCTCTCACAGACAATTCAATACATGGGCCCATATTTCATAATAAACAGGTCATAAGAAAACAACAACAACAGGATGAGTCATAGAATAGAGTGAATGTCAGCAGTCAACAAATGGCAAGAAACCATATGAAGAACAGAATACAGTGGGATTACTGTAGAGACATATATTCTCTGTCAAACACACACACAAACACAAACTCACACACATGCAGAGAATACATAATCAAGTATATAAAAACTTTATAAAACATTCCATTGTGTTTTATTCATATGTACATTTTGACGGAATATATTTTTAAAGGTGCTAATTTAGTTTTAAGTTAACTGTAAACTGACCAGAGTAATGTGAAAACACTTAGAAGGGTTCAATAGAAAGTTCTTTATAATAAATTCATTTCTAGATTATGTATTAAAAATTAAGATTTTTTTTTGTCAATTCTAATCCTGGCATTATGGATTTGGCAGGCTCAACTGAAAAGACATAGTAGATGTTGAATTATCCAAGCCATTTTTAATTTCACTCTATAAATATAAAGATTTTCCCTCTCATTTGGACATGACATCTTTATACATCAAGACACAGAATCTAGAACTCCCCTCCCTTTCTGTGCAAAGCCTTGTGAGTTTTATACCCAAACCATTTATTTATTTATTATTTAGTGAGCACAAGATAATGCTGCAAGGAAAACCCTCAAGAGTGAAAAATGAGAAAAAATGTCCAAACATAGAATCATAGAATCATAAAGTTGGAAGAGACCACAAGGGCCATCTAGTCCAACCCCTTGCTATGCAGGAACTCAAAATCAAAGCTTTGAAGCTGAACAGACATTTAAGTGCTCATGAAAAACATCTAATTAACTTGTTAAATGGCTGAAATGTTGGTTCTTCAGAGAAAAGATGAGATAGAAATATAATAAATCCTATCTAATTTGATAAAATAGTCGAAGCTAGCCTTTGCAGAGATTTTAGAAATTTATTTTTACTGCTAAAAATGCATTTTTTGGCATTTTTGAGAAGTGAATATTATGTGGCATACATTATGCTTGCTGCCTTACCTGATTTTAAAGAACAAATAAATTTCCAGAAGATGAAGAGGTGCTTTTTTTTTAAATAAATAGAGTAAATCCAGTATTATTCAATTTCAGATTAAAAAGAAGATCTTTTCATGATGCCACAGAACCATTCAAGATAATGTCCCATTTCAGCTGGAATGTGTGATCATGCATAATTTCTCATTCCTAGTAAGAAGACATCATTGGACAAGGCCATTAATCCATGGTGTGACATTAAATCCAAATAACTATAATGTTAAAGCACCATGATTGCCACACCATGTATCCATTCTACACCAGTAATTTGTTAAATAGTGAATTCTTGAAGGATCAGTTCTGGTCTGGGCTTCAGAAACAAACACTTCCTCTTATACAACTTTTGAGTTCTATAAATTACTTGGATGCAATCATGAATAAGTTGATAGAGATATAAAAGCCTGAAAAAAGGACTGGGGGAAAAGGAGGGAAACAATTTTCCCCCATCATCTTTGAACCCCTCCTCATTTTCCCAACCTTCCTGTTGCCTTCATATATGAAAAAGTGGCAAGCATCATGTAAGTAAAGGGATGCAGTGGTTCAAATGGTTAATTGGAAGATTGTTAGGTTGGCAATTGGAGGCCCAGGTGCTCCATGATGGGGCGAGCTCCTATTATTAGTCCCAGCTTCTGTCAACCTAGCAGTTCAAAAACATGCACATGCAAGTAGATAAATAGGTACCACTTTGGTGGGAAGGTAAACAGTGTTCTGTGAAATCATGCTGGCCACATGATCACAGAGTAGTCTCTGACAACAATGGCTCTTTGGCTTAGTAATATTATGAGCAATGTCCCCTATGGTCAGACATGACTTGACAACTTTGTCAATGGGGAATACCTTTACCTTTTATCATGCTCAGGCTAATGTATAAACTAAGCTTTGTACTAGTACTGGAATTTTTGGTTGATTAGGGAAATAAAGCAGAATAATGTGTTATTCAGAGGTAATTCTTCTGTTTCTATGTTGGCCTATTAAGGCCTTTATCAGATAACTGGTATCAAAAGGATAGCATAACATTAAAAAACAAAAACCCTTTAATTACTCCATCTCAATTTTGTTATGTCCTGAAAGATCAATGAAAAATCAAAGATCAATACCCAGTGGGATGCCACAGGCATTCCACCACTTCTGTCACAAAACAGCCTAGTTAGCCTGATCTCAATACCATGAAAGATTCTGGAGCAGCTCATTAAACAGAGAGTCTGCAAGTATTTATAAAGGAATGCCATAATCACAAAAAGTCAACATGGGTATCTTTAAAAATATGTGATGTTAGATGAATCTTGTCTTTTTTTTTTTTTTTTTGATAAAATTTCCAGCTTGGTAGATGAAGGGAATGCTGTGGGTGTAGTATATCTTGATTTCAGTAAGGCCTTAGACAAGGTCTTCCATGATATTCTGGCAAACAAGCTAGTATAATGTGGGCTAGAGAGTGCAACTGTTAGGTAGCTTTGTAATAACTGGAAAGGCTGAACTCAAAAGGTTCTTAGCAATTACTCTCTCTTCCTCCTAGAGAGACGTGACCAGTGGGGTGCCACAGAGTTCTGTCCTGGGCCTATTCAATGTCTTTATGATGAAGGAATAGAGGGCATGCTTAGCAAAACTGCAGATGAAACCAAATTAGGAGGAGTAGCTAGCACTCCAGATGACAGGATACACAGTCAAAATGATCTTAATAGATTAGAAAGCTGGGTCAAAACTAACAAAATGAATTTTCACTCAAGGTGAAAAAAAAATGAAATGCACAGATATAGGATGGGGGACATCTGGCAACAGTACATGTGAAAGGGACCTAGAAGTCCTAGCAGACCACATGTAGAACATGAGTCAATATTATGATGTGGCAGCTAAAAAGGCCAATATGATTCTAGGCTGCATCAACAGAAGTATAGTGTCTAGATCAGGGGTAGGCAACCTAAGGCCCAGGGGCCGGATGCGGCCCCCCAAGGCCTTTGGAGCGGCCCCAGGCCAGTCCTGCCACCGCCGCCGCCACTCACCATGATGATATTGATTATTGTTGTTATTACTAGTTCTTGGGGTTTTCTTGGCAAAATCTCCACAGGGGTTTTGCCATGGCTTTTCTGGGGCTGAGAAAGTGTGCATGCATATTTTTTAATTTTTTTAAAAAAATATATATATATTTATTTTTATTTATTTTTGGTGCTTCGGCCCTCCAATTGTCTGAGGGACAGCAACCCGGCCCCTGGCTCAAAAAGGTTGCCTACCCCTGGTCTAGATCAAGGGAAGTAGTAGTGCTACGCTATTCTGCTTTGGTCAGGCCTCACCTGTAATACTGTGTCCAGTTCTGGGCACCACAATTCCAAAAAGATGTTGGCAAGCTGGAGCATGTCCAGAGGAGGATGACTAAATGGGGAAGGGTCTGGAAACCACGCCTTATGAGGGGAGACTTAGGGAACTGGGTATGTTTAGCCTGGAGAAGAGGCAGTTATGAGGTGATATGAAAGCCCTGTTTCAATATTTGAATGGGATGTCATATTGAGGATGGATCAAGTTTGTTTTCTGCTGCTCCAGAGACTAGGACATGGAGCAATGGATACAAACTACAGAAAAAGAGATTCCTCCTAAGCATTAGGAAGAACTTCGGGACAGTAAGAACTGTTCAACAGTAAAACAAACTCCCTTGGATTGTGGTAGAGTCTCCTTCTTCAGAGGTTTTTATACAGAGGCTGGATGGTCATCTACCAGGGTTGCTTTGATGGCGTATTCCTATATAGCAGGAGGTTGGACTGGATGGCCCTTGTGGTCTCTTCCCACTCTGAGATTCTGTGATTCTATGATTCTATTGTTTTGCTGTGCTCCCTCTTCCTAACCTTATTTGCCTTATTTATTTGCTACTTCCAAGGCCTCCTTGCCTTTGAAACCTGAATTTCCACTTGTCTTTTTAAATAATAATAATAATAATAATAATAATAATAATAATAATAATCTTTATTACTAATCATAGTTTAGACCAGGGGTCCTCAAACTTTTTGAGCTGGGGGCTGGTTCACCATCCCCCAGCTCATTGGAGGGCCAAAGTAAAAGAAAAATGGCGGCTGGAGGCATGTGCGCGCATGCGTGCACGCACCCCTTTCTCCCTTTCTCTTCCCATCCTGCCCCGCAACTGGGGGTGGGGCTTTGAAGGCAACGAAGAGAAAATTCAGTGACAAAGAGAAAAAGTGCAGGTGACAAAGAGAAAAAATAGTGCCCGGGGTTGCGCACGCATGCGCACAACTCCAGCTGCCATTTTGGAGTCGCGCACGCATGCACATGACTCCAGGTGCCATTTTATTTCCAAAATGGCAACCAGAGTTGTGCGCATGCATGTGCAACCCCAGGCTCCATTTTTTGTTACAAAATGGTGGCCAGAGTCCTGCATGCATGCGCTCAACTCCGGCCGCCATTTTGGAACCAAAAAATGGCACCTGGGGTTGTGCGCGTGCTAGAAAGGCTGCAGTGACAGGACCGGCCATGGGCTGGATGCAAGGCCTTGATGGGCTGGGTTCAGCCTGCAGGCCATAGTTTGGGGACCCCTTGTTTAGACTATCAATAAGGATTGTCTCTTGGTAGCCTACTTAATAGGATGATATACAACTTTTTGTTACCAAAATACAATGCAAGTTTGAAATTATATGGCTTTGTGCCTTTTATTATTTGGCAAGATATTTGGAAAGACAAGTATCTTCATCTGGAAACAAGTGAAAGGCCAGGACTTTGTTGTTGTTTTAAAAGGATTTCATTAAAAACACATATATTATTGATGTTAATCCATTTTTAACATTATATTTCTATGTATAATGAAGGTATCCCTATAAAGTTATGCATAATGCAGATGTTTTCTAATTGGACTGTATAAGACTGCTTTTTGAATGTTCCAGTGCGTGATTATTTCAAGATTCTGAAGCAAATATCTCATTATTTATAGCATGAGCAATACTAAATAATTTCTACAGAATATAGCAAAATAAATGAGGGCAAATATTGTTCAGAGAGATGCATCAGTCAAAACATTTTCTGTGGTAGACAAGGTGCCACCATTTTTCTTGTCAGCACAATTTCATCATATCTCTGGTCAACCTGGTGATATCACCCTAACCTTGACAAAAAGCTTACAATATATCCCTGAGGAATGAACACAACATGATAAATCAAGTTTTCTTAGTACGTGAAGACGTGTGCCATAAAGCTGTGAATTATGACTGGAGTGATATTTCCTACTTAGGGCCTTTACAGACTGCCAGAAATACTGCAACTTGAGGCCACTTTAACTGCCCTGGCTCAGTGCTAGGGAATCATGGGAACTGTAGTTTATTGTGGCACCACAGCTCTCTGACAGAGAAGGCTCAATGTCTCAAAAAAACCCAAAAAACACCAAAGTTCCCATGATTCCCCAGCACTGAGCCAGGGCAGTTAAAGTGGACTTGAGCTGCATTATTTCTGGCAATCTATAAAGGCTCTACCTCTCCTACCAGCATTTACCTGAGAGAGAATAACCTGCAGCACATGTTCCTTAAAATACAATGGACAATAGAACTGAGATGGAAATGATATAACAATTGGAAATATAATTCAGCTTGTGATTTGCTGGACAAGTGACAGTGTGAAAGTATTGAAAGGAGAGAAGAAGGAGAAATGCTATTTACCCCATCATAAATTGATTAAATAAGCCATGTGACATCTTATTAACCAGCATTTGGGATTACTAGCACAGTGAAGTTTTGAATTTCCATTATTAAAGCAATCAGTAAAGGTACATGATCCATCAAATACAAGCAGGAAAGCAACAAAATTTCAGTTGCTATAGTAACATGGATGCTGCCATCATTTCCTTGCTTTCTCCCTGTGCCGTGCTGTGCAACACCTACGTCCTACAACTATGCAAACCAAGTGGCTATGTTGACATTTGTAAAGGCTCTGTTGAGCTCATCCAAAATCGTCATAGGCAGCCACCATGACTTTTTCTTCTTGTTCCAATTATGGTGAGATCTAAATATCATTCATTACAGAAAAAAACATGGTGATGAGCTTCCAAACAGTCTTCTACATCAATTACTGAAGTAAATAACAAACAAAATTTTTATTCACTCACATTCTTTGCTTGCATTAGAACAAAATAAAATATGCTAAAACACAAAGAAATAAAGTTTAAACTTTAATAATATACAGAAAGACAAGAGAATAAATAGCAAGAGAATTGCTTTCAGCTAGTACTAAAAGTTAAATATAGGGCCTTTGCCAGAAATAATGCAGCTTGAGGCCACTTTAACTGCCCTGGCTCAGTGCTAGGGAATCATGGGAGCTGTAGTTTATTGTGGCACCAGAGCGCTCTGACAGAGAAGGCTCAATGTCTCAGGAAAAAAAAAACAAAAAACTACAGTTCCCGTGATTCCCTAGCACTGAGCCAGGGCAGTTGAAGTGCACTCAAGCTGCATTATTTCTGGCAGTCTGTAAAGGCCCATAGTTCCCTTTCCTTCAACAGGCAATTTCTTTAGGAGACATCTTCCCTAAAGAAGGGAAGATCATATATATGGCTTGAGCTGGTGTCAAGAAATAGGTCTCCTTTGATAGGTAGCGAGGGGAGAAGATGCTAGATCGGTGTACACTTTGGCACCCCACTGTGGTGGAGGGTTGATTCCTGGAACTGCCTCCATGGAGCATGAGACTGGAAGGTATAGGAAAGAGATTGTCTTTGATGCTGATTTGAGGTTTACTCTATCTTATAAGGTTACAGGGCTTCAGAGGTAGCCCTCTAGGTTTTGGCCTTCCAAAGATGACTAGCAATGATAGCAACCAATCTCTCTGAATTGACATTGGTTCTGGTGTTTTGCCCAAGGAATAGCTGAGGAGGTGTTGTGGGTTGACATCTGGTCCCCAGCTGGACTTGCACCAGGTTGATCTCTTCTTGTTTAACAATTTTCTTATTCTCAGGTCTCAAACCGTTAAATAGGTCATAGATCAATAAAATGGGCCTTGTTTAATCCAATAAATCATATTTGGTCTCGTTATTTCATGGTTGGTCAGCAAGTGCCTGTCTGATACTGTGGTACCATCTCTTTCAGGCATTTTGGACAAAAGGAAGAATTTCTGGATTTATAGACTTAAGACTCCAATATCATATGGCCTCAGGTTAGAGGATAATGTCATCAGCCACTGAAGAATGTTGAAAACAGAGTATTAGATACTACTCACTTTCCATCTTTACCAACTACAGAAGGCACAGGCTGAAATTTTTGATCATTTTATATATTTTTAGTTCTGTTTGTTAATAACTTACACACATCTGTGTTATATTACTTGATGCAAAAAATAAGTTGTGTCATTATTTAGCAGATATTGATGTTTCCTTTCCCACATACTCCCTCTGCTTTTCTCCTTTGTCAATTATTTTATTTGTTTGGTGGATTGCAAGACATGAGGAAAAGGGTCTTCTGCTAATGACATGAATTAGATAAACTTAAATAAAACAATTAAAATTATAGTATATGTATGTCTGGGCTTTTTAATAATAACAAGGCAATTTCCCAAACAAAATTTGATGAAGACATAAAGTATAAAGTGAATTAGCACTTTTCAAACATTAGTGATGTTACATTTTAATTTTCATAGAAAAAGGAAGGATAAACTTTCTCTTAAAAGTGTTAATATAATGATGGCTGCGACTTAACAAACAATTAAATTAATATGTTGCTGTGGTTGTTCTAGTAGTTGTGTGTACCTTCAAGCCACGTTCAACTTATGACTATCCTAAAACACATCAAAGGGTTTTCTTGGAAAGATTTGTTCAGAGAGGTGTTTTTTTCATTCCTCTGAGGCTGAAACTTGCTATTATTATTATTATTATTATTATTATTATTGCTTCTGCTGCTATTATTATTATTATCATCATCCTACTTTTTCTAAAAAAAAAAAAAAATGGCTCAAAGTGGCTTGCCAAAGATCATGAAGTGGGTTTCCATGGCTGAGTGTAAATTTGAACTCTGGCTCCTGAAATCCTAGTCCAACACCCAGACCACTACAATATGCTGGCTCATGTTACAGCACAGTTAAAATAAAAATGAAATAATGAAGTATACAAACCACACAAAGTCTGCAAATGAATCAATGACATTTTAGGACATCTCTGTATTTACAGACTCCACAAAAACAACAGCAGAGATAACATAGATATATGGAATAATTTCTCCATTGATATTAGAAGTGTATCCAGTGTTGGGTGTTTCTTTGTTGTTAAATGTCCTCGAATTGATCTCAACCCATGGTGACCCTGTGGATGAGACATCTCCAAGACCTGCTGTCCTCCACTACTCTGGTTAGTTCCTGTACATTCATATCCATGACCTCCTTCATAGACTATCTATCTAGCATTCAGCCTTCCTATTTTTCCACTTTCCTCCACTTTCCCTAGCATTATTGTTCTTTCTAGTGAGTCATGCCTTCTCATGATGTGTCTGAAGTAGAACAGCCTAACTTTTTTCATCTTGGCTTCCAGAGAGATTTCTGGCTTGATCTGCTCTAGGACCCATTTATTTGTCTTTTTGGCTGTCCAGGGGATCCTCGGCACTCCAGTGCTACATCTTAAATGTATTGATTTTCTTCCTATCATGTTTCTTAACTGTTCAGCTCTCACATCCATACATAATAATAGGTAATACAATGGCTTGTATAATTCTAACTTTTGTGCTTAGTTGTATATCTTTGCATTTTAAA
>JAIPUX010001232.1:87937403-87948255 GCA_020142125.1 Phrynosoma platyrhinos | reverse complement strand
CTGAATAGCTTGACCTTTCAAACAATTTTGCCAGCATGAGAAACTGGAACAGTGATGAAACTTACTGTAATATTTTTGTGTTTTCTACCCATACAAGACCAATGATTTACCTGATTAACTGATGATCATTTTCGATGAGATCAGAAATGAGAAGGAAGCTAGATAGGTATAATGCAGCTTCATTGCTTCTACCAGATGTTTCAGCAAAATTTGATACTGTCAATCATGGTATCCATCTTCTGGTATGCTTGGTAGATACAGGACTTGTAGATCTCAAGTTGTGATATTTGCCTGAATCTTCCAGACTCTGGGAGACTTTTATTCAGCCTATGAGATTCTTCAGGACTCTTTTTGGGGAAGGTTCATAATATTATTTAACATCTTCATGAAGCTACTATTGGAGGTATTGTCCAAAGACTAATGCTGGATCTTGTCACTATGATGATGTTACACAGCTCTGTCTTGAACAGGTAAGGCAGTTATTGAGGAGGCTGTGGAATTAGTGTCTCACTGTAATAAAGAACTGGATAAGGTGAAGAAACCAAGGCTCTTCTCAAATGAGATAGAGATTCTGTTTATTAGCAAAAAGGCAAACCTATGATTAGAATATAATTTTTCTTCATGATGAGCCACTTGTCTCTCTTCCTAAGCCACAGTGATATCACCTGACATTTCAATTACTGTAATATACTTTACTAATGCAAAGTATAGTGGCCATCTTTTAAAGTATTGTACATTTTACAGAACATGGACAGAAACAGCTACCCAGCCCAGTTCCAGGAACTCGGCTTTTAAATACTTGCCTTTTCTTCTGTGTAGAAAAGTTCAGTTTTTATTGCTTTTATGCAACCCTATCCAAAGGAATGAGTGAAGGGGAAAGAAAACTGAGCCCTTTTCAATTCATTTTATCTTTACAGAATACTTATCCCTGATACTTCACGAAGGAGTTAAACAGTGCTGCACCTGTACTAATTAGGCTGGTACTCATAAGCCAGGCCACTCCAAATGGCTGCTTGGATCAAGCCTAGGACTAAGTTCTGCAATGGCATCAACATCATGAAACTCAGAACGAGATCTGGGGGTGCAACATTGGTAGGCAGGTTGGTACTAGTTTGCCTACTTGCAGGTACTTGCAGGAAGAGAAAAATACCATTCTTATCCATTATTATTTTAAATATTCTTAATATAGAGGCCCTTACAAGCACAATGTGCCTTCCATGTGTTCAGTGTAGCTTACTCCAACCAGGAGCCCTGGTGGCACAGTGGTTAAATGCCTGTACTGCAACCTCTCACTCACAAACCACAAGGTTGTGAGTTCAATACCAGCCAGGGCCTCAGGATCAACTCAGCCTGGCATTCTTTTGAGGTCACTAAAATGAGTACCCACCTTGTTGGGGTCAATTGGCTTACACATTGTAAACTGCTTAGGGAGTACTTAAGTGTATTGATAAGTGATATAGAAATCTACTTGCTATTGCTGTTACTACCATAAGTGTGCATAGGATCGATTGCAGCCAGCCTTTGTTATGTCTGGAAAGGTTCAGTGATAACAACTGCCTTATTATGTTTCAGTGCTTGATCAGTTAGTACACTACTAAATAATCCCAGCTGGATTTACAGAAGGAATGAAGGGGAGCACAAAGACAACAGAGTCTTGGTTGCCCAATTTTGCCACATCATTTCAGAGGGACCCTCCCTTTGCCCAGTCTTGGGAGGGGGCCAATCCTTCCTGCTGCCCCCCTTCTCAGATCCATGGTTCAAAAATTAGAATCCTAGAATTAAAAGGGATCACAAGTTCTATTTAGTCCAATTCCTTCCATGCAGGAACACACAACTAAATCAGCCCTGAAAGATGCCCATACAACATCTCTTTAAAGACCTCCAAAAAGCTTGCTCTCTATTTTCTTCCCTTTTCTCCCAACAGTCACCTGTCATGGTTACTGAGAATACTGAGCCCTAATTGTGCTTCTTTGAGGAGGGATCCATTGTAGGTTTTTCCCATTTTTTAAAATTTCCATTCCTGTACATCTTGATACTTTTCCTGTACATCTTGATACATACTCTTTTTTGGTTGGATTATTTAGGCAATCTTGGTATCAGGTCATTATTCATTCTCAAGGGCTCTGTTAGAGGGAGTGATAAGGAAAGATCTTGCTGAATCAGCCCAATGATTTTTATGTTCTACTACTATAACCAACACTAACTAGACCAGGGATAGGCAACCTTTCCCCTTTAAGGGCCGAGGGACTTCAGTTCCCAGAAGCCTCAGCCATGTTGGCCAATAGTCCCATGTTGGCCAATAGCTCCTGGGATTCTGGGAGCTGAAGTCCCTCGGCCCTTAAAGCGGAAAGGTTGCCTACCCCTGAACTAGACACATAGCTCAGATTCAACTTTCCAGATTATGTGATAGTTAGAACAGTCAGTATATTCTATGGTTTTTGGAACATCCAACACCAAATAAGAGATGAAACAGTAATTCTGATCTCAACTTTGATTAGGTCCCATATTGAGAGATGATGAGTTATAAATCAAATAAGTAAATAAATAAATACACACTTTCCCCATTTATTGGTAGGAAGTTGATCATGGGGAAAGACCATGGCTGCATCTGCCCTGCAGAAACAATCCAGGTTGACACCACTTTAACTGCCATGGTTCACTGCTATGAAATTCCAGGAATTGTTGCTCTGCTCAGGTGTCACATTAAACTACAATTCCCAAAATACCATCACATTTAGCCATGGCAGTTAAAGTGGTGTTAACCTGGATTATTTCTGCAGTGTGGATACAGCTCATGTGTAGTTTTCTTTTCCTTTTCTACTTATCCTCTAACTTTTATTTGGATTAGGATTGCTATTTTTTTTAATAGATGTTATTTGGTTACCACGGCAGTCATTTTATGGCACAACTTGGCACTTTGCTGTCTTTTTCATAGCAAAAAAATTCAAAATTCACATATGTTGTGGGCATTTGTGTGCAATAATCTGCTGTTTTAAACCTCCCCCTCTCTAAGTCACAGAGAAACAGAGATTTCCATAGGTAGCAAATGGACTGTCAGAACATCCCATGATCAGTGGCCATGCTGGCTTAGAAATTTTAGGAATTGTACTTCATAAGGTAATTTTTCCATGCTCAGGTACTGGCCCACTTATCTGTTTGTTTATTTTTATTCCCACCCTGCCATGACCTCACAGCATACAGTCTTGTTATTCTTCTACCATCTACTGATATCATCTAAGCATATCAATAAACCTTTACTATAATAATCCCATTTAAAAAGAACAAAATGGAAAGTCCTCTATTAATAGTCAACCCTGATATTATTGTTTTTCAAAGTATAAAATGGTTTTCAGAAGAAGAAAAAAAATCCCTTCAGAAAAGGAAGCTTACTTTGAACAGTTGCATCTAATTTGTCATAATAATTTTTCACCTTCATTCAAAATTGTTTAAATTCAGCTCACACCTACATTTGGACTATGCATTGTCATTCTGTATATTCAAGTAAAATTTTGATTATTTTGTATTTATGCAGACATAGCTGCAGGATTTAATCAGAGAAGTCTACTAACTGTTGCAAATCACTTGATTCAATATTTTATTCATTCTTTTCATAGAAGCCAGGGCAGGAGTAGTCTACAAAGAACCTGTTTGTCACTCTGCAAGTTCATGATTAGAACAAACATATAGCTGTTTTCATTCATTTGAACTTCTATCAAACTCCAGAGGATTTGTCCTTTCTTGTTAGAACTACTAAATAAACTAGATTTGGAGGCGGGGGTGGGTAGAAGAATGTTCTATTTATCAGCTGTCAAAATGAAAACCATATGAACTGAGTCAAAATGTTGAGGTTTCCTATTTGGATAAAATATCTGACAAAACTGAAAGAGAGAAAAAAGCTTTGGTAAGATTAGAAACAATTCTTGAAGGTGGAGACTTTCTTCTTCCTAATTAATTACTACCTTGCAAATGTGCCATGTAATCTGATATAATGTTGTTGTTGTTGCTTTATGATGTCAAATCATTTCTGATTTATAATGACCCTAAGGCTCTATCATGGGGTTTTCTTGCCATGTTTCTTCAAAGTGGGTTTGCCATTGCCATCCTTTGAGCCTAAGGTTACCTTGTGGGTTTCTATGGCAGAATTGGGATTTGAACCCTGGTCTCCAGAGTTGTAGTCCAGTACTCAAACCATTCCACCATTCTGGCTTTTGTTTTTATGTTACAATCTACATATTTTGAAACTACTATGAGTAATGGTGTTATAGATATGAGTAGCTGTCTCTTATTCTGTTTTATTGTTGCTTTCAAGGATGGTTCTTCACAGTACCCATTCTGCTTCCAATATAACTTAGATTTTGGAATGAATATGGGAGTGTTTTGTTTCACTTTGTGTCTTTTTACTGTACTGGTTATTGAAGTTCAGGAATGTGTTTGTGCACTATGCAAAAAGCACTATGGAAAAGGAATCTTTTGTTTTCCAAAGCTTTTGGAGTTTTAGTATAACATTGTTTTATTATCTTGTAAGCTTCAGAGGAAGGCAAAGGCAAACCCCCTCTGAACAAATCTTGTCAAGAAGACCACATGAAATGTTTGCCTTAGGGTTGCCATAAGTCAGAAACAGCTTGGAGACACAGCACAACAACAAATTTTGATATGTATTTGTCACTTTCCCTTATTTATATTGTATTCTTTTTGTATTATATCTGTATAATTTGTTTTATAATTATATCATTTTATTTTTGTATTATTCCATCCTTCCACTGTGTGCGTATATGCATGTGTATATTTTAGATTCTACTCTGTTTTTATTGTTGCTTTGCTTGTGAAGTGCTATGTACATAGAGGGTATTATATAAATAAACAATCATCATCATTATCATCATTATCTCAAAAGCACTCCTGATACAACTATGAGGCTTACTGCATTACCTTTTAAGTTGACATCAGTTAACTGCCATGGCTCAATTATATGGAATTCTAGGAATTGTAATTTGTTGTGGCACTGGAGCTCTCTGACAGAGAAGGCAAAATGTCTTACAAAACTACAGTTTCAGAGGAGATGGGGTGGAAGAGTGTGCCTTCAAGTCTGATATGTGACCCTAGGGAGAACCTATCATGGGGTTTTCTTGACAAAATTTATTTGGAGGAGGTTTGCCATTACCTTCCCCTGAGGCTGAGAGCATGCAACTTGCTCAGGGTCACCTAGTGGGTTTCATTACTGTGCTAGGATTCAAACAATGGGCTCCAGAGGTGAAGTTCAACACTCAACCACTATGCCACACTGGCTCTGTCCTATTTGTCATTTTGCTTCATAGGAAGGCATTTTCACACTCATCATTTTTAGGCTTCTAGAGACCATTCTTCAACATGTTCACACTTTATTTCAGAACAGGATGTCCCAGAGCAGGATATCAGAAACTTCTGATCTGAAAAATATTTACTAGATCTCTGATAAAAAGCAACAACCTGCATTTTCCCAATTAACATTAGCATACTAATTCATTCACACTAGTAAATCATTTGTAGTAAGAAATTTCACATAAACAGCAACAATACTGTTTGTTACAATAGCTATGTGAGATCTCCTTATATAGCATTTTTTCATGTCTTGTATGTTTTTAGTTTACTGTAGTAAATTTTTATTACAAATCATGCATATAAGGTTTAGCCTGAAGCAGTTGGTTATCTGCTGTCATTAGTGTATCTTGCAGAGCCACACTGTGGAAACATAAGAAGATTGCCCTACATTGCTATACTTCGTATTCATTTTAAAAGGTCCTGTGCTTTGATGACTCTTAGATCTCCAAAAGCAGCTTTGTCCACAGTAATTGTTTTTTCTATCTGAACATTGCAGTTGTTTGGGTAATCTTGTTTGCAAAATAAATATTTTTGTTCACATCTCGAAGTAATTTACAAGAAACCATGGGGCTGGTATGTGGAATTGTGTTTGGTATTTGTGTCCTTCCCCTCCCACCACCATTTCCTTCAACCATTTGGCTAAACTACATGAGAAATCTTTTTCAGTATAAAAATTTTATGTTTCTATTCTTTCTTTTTTTCTTTCTAGCAATAGCAAGGACATTTCTATATTACTTCTCAGTGCACTTAAGCACTCCCTAAGTGGTTTACAATGTGTAAGCTAATTGCCCAAAACAAGCTAGGTACTTATTTTACTGACCTCAGAAGGATGCCAGGCTGAGTTGACCCTGAGCCCCTTGACTGGTATTGAACTCACAACCTTGTGGTTTGTGAGTAAGTGGCTGCAGTACAGGCATTTAACCACTGCACCACCAGGGATTCTTTCTTTCTTTTTGGCAAATATTGTAGCCAGATGTTGGTTTATTTATTAAAACTTTGTTAAATTCAGAGAAGGTTATCTAACCAGAAACTTATTTTGAATTGAAAACATCCTCAGGAACTCTGTGTGTGTGTGTGGGGGGGGGTCCTAAAGTAAATCAACCCCACGCCAATGCCATCCTGATGGCGTGCACCACTACGCACAGTGCACAGCATCAGGATGACCTCCCAGCTCAGTGTTTAAACATGCTGTGTCAAAAGGGTGAAGAAGAGCCATGGCGCCAGCCCTTAGGGTGGCTTTTTGCTGCCCCTAAGATTAGTGGCATTTTGCCACTCTTTTAGGGATAGCAAAAGGGAGGATCAGGGCTGCAGCATGGGGTTGCTGTGGCCCCGGTCTGCTACTTCCCAGGGCGGCCCAGAGCCACCCATCTGCAGAGGTCCGAAGTTGCAATTGGTTTACCATATGATTAATCAGCAATTATTGGTCTTAATTGTGAATGACTCATGTTTTTGAAAGCAATCATGACATAGAAAACCAAGTTTTAAGAACATGTGCCACTGTAATTTCAGAGTATACTGTGTATTCAGACTGGAAGTAAATAAGTAACAAAGAAAAATTGATCAGAGGAGAAGCATTTATGTTTCTCTTTCTTATCACACACCTAAATAAACTGGTTTACCTGATCTGGCTTAAACATAAATGCAGATGGCATCTGGACCCTATCATAAGAATTTTGCTGCCGAAATCACCGCCCAGGGCCATTCCAGGGCCATACCCACTCCTAGAGCCACTCAGTGTGGTGTTTGTTTTTTTTCAAAGCCAGGAGTTTTCTGGCTTGAGAAAATGGCTGCCAGAGCAGCTCCAGGAGGAGAGATGGCCTCGGGATGGTCTTGGGTGGCAATTTCAGTAGCAAAACCCTTGTAATAGGGTCTGGACACCACCCACATTTATTTTTAAGCTGGATCAGGTAAACCAGTTCATTTAAGTGAGTGATAATCTTTTCAGTTTGTACCTGCCAGAAATGGAATAGAATTTGCAATAAAAAGTGTACAGCTATGGGAATGCATTCCCATTCTAAAGGTCTAGTTTCTGCATGTGGGTCCAGGAGATGGATTTCAACAATTCTATATATATAAAAAGACAAAATAAGTTGTATTAGCCTTCACTATGTTCACTGCACAGGTCAATGAAGCTGTGATGCTGATTGTAATAATGAAGCAGATGGGGTGGAAGCAGATAAGAGGGACTCTGGTATGCGGGTTGCTGAGTAAATCACACTGAAAGGAATGCATTAGCCCCCTATTTCCTCAGAAGTCATCATCACAATCCCTGACTGATTTTTTCCCTAAATAAAAACTCTCTGAAATAATCATAGCTACCTTGAATCTCAGGTTTTTTGTAACTGTGCTTTGGAAGGCTTTAGTAGTTGTTTTTACATATAGAAGGATGGACTTCCCTATACTGTTTCAGGTCAGACATCTTTGTAGTGAAGGTGTTGGTCTGGCCAAAGAAGAGGGTAGAACATGATAGCAGTGACCTCTACCTTGTTTATTTTAAAATAAAATAATATAAAAGAATAGTTTATACAAGACCGTAATATAGGATAATTCAAAGCTTACAATGCAAATGGATTAGTGGACATAATTTGGGGTTTGCTCACTTCATGGAAAAACAAGTTGGTTTATAAGTGAACAAAATGCTTAAACAACTTTTTTCCATCTCCATTCCTGATGTGGGTAATTTTTCTTGACTCTGTCCAGATTTCCAAATGCCATGACATGTAATTCCTACCCAAGGGTTGAAAATTGCCCAAAACTAGAGGTCCATGTTCCCCCCCCTTCTCAGTAATACTCTACATAACACACCACATTTTCATGTCCATCCCTGAAACATTTAACCAGTTCTTCTCTCGTCTCCCCACCCCAGTATCAATATTCTTTCCCAAAGTCTCCTGGAGAAAGGTTGGCTATTTTTCCATTATCCACACATGCCACTTTTAGGCCTGACGGGCTGTTTTTCAAAACCAAAACCTGGAAGGTCACTTCCTGCTTTAAAGGTGATTTCCCTCTCAATGCAGTGAAATGATGAATGGTGAGGGGCTTGGAGTTCCCTGTGGGTATATAAATTGTCACCTTTGCCTACTCTGCATAAAAACTCATGCAAAATACAAAGATTAGGGAAACATACACTACACAAACAAATTAAAATGATAGCCCATTATGCAGTTCTATGATTTCCTTATAAAGTCTCCAGGTAGTGTTTGTATGCAGACAAATATTATCTGTGAATCATTGTTTGGATAGAATAAAAGTCTCATTCTAGATTCCTAGCCCAGGAGCCCTCACAAGCTTGATCAGGCTCTGAATACATAGAAACAAAAGCAAAGCAGCTTCATCTATATACCACTTCATACCTCACTGTGCAGTGTCTAAGTGGTTTACAACTGTAAGCTCATTGCCCCCCAACAGCTGGGTACTCATTTTAGCGACCTCGGAAGGATGCAGGCCTGAGTCAAGCCTGAGCCCTGGCTAGTACTGAACTCGCAACCTTGTGGTTTATGAGTGAGTGGCTGCAGTACAGACATTTAACCACAGTGCCACCAGCAAACCTGTACCTTGATGACTGCAAATGAGTTCATATATATCCTGTGAAATGACTATCAGAGGTATAGAAGCCACATTAATTTCACCAATTGAGTAATGAATTTGCAAGAGGTCACTACCAGCAGCATATTCATATCATTGCAGGGGAAATGATGCAGCCCCAGGATATTTGTGTTATGAATTGCACCCATACAGATGTAAATACTGTAAGATTTGAATTGCCATGGACAAAATGTATTCATAGATTCAATTGTTGTTAGTATAGTGGGTATATATAGAAATATGATTATTTGTTTTTAATGTAGCATTAGCCACAAGTGAGAAGATAAAAATCAAAATGATAAATTTGCAAATGTCTCCCTATTCTTGAATATTTGCAATAAGAGACAGTGACACTGAGCCTGTAAGTGCTGAAAAGCCATTTTGTTTCTGAGAAGAGTCAAAGTATGCCAGCAGATAATCATAGAGAGAGGCTATTAAGTTGTCATGTTTATGCTGTGGCATTACAGCTTCATAACTCATTGTCATCCCATATTGATGCTATGGCTTGTCTACAAATACTGAAACCCAATGTCATGAATGGCAGAACTCTTCAGTTATTCAGTCATACTCTCTGAATCAATTCAAGGCAACCTACTTCTTTCTCACTCTTTTTACCAGCTGCTGAAAGGGAGGAGAAGAGAGAGGTTGTATCTCATCGATCTCTGTCACTTTCCTCCTCCCTGGACAGTTCCTGTCTTTCTATAGGGCTATGAAGGGGTTTACAGGAAAAAGCTTGAATAAAGGAATGTGACTGTAGATGTCAATCTGTTCATACACTTTAAAAAGCAGTGCACAATAGTACAGTATCTTAATATCACATAATCTTTGGGGCTTTTTCAATGTCTGGATAAAGGTCACCACCCTGTAAACCTGGCTTTTCTTAAAGTACAGGCATATGGAAGAATACCTGCATACTCTTTCTTTTAGAATTGTGTTTCAGTAATAGCTAGTATCACCTCCCAATGCCTAAACAGTTGTCAAAGTATCCAGAAAAATAAAAGTTAATCTGGTTTGAAGTGTACTTGGAAGCTTACAAAACTGGGTGTAGCTGGCCACTGTGCTTGTTATTCACTCTTTTATTTATCAACATTTAATAATCATTTTTCTCTTAAACATCTCATAGCATTTTACAATAAAGACACAAAATATACAATTGCTAATAACAATTATAATAATTCTACAACTGCTATGATAACTATCACAAATCCTATAGCCACAAAATCAGTTAAAGACAATTCATTAAGAATAAATAGCTGACAAGGCTAACAATCAGAAAGATACCTAGGCCAGGGGTAGGCAACCTTTCCCCTTTAAGGGCCGAGGGACTTCAGCTCCCAGAATCCCAGGAGCTATTGGCCAATATGGGACTATTGGCCAACATGGCTGAGGCTTCTGGGAGCTGAAGTCCCTCGGCCCTTAAAGGGGAAAGGTTGCCTACCCCTGACCTAGGAAAAGAAATAGGTCTTAGTTGACAGTAGAAACACTCAAAGCCTTTGACTGCATAGATCATGAAAGGCTATGGAATGCCCTTAAAGACATGGGAGTGCCAAAACATCTAATAGTCCTAATGAGGAATCTGTACTCAGGGCAAGAGGCTACTGTCAGAACAGAACACGAAGAAACAGAATGGTTCCCAATTGGCAAAGGGGTCAGACAAGGCTGCATTTTATCATACTACTGTTCAACTTATCTGCAGAACATATTGTAAGGAAAGCAGGCTTGGACACAGAAGAAGGAGGAGTGAAAATAGGAGGAAGGAATATCAACAATCTGAGATTTGCAGATGACACCATAATTTTAGCAGAAAATCTCAAAGACCTGAAACAGCTACTAAGAAAGATCAAAGAAGATAGTGCAAAGCCAGGTTTATTGTTGAACATAAAGAAAACAAAAATAATGACCACAGAGA
>JAIPUX010001232.1:87913952-87935719 GCA_020142125.1 Phrynosoma platyrhinos | reverse complement strand
CCCTAAAGGTATTGTGGGGACATTTTACAATTGGCTTGTAGAGGAAACTTATGGTAACGGGCTGGCATATAAAATGAGATGGGAAATAGATTTGAAAATATCAATTAAAAAAAAAAGGTTTTTAAATACTGGCAAATTTATTGTGGCATACATTTATACATTTGGCTAGGCTACCATCTGCTTCATCAGATGTTTATTAAATTACAAGAACATAGGAGCATGTATGCAGGGTAGTACAGTAACGCCAAAATCCATGAAACAGCAACACTTTGATTAGCCAACCAAAACTGCACAATATAAATGATGCAAGCTTTCAGACCTCAACTGGCTTCTTCATCAGGCAAAAGTGTTAACACTCAAACAAGGGAAAGAAAAGAAATGATGATGTTGAGAGTCATATGCCTACATTTCCTCAAGCTGATGTTACAGTTGTTTTCTAATTACTAATTACTTCTCCTTGGCCACATGGTCTCTGGGAGACAAAGAGTAAATTCTAATAAGTAAAATTTAAAGTCCATGGTTGGAGATGAGAAAATTATAAACATGGAGGCCATAGGGATATATGATATAGAAAACAGAGTGATATTTACTTTATCAGCAGTCACTAGACACAAAAAAATAATAATTGCAGGGTGATACAGACATCTTTGCATTGGGGCAATGATGCAGCATGGTTTAAAAAACAACAAATTTGCTTCTCCTGAAGCTATAAGAGAGAGCACTGAACCTCTTAATCAACTTTGTAGTTCAGCTGTTTCACAATGAAAACTCTCTGAATCTCTTTTTTGTTCAAGAAAGACCACCTTAATTGAATGCAGAATGCCATCAAACTTTGAAATGTTCCTCCACTTTTTTTTAAAAAAAATGTCATTTTTGATGTATGATTGTGCCCATTTGTTTTGTGTGTATATATATAGAGAGAGAGAGAGAGAAAGAGAGAGAGAGAGACATGGTCTGTTTATCCCATGCAGAAAGCAGGAGGGCATTGCTTGTAAATGCTGGCATATTTCATACTAGAAGATACCTCTTTCCCCTTAACAGCTCTTTTGTTCCTACCAGCTTTCCTACCCTGCTCAGCAGAGAGAGCAAAGGATTCGCTTAATGCGTTCCATGAATAGACCTTCATGAATAATTTGTTTAATAATCTGAAAGAAAAATTGTTTCTCTAGCTCCCAAACTGACCTTGCTGTGTAAACCTCCATTGATGATACACTGTTTCTCTGCTGCTGATCTCTATGCAAATTCATTCTGTTCTACACTCTTATGTGTGTCAATTGAATAAGTGTGGACTGTACGCTCAGAGGCATTGTTTGTAAACGGGACAAGCCCATGCAAACACATTAACATTCTATTTTGTATTTTCCTGGGACAGAACAGGATACAGAAAATAAGTAATGGGGATGAGATGTGATTTTAAAAAGAACACAAATTATGAATGCCTGGAAAACTCAACCTCCCCATCCAGTTTGAGAAGTGAATTCAAAATCTAATTCTACCATGCCCCCTTCAATGACTAGGAATGTATTAAATATAAAGCTCACATCTGTGGATGTCTGTCCTTTCCTGTTTCATGCATTTTATTTTTTAATAATATAAGAGCTGTTACTTTTTTGCTTATTTATTTAAATTGTATATATTATGTATACATTTTTCAATGTATGCCTTGCTTGAGCTAATCCCCCTTGATGACTAATGTGTCTATTAAACAGTATATTATGCAGATTTGAAACATGAACATTTTTGTTGCTTAGTTTTCAAATGTTCATACCTTTTCTAGAAAGGTTTGCAGCCATCTGTCAATGTTAAAAGAGAACAATGCAAATTGAGCACACCAAGACAATCCTTATGGAGTACAAACTGAAAACAGATTCTTCACACATTTCTATATATGACAATTGATTCAAAATCAAATAGAGCAAGACCTAGGCAATGTGTGCCCCTTTAAATGTTGCAATGCAATTCCTCCTATAGTTATGGCTAGGCCTGATAAGAGTTGCAGTCCAAGCTGCCATCCTTAAAGCATACCAAACAATGTAAAACAAGGGGATGATCTGCATGGGCCTGTGTTCTCCTGTCTCCTGTTGTTTTCTTAGGATGATGCAGGCCAATACTCCTGGGCCAGGATTGGGCAGACTGGATGACAATCTGACATTGATCCTGGTGCAAAAGGGCCTTAGTGCAGGTCAAAATGATCTGCTGTTTCCCACGATGTTTCTCCGACACTCCACAGCAACCCCTGGTAGACTGGATGGCCCTGCCTTGCCCACTACTTCCCCCACCCTTGCCCACTACTGAGCAGACCCCCATTGCTGAGTCTGATGTGGAAAGGTCATCCTCTGTGAAATTACGTGGGTGCATTCAGGTGCTCTGTTTCCATGTCAGACGCAGTGACAGGGATCTGTTCAGTAGCAGCAATGTGCATTGATAAGGACACCATGGTGTACCAGCCCAGGGAACAATCCAGGTTAACATCAGGTCAAGACAGCATGGGCTTGGCCTGCTGTCCTAGCCCATCTGCTCAGTCCCAAGGCTCGTGGACAAACCAACCTTCTGAATCTGCCTTCCAGTCTAATTTGGTTCCATATACTAAGGTACTCATGGGAAAAGAACTTGAGGTATTTTAACAACTTCCCCCTCCCCAGCTTCAGGTTTGTTTGCTTGGGGTTTTTGTTTGTTTGTTTTTTGTAAAACCCCTGGTCTAATGCACAAATAGAAGAGAAACTACAGTCACTGCTCCATATTTATGGAAATTAGGGCCCCCATGAAAATTGAAAAATCACAGATATATTAGCCCCCCCCCCCATGAATGATAAAGAGTCCTCTCCCTCCAAGAGCACCACCCGTAACTCTCTTTGCAATCTTGCAACACATAGCCTCCTCTCCATTTCCAAACTGCTTCCACTTTCAATCTGACATTAGCAGCCATGACTGCAGAGGGTCTCCTCCCCTCCCCCTCCCTCCCAGCCAGACAAAAGCAATACTGCATTTCCCCCTATTTGTCAAGCTTTACATTCTCCTCTTTTCTAAAGCCTTTCCATTTTGTAACCATTGTTTGCCACCATCACCACAAAGGGAAGGTACAGTGGGAGGAGGAGGTGGGGAGAGAAGTTGGATCTGAGTGACTGCAACATCAGATCCCTGGAAGTGACAGCAAATATCAGATTCAAAGGGAAGGACTTTGGAAATGAGAAGGATGAAAAGTTTGGCAAAGCAGGGGAATGTACAGTGTTGGTTTTGGCTGGCTGGGAGGAAGGGTGAGGAGGAAGGGGATGAAGAGGTTGACTTTGTTAAGCAGCATCTACAAAGTCACGGAATCTGAATCCTGCAAATGTGGAGGGCTGACTGTATATTTAAGTCTTGGCTTATTTATGATGTTTGTTCATGTGGATGTCCCTCAAAAGCAAATTCTTGAGGAATGGGACAGAATGGATTTATAAATGAAGGGATAACAAAAAAACTTAGGGGGATTGCAGACTGCCAGAAATAGTGCAAATTGAGTCCACTTTTAGGGTTATGGTTAGTGCTAGGGAATCATGGGAATTGGTTTTTTTCTTAGACATTGAGCCTTCTCTATCAGAGAGCTCTGGTGCCACAATAAAATACAGTTCCTATGATTCCCTAACCCTAACCCTAACCCTAAAAGTGGACTCAATTTGCACTATTTCTGGCAGTCTGCAACCCCCCTTAGATAGAAAATCAATCTGTCCATCTCTAAGGGCTGAATTTTAAAAAAGGGAAAGGATTTGGCAGGCTTTACATTTTTAATTATTATCTGCCATTGTATATGTGCACATAATATATATATCTTTTAAAATAATAAAACAGAAAAAATAAAACAATGAGTCACAAAAAGACTTCCCCTCCTTCCACACCTTTATGGAATGCAAACAGGGAAAAGTGAGATGTCAGTCATGCTCACTGAAGTTTCTACATAGTGTGAAAACAATAACACTTTCTTAATATAGATGCCAAAGTTCCTGTGATTAATAGAAGGGTTCATAATGTTAACATCACATATACATCCCCCACCCCTCTGAAAATAATACCAAGGCATCCTTTCTGAATGCAGTGATTCACATAGCTGTATCTCTGGAAGAAGGAGATAAAATGATGATGATGATGATGATTTACTCCAGTCTCCAGCTTTCTAGAATGCAAAGTGAGAAACTGAAAAGTGTTGGTATCTGTGACTTTAATGTTTGATGCATTTGTATTTCTGGGACAAATTTGTCTGTCTCTCTTTTTCTTTTCTTTTTTTCTTTTGGCTACTTATATTGTATTTCTAAATGTTCAACTGAAATTTTAAGTTACACCAATGGCAGAAATTTGGGGACTAAAGGGAACAGTGAGTACATATTCACTATGGAAATAATGCACTTTGACACCACTTTAACTACAATGGCTCCATCTTACAGAATCTTGGGATTTGTAGATTTGTGAGGCACCAGCACTCTTTGGCAGAGAAGGTTAAAGACCTTGTAAAACAAAACAAAAAAACCCCCCCAAAAAACAATATAGAATTCCACAGGATGGAGCTATAGCATTTAAATGTCAAACTGTATTTTTATACAGTTGCACTTTTTCATGGGGGCCAGATTTTTGTTTGGGAGTGCACAGACCTTATCACGTCTCTGCATAGCTACATCCCTGGTTCACATAAAATTGTTCCTTAAGCATTTATGCTTATTCAGAAGCTGCATACGTATTGTTCCTAATGCAGCGAATTGATCTGAAAACATACACACAGTCCCCAATGTCACTTTTGATTTGTCTGAGTGGGGCACTAATGGACTGTTATGTCATAGCTGAGCTTAGGACTGTGACAGTCATTGCACCTTAGTAGAACTGTGGGTTCCTCAATAACTATTGTGATATATGTTTATGCAATACTGAACATATATAGGTCTTGGCCTGTGCTGTTGACAAGCACCCCAAAGATGTTAACAGGACTATGTACTATGCTAATGTGTCATGGGGTATGTGCTGTGTAGTTTACAAGCTCATCAATACAAGAGGGAAGAACCCATTAGAGTATATTTAATAATTGTTGCTGTTGGCATTATTACAAGTTAACTCTCTGTTTCACTTTTCTTGTACTTTTGGAAGAATCTATTATTTTATATGATGTTGTAATTTACAGTGCATAGCTCTAGCAAGGTGGTGCAGAAATTTATATATAAATAAATAGGCCCAATAATGCTATGAACAGTGAAATGGCTATTACTATTGTTGGCATTATTCATGCTACAGTGTATTGATGGCTTTCTGAAGAAAAAGCCAGTGATTCTCTAAAGCAAGAGCATAAAAGAGTATTCAGGCACCTAGGTTTTGAGCCCTTTGGTATCCACTTCTATATTCACTGGTGTAATACTGTAGTAGCATTTAATGAAAGATTAAAATAGTCAGTCCCAACAGCACAACATAAAGCGCTGGGTTAGTTAAAAATTAATGCTTTCATTCCAAATGATTTTATCTCTTTTGAAACATCTAAGATAGACAATACTTGTATCCACAAATCCAGACACAATATTAACCATCTGAAACTGACATGATTGAACTCCTGACTTACCTAAAGTATGGAGGGATATTATGGATCAGGCTTGTACAGACACATACCTGGGGTATTTTTCTTTCATAGGAACCATGACTGGGTTCTGGTATTTAGCAATATTTTCTAACCTTAACAGAAATATTTAACAATGATGCCTTGATAAATTATAACTAAATGATTAGAGTAAATATTTTACAACCAGGATGCAAATTTTGCCAACATAGATCTTCTCATATATTGCACAAACTTTGTGAAAAGAAATGCACCTCATATCAAGAATCCACACATTTGAGAGACTTATAGGGTCTTAACTGCTTCCAAACAATGCACACATTTAAAAAGTGTACACATAAAAAAATAGGCACAAAAATACTTCAGTCAGTGGTGGAAATTGCAAACATCAAATAAAGCATCACTTGAAAGAAACTATGTATGAATTTCAACACAGAAGGCAAAAAACAAAGTCTTACAACCTGACAGAAATAAGGGCAAGACGGATATGCTTGGGGAAGCTGGAGAAACATAACAAAATCTAGACTGTGAGTTTTTCATATTCCGAGGCTGTATGAATGGGCCTAGTTTGCATGAAGGAAAGAAGGAAGAAACAGGCCACCCCCACCTTCCCAGGATAGAGTTTACCATTCTACTGGGTGTGTTTGCTTGATGATGATGCTGCTCCTGACCTCTCCTGGAGGACTGCTGTCTGTAAGAACTGCTCCCTTCAGAACCAAGCTCTAGGCACCCAGCTAATTACTAGCTAGGGAGGACTACCTGCTCTTTGCAGGGGAGATAAAAGCTGGTGCCTGCTATGATAGGGGAGCCAGCATGTGGGAAAAAGAAACAGGATAGAGTTTACCATCTTACTGTCTGCTTGCTTGCTGCTTGCTATTGTCAGCCTCACCTGGAGAACTACTTTGGAATGTAATCCTGCAACAATTGGCCTGCTAAGAGTAGAATATGTGCTACAAGGAGGGTATGGGAGGGGAAGCAGTCCAGGGAGCAGTTGTTATGACAGTAATGGGCAGCAGGAGATATGGTATGGGGAGTCAGCACTATTACTCTGGTACAAATGAGAACCACAGGGTGTTGGCTACTCCCAAGTTGTTCCCCATCTCAAATGATCTGGATACCCTTGACAACAGACCCCCTGGGCTGAAAATGCTGCTGCTTAATGCCAGGATGGTGAATGGAAAAACATCTCTGATCCAGGACTTTGTCTACCTGAGCTCTCCATACAGCATCAGGTGAGGCCTGGGGGGTAAGGAGGCAGAGTTGCATTGGTCTATAGGGATTCCATTTTCCTTACCAGGTGTCCTGTCTCACAGTCTACTAGATATGAGTGTGTCTACTTAAAGGTGGGTGGCTGGGACAGAATAAGGATTTTGTTGGTGTACTGCTCAACTTGCTGCACAACAGTCTCTGTTCCTGAGCTGGCTGACTTGGAGTCCCTTCAGGCTGTTGTACTGGGGAACTTCAATATCCATGCTGATAGTACTCTGTCAGGAGTGGCTCAGGACTTCATGTCTGAAAACCATGAGGCTGTCCCAAGTGATATCTGCCACCCATGCTGCAGGACACACTCTGGAACTTTTTTCCCCCTCTGGGCAGGATGACAGTGATCTGGGGGTGAAGGAACTCTCTATAGTTCCGTTGTCATGACTGATCACTATCTGGTAGGGTTTAGATTCACTAGCACTCAGAGTCTCTGCAGGGGTAGGGGATAGATTAAGATAGTCTTCCCCAGGACACTTTTGGATCCAGATGGTTTTTAGGGAGTTTCCTGTTGCCTTGGTAGGTGATTCTGTCAAAGCACTGACTGATCTCTGGAACAGGGAAGCGGCCAGGGTAGTGGACATAATTGATCCTAAGCATCCCCTGTCATTAAGTGGAGCCCAACATGCTCCTTGGTTTACTAGGGAGCTGCTGGTGGTGAAATGAGTGGGACGGAGACTAGAGAGATGATACAGAAGACTCAGAATCCAACCAAACATGGGCTAGGGCTCATTGGAAGGCCTATGCCATGGCGATGGAGGAAGCTAAGAAATTATATTTCTCTGCCACCATTGCATCTGCATGGTGTCATCCAGCACAGCTGTTCCAAGTGGTTAGAGCCTTTTACATTCTGCCCCTGAAGAAGAAATAAAGATCACTCAACAGCTTACTGTGAAGAATTTGCTACATCATTTGCAGACAAAATTGCTTCAATTTACTCTGACTTGGATGCTGAAATTGAAACAGGACCAGTGGATGTAACCTTGGCGCCTGTCTATCCCATATTATTGGATAAGTTTCAATTTGAGGATGTTGACAGGATCTTTGGAGAAGTGGAAACACCCTCACTAATACACTGAGTGTCAGTGACATCCATTATAAGAGGATCAGTAAGAGCAGGGGTAGGCAACCTTTCCCCTTTAAGGGCCAGGGGACTTCAGCTCCCAGAAGCCTCAGCCATGTTGGCCAATAGTCCCATGTTGGCCAATAGCTCCTAGGATTCTGGGAGCTGAAGTCCCTTGGCCCTTAAAGGGGAAAGGTTGCCTACCCCTGAGTAAGAGAATCTAGATAACCACAGGCAGTCTAGATCCTTGCCCTTACTGGCTTCTGAAAGCTGCTAGAGGGGGATTATTGAGTGGATAGAGGGAGTGGTGAAGCCTGCCTAAAGGATGCTGTGGTGAAGTTGTTGCTGAAAAAGATCTCCTTGCATCCCACCACTTTGGATAACTATCAGTCAGTTTCTAATATTCCATTCTTGGGCAAAGTTCTGGAATGAGTGATGGCCTCCTAGCTCAAGGGATTTCTGTACTGATTATATAGATCCATTTCAATCTGGCTTCAGACCTGGCTATGGGACAGAGACAGCTTTGGTCACTTTGGTGATGACTTACACAGAGAGCTGGACAGAGGGAATGTGTCCCTGTTGGTCCTGTTGGATCTCTTGGCAGTGTTTGATACCATTGGCCATCCTATCTTTCTGGGCCACCTCTCTGAGATGGGACTTGGGGGTACTGTTATGCAATGGTTCCAATCTTTCTTGGAAGGGCAAACTCAGAAGATGGTGTTGGAGGACTCCTATTCAACCTCCTGGCCATTGGTCTGTGGGGTTCCCCAGGGTTGTGTTTTGTCCCCCATATTATTTAACATCTATATGAAGAAACTGGAAGAGGTCATCTGGAGTTTTGGGGTGAGGTGTCACCAATATGTGGATGACACCCAACTGTATCTCTCCTTTCTATCTGATTTCAAGGAAGCTGACTCTGTACTGAACCAATGCCTGCTGTAAATTATGGACTGGATGATGGTAAACAAATTGAAACTTAATTCAGACAAGACAGAGGTGCTCCTAGTCAGTCATAAGGCAGATCAGGGAACAGGCCTGTGTTGGATGGGGTTGCACTCCCCCTGAAATGTCAGGCTCACAGTTTGGATGTGCTTCTAGACCCCATTCTGAGCCTGGATGCGCAGGTCTCAGCAGTGGCCAGGAGAGTATTTGCACAACTACAACTTGTGTGCCATTTCTTGAGATGCCAGATCTGGCTATGGTGACACATTCCTTGATTACATCCCACTTGGATTACTATAATGCACTCTATGTGGGTCTGCCTTTGGAAACTGTTCAGAAACTTCCTTCAGTGGGTCCAAAATGCTGGGGCCAGAATGCTGACTGGAGCCATTTATAGGGAGCATATAATTCCCTTGTTGAAACAGCTTTACTGGCTACCAGTTTGTTTCCAGGCATAATTGAAAGCGCTGGTCATGACCCATAAAGCCCTATATGACTTAGGTCCAGATTATTTGAAGAACTGTGTTTACCCATATGAACTTGTCAGAACACTAAGATTGTCAGGGGAAGGCTTTCTCTCATTCTCACCACCACCCCAGGCTCATTTGGTGGCTGCTCTCACCCCATTGAACTCTCTTCCATGTAGGCTAGACAGGTCTCCTACCTGCTTACTTTTCAACAGCAGGCCAACATGTTTTTATTTAAGCAAGCATTTAAAATATAAGCACACCACAGTGGTTTTTATACTGAACATGAGTATTGCCTTTTAATTTCTATTATATTAGCCAAAAGTGTTAATTATATTAAATGTAATTTTATATTGTTTTTAAGTGATATTAACTTTTTAAATTTTTATTGTAATGCTTTTAAAATCAGTGAACCACCTTGGGTCCCTTCAGAAAGAAAGACGGCGTATAAATAAAGTAAAGTAAAATAAAATAAAATAAAATAAACTGCTGTCCAAACAGTGTGAAGTTGTTTGGGAGACAGAAAGGAGTTGCCCTTCCTTTTCAGTATGCCTTCTCTTTGCATTTCTGAATGGGATTGGTGAGGATAGATGTCTGGAAGGGAGCAGGAGTACTCTGGAATGGTCTGCCAAGGTATAGCTTTTTTTTTTTTTTAATCTAATGAAGGGATTAGCAATGTCTTCCCCCATGGGGTCAAGACTATATTCAGGCTTTCAATTTAGTGAACATCTAAGAGACTGTGGTACCATAGTCTGGGAAAATAAGTAATATAAAATGCAACAAATAAGTATTACATATAGCTCTTATACACATCATTGATAAAAATTATGATAGCAAATTGGACTCATTTGTACATATTTAAATTGTGGGATACATATTTCACACTATAGCCACTGCCACTGCCACACCTTCTGAGGTGCAGTAACTGGTTAAAATCCACAGTATATTTCACACCATAGGCACTGTCATGCCTTCTGAAATGCATGACAGTACTTATGGTGTGTAATTGGTAAATATCCAACCAAAAACTATTTAAGTCAATGAAGACTATATGTGTCTGAGAAGCAGTATCATTTTGTAACTAGGTGGAAGAACTCTAGGAGAGCAATGCAGTAATGTCATGTGATGGGATACCAAATTATATAACACTGGTCACTTTTTGCTAATGCAGAGAAAAGGATTTCAGAGAGAGAATGTTCAGTAACAGAAGTCAACTAAGTATATAGCATCCATTACACCGAAGCAAAAAATGACACAGACCAACTGCTGACAGAACATCAGCAGAAATGTAATGAGCTTCACTTTGCAAAGGAAAATGTGTAGAACAGATACTGGAAGGCATTTATCTTATATAAAATGAATAAGGGATAACTAAGGGCTCAGATGTTAAAAGAAAAAGTGTGTTCCATACACATTGTAGATCTATACAAGAGTAGCATCACAATGTAAGTAGGGTACAGTGAATGAAAACTAGAGCAAATTTAGCTGCAGATCACCAACATTTAATCTACATTATAATATGTCTAATATTTCTCACATGACACAGAAGAGTGAAAAAAAAGATACATTATTTTTTATTATTGTTCACCTTAGGGAAAAATAGTGCCATCATAAAAAAAGAGGTCAACAATGACAGAAACAAATGTATCAAATATATATGCTTTAAAGCAAAATTATTTTCCTTTCAAGTGTTTTTTTTTAAGTAATTCAAAATTAATTTGATCACTGGCAGGAACACCCACACACCAAATATTACAAATTGGTAATAATGAGGTCTAATCATTTTGCAAGTACCTTGATTATGAAAAGTGCAATGCATCTGAATAAAATAAGGTTTCAGTGTTGAGACATTTTGTGAGTAACCAGTTGTCATGGCAAGAATATTCATTAGGAGCCAGCTTAGTTTGACTGAAAGTGAAACAAGAACTATACCCCTGAAAACAAAAGCAAGTTGATACAGTACATATAATTGAAAATGAAGCAGAAAATGATGACACAGTTTAGGAGCTATATGGAAATATTTAATTAAATTATTCAAACAGCAGTAAAAGACAACTAGTAAAATATAATTCTTTTATTGAAGAAAGAAAGAGAAGCAAACGCTGAAAATAAAAATAAAATAAAATTATTACAGTGTGACTGGGAAGAGAAGGGGGGTTGAGGTGGTTGGACGGAGTGGAGCCAGAGATCTGAACAAGAGCAGTGGATAGAAACAAGAGGAAAAAGGGGGACTGGGAGAGCTAGTCTGACGGGACGTTGCCTTACAAAAAAGACTGGGGGAAGATGCCAGGAGGGGACAGTTTGGAAGGAGTTTTGTGGGATGAGAAAGGCCAGCAATGGGAGCATGGCCCATGACCCACTTTAGTGGATAAAAGCAGAGTTTGAGGTGCCTGAGAAATACTTACCCACCTCATGGCACAGAAGTCAAGGGAACCAAGATAGAGGAAGAGGAAACTGTATTTAGTTTAATTGGAGAGTCTGAAGTAAGACTGTTTATGGACCTTTAAGTTGTGTTATGCTAGAACAGGGGTAGGCAACCTTTTTGAGCCGGGGGCCGGGTTGCTGTCCCTGAGACAATTGGGGGGCCGAAGCACCAAAAATAAATAAATAAATAAATAAAAATAAAAAAGAAGTCAACAGTGACAGGCCTGGGGCCTGTCCAAAGGCTTTGGGGGGCCGCATCCGGCCCCCGGGCCTTAGGTTGCCTACCCCTGTGCTAGAATAAAGCTTATTGGAGCATCATCATGAACATGTGTATTTGTTTGTAAAAATGGAAGCAAGAGGAACCATGTCCCTCCTGGGGGAGGGGGACACAATCCCAATGATGGAGAGCGTGGGCACACCCACAGGGGTGAGACCAGTTTCTGGTACTCTGAGAGCCGATTCACTTGATTTGCGGAACAGCAACAACATTTATTACAACAGGTTTCCTCCCATCAGTTACAAATCTTGTAAAAATGGAAAAGGAACCACACCACTCCTGGGGGAGGGGGCCACAGTCCCATAAAGTCCAATATATAACTACTCATAAATTCATTGTATTAATTTTGATGGGACTTATTCCAAGGTAAATATAGTGGGTTCTTGGTACTTGCTGGGGTTCAGTTCCAGGACCCACTCACCCCCACAAAAAATCCATGGATACCAAAATCCATGGATGCTCAAGTCCCATTAAATACAAATGTATGGAATTTGTATATTTGTTCAATATTTTCAAGCCATAAATGGTTGAATCCATGGTTAAAGAATTTGCACATACAGAAGGCTGACTGTATATATGAATTGCAGTCATGAAAATATAAAATAGTTCTTAATCAAAACAAATCAAATAATTTAGTACTGAGTTTCCATCTGTATATTCATGAGATTCCCTTAAAGTTGTTAGTTTCCATCACTAAGGGCCCTTTCATTCTACCCATTTATAGCACTCTATTTTTTCTTTAACTGCTAGTGTTAGCATATCTGACACATCCTGCTCTATAGATGGATTTTCATATTTTCATATTTTGATATCTATAGCCAGACACATTTTAAGAGGTTATGTTTTCCATGGGAAAGGTACATTGGCCTGAAGACATGTGGGAGGGTCTAAATAATGCCATAATAAATGCAAAATGGGTTACTGATCACTCCATCCTCTCCTCAGGCTTTCTGCATACCCTTTTGCATTGGAGAAAAAGATGGTCCGATTGCACTAAAGTGAATAAGACCATACCTCCTACCTACCCCCTGCTGTGTTACCAGACACTCTTTCTGTCCAGCTATCTTGGGGTTCTCCCAGATCCAATCACTGTTTTGTTAATTCAGAGTTAAGAAAATCAACCAAAATCACCTCTTTTGTCAATCCATGGGAAAGCAGTCAAAATTTTTGTACTTTGTGTGGGGACATTAAGTATCCCTTGAGGATATGTAACAGGATATAAAGATCCACCCTGCACATGCCTGATTTGCAAGCAAACACCAGAGCATCCTCCTCCTCTGTTGTCTAAGCTGCACTCTGGTGTTATATGCATTCCTCTTCAGGACTGGTAAAATTCACCCTCTCTAAACTCTAAGCATCTGCTATCCAATTTTCCAAGTCTCTACTTGGTTAGCATTGTATAGTGTTTCAGAGTGAATTGGTACTGTATATTTGGTTGCACTTTTGCATATTTCTAAATAAAACTTTCTTTATTCACCAAATTTGGAGTCCTCTTACAGTTAGTCTGGTATACATAGGTGAAGATTATTCCCCAATTACCAACCTGATGCAATTGGTGGGGCCTCAAGTCCCCCACTGGCTTTTTTGGTAATACCATGGCTCCATTTTATGGAATCTGGGATTAGTGGTTTGGTGAGGCACTGGAGCCTGCATTTCACATTTCAGGATTCCATAGGGTGTTGCCATAGCAGTTAAAGTTGAATCATAATGCTACAACTTTGTAGCATCAAAGGGCTCTATGTATTGAACACCACTGTGAGTGATGGCCCTTCTTTTCTGAAAAAAAATCCCATGTTGTATACAAGATTATTCATATAGGACAATATGTGTAGGACCAATTCTGTGGGTTATTCCCATCCATCTGCCACATCTCAGTTTGATTCTAGAAAAATATAATGAGATGACCACTTTTGATGTGACATTAATTATGCAATTTATTTTAAGTAGAAGCCTGAACAGCCTTAGTATCATTTAGGTTGGGGATCACAAGTTCAACAATCTCTTTCCCATGGTCTGAAAAACTCATGTCTCCAGAACAGGTATTTGATTTAAAAAGAAGCTCTCATTGGCACTGCAAGGCTTCCCATGAAACCTAAGTGACTGCTTCAAGTGTAAACTGCTATGTTCTGGGCAATAAAATCCAAAAACCACAAAAGAGCAACACCTTTATTATCCAATGGAAATGCACAATACACATCAGGTAAACTTTTAAAGCTCCACTGGCTTCTTCATCAGCACACTATGGCCCTGATCCTCCCTTTTACCTCCCCGAAAAGAGCAGCAAAATCCCACTCCTTTCAGAGGCAACAAAAGGCCACCCTAAGAGCCAGTGCACAGTTCTTTAGCACCCCTTCCAGTACAACGCATTAAAACTCTGTGCTGGAAAGACGTCCTGACACCGTGTGCCGTCCGCAATGGTGTGCAGCATCAGGACACCGCCAGCGTGGGATTGAGGCAGCTGACATGTTGCAGCCCCTCCCCATCTCTGCCTCCAGGTTGGCCCTTTGGTCCGGTCTGTAGAAGTCTAATGTTAGAGTTAAAGGCCTATATTTTGTATCAGACGTTTTTCTTGTAATTAAGTTAATTTGGAGGGATTTTAGTGCAGGCAGAGACTATTCCCCTTCTTGTTTATGTGGGTACTGAGATAAAGGACAGAACATTTAAACTCCATTTGCAGCACATGCTCTCAGCCTAAGGGGAAGACAATGGCAAACCTACTCTGAACAAATCTCACTAAGAAAACCCATAATATATTTGCCATAACGCTATAAATTGGGAATGACTCAGAGTACAAAACAACAAGAAAACAGCAATAAAGCAATTTCTCTTGGGATCCAGGCGGTTCTGCCCATTGTGAAGCCACAGGCACCTTTCTCAGGCAGAAAACACTGAATTTCCCAAAAAGTCTGTGGACTGCTACAACTGGAAAAACTTTTACATTTTTCAAGGAGCAGCTTATTCATCTTGGTTACTCTTTCAATGAAAAAAGGGTTGGTCCACCTGTGAACAGCAATGTACAACTACAAAATGCCATGTTCCCCTTATGTATGGATATTGACAAGAATCCTTTTGGGGAGTAATAAATCCATAAGCATCATAGTTATGGTGCTGCACAGTAACATCAATCCAGATCCCACAATCTCAATTACTGGACAGCAGACACTGCAAGGAATGGGGGGGGGGGTCTGTTCCCCTGCTAGAAGCGGTTGACAGTCCTGCCCCAGCCTGTAAGCAATCTTCTATGCTACAGGAAGAAGCAAGATCACTGTTGTAATTGCCCCTTGTGCTGGAGATTTCTCATATGAGGGGTAGGAAGTAGGACTGTCAGCCAGCTGATCCCCAATTAACAGGAAATAAATTCCCTTTGATCACATTGGCTGTTGCCTGGAAAGTGAGGATTGTATATGTTCACCAGTCCCTATGTAACCCCTGAACTAGAGACTATGTGGGAATCATGAATACAAAATAATCACAAATATTTCATTCTAGGGTATACATTAGTAATTGCCCAACAAGATTCCAGCCCTCATACTTGTCTCTTGCATTTCATCACCATTTTACTTGACTATTGGCAAGTATTTTTCTTTCTTTGTACAAATGCTTGTAATACTTCATGCATCTAAAGGAAAACTTATGTCACAACAAATAGTATTCTTTTTGGTGTCAAAGGAACCTTTGTTGTCACTTCATAGACTTGTATATCATTTTCAAGGGAGGTACACTTCATCAGTTTAATGCAGCAAATATTTCATAGATCACCTATGTGGTGACAAATTGTATTATATCAGCAAGAACAAAATAAACACAAACACTATACAAAACAGGTTCTTTGACAAGGTAAATTGCAGACCTTACTTCAGGAGATAAGACAATGTGCATTTCTCCCCAACACACACATACATAGACACATATAAATGTGTGTGTGTGTGTATGCACCTTCAAATCACCTGTTGACTTATGGTGACCCCATGAATTTCAGAAGGTTTTCTTAGGTAAGGTATACTCAGAGGTGGTTTTATTCCTTCTTCTATAATATAGCCTACAATACCTGGTATTCATTGGCAATTTCCTATCCAATACTTGCTTTTTGTTTTCGTTTTAAGAGTTTTGAACTTTAATTTTTTATAATGTAATTAATTGTTTTAATTGGTTTTTTAAACTTTGTATTTTACATATTTTATACTGTTTTCACTTGGACTGTTTTAGATCTGTTAGCTGTCTTGAGTCCCTGTACTGGGAGGAAGGGCCGAGATTAATAATAATAATAATAATAATAATAATAATAATAATAATAATAATAATAATAAATAAACAACTAGGGCCAACCCTGCTTAGCTTCCAAAATCAGATGGGATTTGGTGCATTTAGGGTATTAGGGCCACACATGTATAAGTACTGCCCTCTAATCACTCTTAACATAAATAAAACCTGTAATTTCCCTAGTATTTAAGAACATTCTCCTATAAATATCTACACAAAAACAAGCACCACTGAGCTTAGGTCTATGGTAATAGGGAAACTACCTATCCTCTATGTACCTATTCACAATCTGAGATCCAACAAATGCTCTCTTGTGTTTCCTGAGACATAGGTTGGAAATGGCCTAGACAGGGATGAAACTATCTATCAAGGGCTAGATCCTTATTAAATTCCCAGTCAGCAATCAAAATACATTTTTTCCATCGGAACTTTGATTTTTCAAATTATTCTGATTTAAAATAATGTTATATACACATTTTACTATATGTTTTATTGGGCCATGGTGGATAGCACACAATTGATAAATACAGGAAATAAGAAGGAAGGAAAGAAGGAACTTAATCTCATCTAAGTATGTTTAAGATTTCATCCTTGAAGGTAGATTATGTCCTGGTTATCTATATATCTCTGAACCTAACTCAAAATATTTTCATGTGTATAACAAGGCATTCCATACCCTAAAATCATTAATCAATACGAGTAACCTAGTTTTGTTTTTGCTTGATTTTTTCAATCTGATTTTTCCTTCTGCTTTGATTTATTTATGACTTTAAAAAAGGCACACTCACACACCAACAATGAAGATATTCAGTGACTCAGAAAATAGCTTTTAGTTTTTTGAATTTTGAATACATTGATCTTGAACTCGCTCTCTCTCCTGGATTATGTAAGAGGGTACATTTGTAATTCCAGCATGAATGTGTGTAAGAAATATAACCTGACAGCAAGTGATTAACATTTTATACTAAACCATGTTTTATATTCCCTTTCCTTTCCAACTTGTTCACCTTTCCATTTTCCAGATGCTCCACTTTGGCTATGGTTGGCTACTTGGTGCCATTCTTCATAGTCCAATAGATGGTGCTCTTACCCTTAATTTTGTTTTCTTTCAACTGTTTTGTTTGGTTTCTTATCAGTTGGCTTTTGTGCATCTTTATATGGGAACTCATGAAAGAGACATCTTGGAGAAATATCTTGAATTTATGGATATATTTAGTGAAGCTTCACTTCATCATGTGAATATACAGTACATGAAAACTAATAAATTTCTTAGATGGTCTTAATATATTATATGTTGTATTTAAAGGGTTGTAGGGATCTAAAGAAGGAATGCCAAATCATGATATTTCATGTGCATTTGTTTTATGACTTCTTTGGGATTTTCAGTTCAGGATCATGGACATTCCATAACTCCTTTCTGTTCACAACAGAAACCAGATTACAACCCCCATGATGCTCCACTCAGTAATCATTAGACTTGTAGGCTAATGTTACAAAAACAAGGAACAGCAATACTGTATTTATTTACTTGTTCATATACTAATCATTTATGCATTGATGTATGAATCTCAGGTTGTGATACAATCCATAAAATACTGTAACTTAAAAAACATTTTAAAATACATTTTTAAAAAAATTAAGCACTTTAAGAACATTCTAAAACAATGCTGTAATTAAACAAATTCCAACATATGGAAAGATTGGTGACCAGGTACTGAGGAATGCTCAGTTGAAGAGCTAGCTGAACCTGGCACCAAAATAAAGACAATGGCATTCCCATTTGGACCTCTGGGGGAAGCTATAAAACCATCAGGGTAATTCAAATGAGAAAACCTTCTTCTGCATCTTTACATAGTATACTGTTACCAGTAGAGTTGCAATTCTTAGAAAATTTTGCGCTTGGAGGAAGCAATGGTTAATTTCATAATTTTCTTCCTGCTGTGACAAAATCTTTAAAAACAGTGCAGTTTTTAAAGACTATTCACAGTTTGGGACTTAGCCCATTCAATATATATATGTGGTCGCTTTGCACAGAACACTACATTTTCTATCCAGGAAACAACATTTTCTGTACATTTTCTGTACATGTGCAGGAATATTATTTTCTGGAAAAAAATGCTGTAGCTGGAGAGCAACCCTACACAACACTGATCATGATTGTTTTGTGCAGAAAAAAAATCCTCAACTGAAAAAAAAACAACAACTCTTCATCAGTCTTTCCTGAAACACAAGAAACATGGCAGAGGGGTTGGTCATTTTTCAAATATTTTTGCATATTTAAAGGACTGGAATTTCCTTTATGAGCCCATTAGAGGTCTAAAATCATCCAAAGAGTCCCTTCTTTCTGTTTTATACTCAGGGGTTTGTGGGGGGGGGTTGGGGGGAACAAGGGAGATGACCTTCTAGGTGGCTGCTCCCAAACTTTGGAACTCAAAGAAGCCAGGAAGGCCCTATTCATGCTCTCCCCTTGGTAGCTGGTAAAAACATTTTTAGACTGTCAGTCTTTTTTCAAACTGATGAGGTGTCTAATTGCTTTGTGCTTCAGATTGTAAAGTTTGTATACAGTTTTTCAGTATATTTTACTATTTAATGTTTTTGCCATTGTAAAATGGCTAATTTTTAAAATGTCATATTTATACTTTTAAAGTGTTTTTGAGTTCTTTTTCATTTGTATTGTTTTACATTTCCTGTTAGCCACCTTGAAATCCTATATCAGGAAAAAGGTAGGTCACAAAAATAAATAAAATGAAAATAAAATATTGTTTCCAGCCCTAGTTATCAATAGTGAGACACAGAGAAGGAAGAAATAGCACAAACCATGGTGGTCCCAGTCCCAGCATTGATTTATTTATTTCATTTGCATGCTGCCTTTCTCCCAGAAGAGACCCAAAGCATCCAAAGGAGAGTTGGATCTAGAACAAATAATTGCTTCCTAAGCCTCATAGAAACACACCTCAGTTGCCTTTCCAACAAGGCAAAGGCGCTGCCTAACCAGGTAGTGCCTATGTAAACTTCCGGAGGTAGTGTCCAAAGAAGTACAAATTGTCACAGGACCAGCAGACATTGCAGATCCTTTCACAAAGCTGTGTAAGGATTATAGCTATTATTTTTTCCCCATTCCATTCCATTTAAACACCATTTTCCTTAAACTCTTTTCAAGTCACTTATTGATCATAGGTCAAACACCTGCTGAGAGCCAATATAGGGATTGTTTCATGCAATCTGAAGCTAGAACTAAACAATACAAAATAGTAGCATTTAAGATAATAACAATTTCATTTAATCACTTCTTTTGTTCTATCAAGAACTCCTTTGATTTTTTTAAAAGAATGCAACAGAATTTTCTATGGGAACAACTCCAGATATTACCCTAAACTGCAGTAGATTTAAGGCGCACTGAGCAAATGCTCTGAATCACAGATGGAGAAAATTATGTTTAGTGCTATAAAAGTTACTTTTGCAGCATTGAACATGCTAGTTGGGGAGATCTCAATGTTGATGTCAAAACAATAATTTTGACAATTTCTGTCCATGATATTAAAGGTATCAAGTTAACATGTAATCTTTATTTTGTGTGACTAGCCCGTGCACACTATGTAAATGTAATTCTTTACTAATTTTGTTCTCAAAGGAAATAACAAATAATTTTAGCAATTTTCTCGCTACTGTGAGAAGGTTTCACAATTCAGGGCTTATTCTGTGCAAAATTCACTCCCTTCCCTTTTGTGATACAGGAAACAACATTTTCTGTATAGAGTATAATTATTTTGCACATAAATATTTCTTATACAAAATGGTTATAGCTGGGGTCTTATTTTTTGCAAAATTAAGACTTGGAGGAGGTTGCACAGAAAACAATTTTTTATTTTTTATTTTTATTTATTTATTTATTTTTACATAGGAAACATATCTTCTATAGAAAAAAATGCAATCCCACACAGAAAATGTTACTTTTCTTCACAAAAAGGCTGTGGGTGAACTTTTTACAGAATGAGTCCAGAATTGTAAAGATTCTTATCAGACCAACTGTGTTTTTTTAAATGTTGGTCTGATGAGAATCCTCCCTAACTCTCTTATGGCCAGTGCATACATGGAGGCACCAGACTACTATGGTGTAGTTGTTTCATATACATAGCTGTCAATGTGATGGAGTGGATGATACACTATGTGTAGACTTTATCACCTACCAAATAAATATTTGAATTATGAGGGGAAGCAGACGGGCGGCCCTGGGCCATCCCGGGAAGCTGCACCGCGGGGCTGAGGTATCCTCACACCTCGGCCCCGCAGTGCAGCTTCGCCGCCCCTGTAAGGAGTGCTAAAATAGCACTCCTTCCACAAGTTGCTGAAGGTGCACTGCAAAAGGCTGGTGGCGCACCTTCGGCAACTCTTCTGCCGCAGCGTTTGCAGACGCTGTGGTGGGAAGGCATCGTCGGAGAGCCGGCCATGCAGAGGGGCCGGCACTTTGACAATGCCTTTGGGAAGGGGTTGGGGCACCCACCATGCAGCTGCCCCTCCCCTTCCTTGCCCCCAAAATGGCCCTTTGAGCCGTCTGCTTCCCCCCCCCCATGGCTAAACCAAAAGGGCCATTAAGAAAAGCTAAACCAATGGTTAACAAATATCCTACTAAGTGTAGCCAGGTGATTGTTACACTTAGGTACCATATAAGCCCAAATGGCAAAAGCATAGGAGAGCAATTCTGAGCAGCTCATCAAAGTTATAGAACAATGGTTCCCAAACTTGGGTCTGCAAAGTGGACTTCATATCCCAGAAGTTCGAGCTTGTATGGCTATTATTTGGAGACTTTAGAATTGTAGCCAAAAAAGAAAAAAAAGGAGGGAAACTTAAGTTTAGGAACCACTGATGTGTAATAATAAACATGTGTACCATGTCCAACATAGCCCCAGGAGTTCCTGTGAAACTTGGTATGGGTGCTAAGTAGACCCCTAAGAGTTAACATCATGTGTGTGTGTATGAGTGTTTTAAATCATAAGACCTGGTATACCGAGGAGCTTAGGAGGATGAAGCGAGCTTGACAACGACTAGAGTGCGAATGGTGAAAGACTCATCTCTCATCCAATAGAACTCGCCTTAGGAAGCATCTTGATTCCTATAGGGAGGCTCTGCATGCAGCACAGAAATCTTTCTGTTCTGCATGCATTGTGTCTGCAGAGTGCCGCCCGGCAGAGCTGTTTAGGGTGGTGGGGGAGTTGACGAAGGTTCCCCCTGCGCCAAACCCCCTACTTAACCCAATGACAGCCTGCTGTGAGGCCTTTAATATTCACTTTGCAGATAAAATCTCTCGAATAAGAGCCAACTTGGATGCCATTGTTTTGGCAGAATCTGTAGACGAGGCATCCAGGAACTCCATTGATGGTATTTTACTGGATCAATTACAATCTGTGAGTACCGATGACGTGGACAAGCTTCTTGGAAGTGTGAGAAAGACGAATTGCCCCCTCAATCCTTGTCCATCCTGGCTGGTCGTCCGGGGGGGGACGCGTTGAAGGT
>JAIPUX010001232.1:87903601-87913852 GCA_020142125.1 Phrynosoma platyrhinos | reverse complement strand
TTATTATTATTATTATTATAAATTGGTTAATTAATTTTAATTAATTAGAATAAATCTTTAGTCTGCAGTACCATGTTGAGTCACTGGGTGGCAGACACCAAGACCCTCAGAAGAAGACTTTCCAAGAGCAGGATTCTCTCAAGTGGAAAGCTTTGAGAGACAGTTCAGGTGGGACTCTACTGAACCAGGTTAATAAGGGCCTTTACAGACTGCCAGAAATAATGCAACATGAGTCCACTTTAAGTGCCCTGGCTCAGTGCTAGGGAATCATGGGAATTATAGTTTTTTCTGAGACATTGAGCCTTCTCTGTTAGAAAGCTCTGGTTCCACAATAAACTACAGTTCAGTTGCATTATTTCTGGCAGTCTATAAAGGCCCTTAAACTTTTCCAGTGCTTCAACAAGTCCTATGTCTGGGTAACCTAGCTACTAGGTCAACCTTGCCTTTTCCTGTTTCCAAATATAAAAGGTGTGCATAGAGAATTTCTTTTTTTCTCTCCCTCTCCCCTTCCCTCCTCTCGCTCACATACACAGAGAATTTTGTACAAAATATATTAATTCCTGTACAAAAATATTCTTATTGCTTGGAAAACACATCTTTCACAAATAATTTTTTTCTACATAAGAAACTGTGTGTTTGTATAAAATTGTAAAGATTTATATAAATTGTAAAGATTTATATAAATTAAAAAAAAAGAATGATTCTTTCACAGAAACCATGGTTTGGGAATAGAAAATGAATTTTCTGTGCAAGAAAACAATATTTTTGCATAGTAGTCAGTGTAGTTTGTGCAAAATATACCATCTCCTGCATTCAACTGTTTTCTGTGCAGAAAAAAGAAATGTTTTTTTTTAAAAAAACAAACAAACAGGTTGTATAAAAAAATTTCTAGACAAGGTTCTGGAAATGAAAAAAAATTCTCTCTGTGTGTGGGAGAGAGAGATGGATGATTTAATCTCATTTTATTCTTTTGATTGTTTACTTTTCTCAGTTTACATTTCTATTTTATGTATTTTTTTAATTGTTGTGAGCCACTTTGAGTCTCAAACTAGGAAAAAGGTAGGCTAGAAACCACAAACACCCCAACTGTTTTAATCCTGCATCATATCAATACATATGATTGCTTCCGTTCTGCACATGAGATGTGAACAATAGGTCGAACTTGTGGTTCAATTTGGTTTTTTTAGATTGTGTACTTTGTGACTGGTGTGTGTGTGTATTTGTATGTGCATGTGTGTAGTGATCTATATACTCTTCTAACTTCAAAATTGAGTTAGAATAGGTGGTATCTGAAAGTCCACTGGTTTGAGAAAGACCAGGGAGAGATGAGGGTGTGGGTGGAAAGGGACAAAGGAATTTATAACTAAGGTCCAAAACGCACTGCAGAAATAACCCAGTTTGAGACAGCTTTAACTGCTCCAGCTGAATGCTAGGGAGTTCTGGGAACTGTAGTTTTGTGAGACATTTAGCCTTCTCTGTCAGAAAGCTCTGGTGCCATAAGAAACTACAATTCCCAGGATTCCTTGTACTGAGCTGGGGCAGTTAAAGCGGTCTCAAACTGGATTATTTCTGCAGTGTGTAAACCTGTTTCAGTTTGAACAAGTATTTGGGTGGAGGAACAGAAAGAACAAAAATCTAAAAATACCTTGATAGAAGTGGGACAGAGAAGAAAGATTATTAAAGTGGGGCTGGAGATAAAAATCACCCATAAGAAGCTGGATATTGCTTATGTATACTAAGGGACTGTGGGCCTTTGCAGACTGCCAGAAATAGTGCAAATTGAGTCCACTTTAAGGGTTAGGGTTAGGGAATCATGGGAACTGTATTTTATTGTGGCACCAGAGCTCTCTGACAATGAAGGCTTAATATCTCGGGGGGGGGGGGGGAACACAATTCCCATGATTCCCTAGCACTAACCCTAACCCTTAAAGTGGACTTAATTTGCACTATTTCTGGCAGTCTGCAAAGGCCCTAAGTCTTAATCCACCACAGTTTACTTTTACAAATGCAAATAATTTTATTGCAGCCAACATTATTGGCAACTGCTATACTGCATCTTTTAGGTTATCTTACTAGATATTCTTTATTTAATTTTTTTTTAAAAAAACCCTTTAAAATATGGAAACCATATTGACTTTGTCATTCAATAATATATGTATTAATTGAAGTCACAATCATCTGTCAGTTGGATGAAAATATGAAAATAAATAAATAGCCCAGAGGTGAGAGCTTTGCAAACCAGGTTAGGAAGCTAAAGATAAGATTTCCCTGATGTGGGGTAGCAACCAAATGGTCAATGTAGTTAGAGGAAAAAAATCAGAATGGTTCCTAGAGCCAGAATTTACCCTGTGCCAAAGGCCACAGGAAATATTGCACCAAGTGGTATTGGGTCCCACTTGTTTTAGATATCAATTCAAATTCCTCCCCAAATTATACCCCAGCTTTGCTCTGCTTCCTCATAACAAAAAATGTATATTAATGGTGCTTCTTTATTTGATATATCCTAGTGCAGAATTTATTTTACTACTGTTCCTCTAAGACTTTCAATGAAATAAGACATATCTTTCACCATCACGAGGTAACGTCATGGTGAGAGACAGAAGGGAAGCAAGTATATAACACATGTTCAGATGAACTGTTAACTTGAGCCTGCAAGTTTAGAGATTCCCTTATTTTGCTATCTTAGCACAGTGTAAAAAAAGAGAATTCTGGTGCTTAATATTTATACTGCACCAAAATGACTGCTGCTACCAGTTTGAACTGCCTGAGAAAAGCCACTGATAAGTGCATCATCCAGGAAAGATTAAACACCTCTTCTCTGATTCACCGCTCCTGACATGACATCAACATTTAGATTACAATAGTTGCCTTTAAAGTTCAACTTACAGTTCTGAATGAGAACTGTGGTAAATACATTTGTACTTGCTGTCTGTCTGAAAGAAATTGCTAGCCTGCCAGGTTATAACACAACCTTTCAAGCTCAATACTTACTAAACTTTTTATTATTAATAATGTTAGTGGCAGGGATCTATGCAGAGAAGGAAACGGTTTAGGGCTAACAAGAAGGAAACTGCAGGTGAAGGCACATTTTTGAAACAGCTGGAATGCTTACTTATTCAAAAATCTTCCAAATGCAATAAATAAGAGATTATCACTTTAACTATGCACTTATGGAAAATGACTTGAGGGAAACCAGAACAAGCAAAGAACATCAAAGATTTATAACCCTAATTTAGATCCAAATGTAATTCAGGAAGCTTAAATATATAGAATACATCATCCAAACCACAGACCTACCCGTGGATTACAAAGCTGATTGATTTATTGTACAGTTGCATTTAAATATTGCTCTGATTTGTAGAAATATTAATGCATTGCCACATTTGTAGCCTATAGCAAACCTTGGATGTGCAAGATATAAGCTTCAGGCATTAACTACTGCACTGTACAACATAAATGAAGTATGTGTAGGACTAGATTACTCCATCCTATTTGGCAGCTCTGGACAGCCTGGGTAAAAACAAGCATACAGATTATCCAGCACCTGAGGCCAAAGCAAACTGTATTTTATATATGCACCTAGTGTTTATGTCTCTCATTCTGTTTTACTCTCATTTGAAACCTGGATCCTAGTATTGGTACCAAATCACACTCACCTTCTTGCAATTTATATCACAAAAGAGTAAGCTGTTAAAGCAAAGAGACCTCAGTCTATGGAAAATATGAAGTTTAGAGCCAGGGGACAGCATGTTTTGAGAGGTGGAACAACATGTGCATCAAACTTGTCAATATATCAGGTACATGTAATTCAACTAAATGTAAGCTTTCAAAAAGAAACCTTTATAGCTATGTGTATTTTTTTTAATCAGAAAAAACAAAGTTCAATATGAACACTGAATTCAAAAGGATTTATTCACAAGCAAGGATTGCCTTAGGAGATCAGTGCTTCTGGTAGAAAAAAATTAGGTAAATTATGCATTCCTCAGTCTGTTTTTGTTGAGCCTGTGTAGCAAACAGATGGAAGCTTGCTGCCCCCAAAGCCCTCCAAAAGTCAATGTATTCACCAGGCCTCTCTAACTAGGAGCTTATTTTATTAATCATTTTAGCAAAGGATATTCAAAGCTCAGGTACCACCATTAAATAAGCTTTTATTCACATCATCTGGACAAGGTGTTCTGAGTGAGAGCTCCATTTATGATGCCATAGAATGAAGCAATTTATATGCTGGTCTTGTCTGAGATATTTTGTTCCCTGCCATGTGAGACAGCTATCTCATTCAGTCTTTATCCATATGAGAAAAGGTGTATTGCAAGTATTCGTGCTGGGCTATGTGAGTACTCAGGATTAGCTGTTGAAAAAAAATGGTAATTTTGAAGAGGAAAGCATATTGGAGCTGTCTAGTGCCTTATGAATAAATGGATATCTCAGGCCTACCTCCAACTTTTTTCCTATTTAGACAAGGTCTGACATCTAGTGACTGAAGATGGTAATTGGTTTAAATTAACTAAAGCTCATTTAACTGTTTTAAAAACAAAATAACCCTAGGATCCACACCTGCAGGTTCCTCAGTAGCCATGTCAATTTTCATGGTATCTGTTTCACCATTTTAGAAAACAGAGGAAAAGCACAGATGGACAATACATAGACATGGACTTTTTAAAAACTCTTTATTGATCATTAAGACTAGTATTCTTTAACTTGTTTGTAATCTGTTTTCCTGTATCTTCTGCTTTTACTTACATGACAACATGCAAACACCATCATCATTGACAACAAATAAACAAACAAACAACAACAATACACTTTATCCAGTGTAATGAATTATTTTGCCAAGTTGACACAATGTACATTTTCATATTTTTAACAAGGAGTGCAGATTGGCCAGTTTGGCAGAAGTTCCCCTGGTATGAATTATATGAATCAAGTTATATAATATCATTTACATAGAATTACCAGAGAGCTGAATGGGCTCATATGTACAGGCACACAACTAATAAAAAATCTAGAGATTTTATTTTACTTACTACCCAGGCTAATTACATCATTGAAATGTTATTTTCGATAGTATGGAACTAATCAACTAGGCACATGGGATTTGGTGCTTTCCTTGCTTAAAAAACCCTACAAATCCCTGGGGTTGTTATAAACCAACAGGTGACTTGAAGGCAGGGCGATGGAATAGCAACTGGGAAGGGAAAAAAATAAATGCTCAATTTGCTGCTTAACTGGAATACAGGGGTGCAATTAGGCTTCACTAAGTTTCTTCTTCTTCTTCACTAAGGTAGCAGTAAGTAATTTCAACAATTTTCTTCCCTATGAGGAGGTCTTAGAAAGCCACAAAGTTTTGGAAAGTTTTCAAAAAATTAAGACTTATTTTGCACAAATATTGCACTTAATTGTTTCATACAGAAAATAACATTTTCTATGCAGGAAACACCTTTTTTAATGGAAAAATATTTCAATACATGATATTGGTTGCACTTAAAGTGCTGTTTCTTGGGCACAAAATGCTGTTTTCTGCCCAAAACAACCATGTGTGAAATTCACACAGAATAAGTCCAAAACTATGAAGATTCTTATCAGTTTGGAATTATCCTCATCAGGGTATCTCAACACTAAAAAATGTTTTTCAACCATTTTTGAAATATTTTCAAATATTCTTTCCATTGCTAGAAATGGTGGGATTTTTAAAATTTCCATTGATGTTTCTAAACTATTTGTAAAATGTCTCTAGGCAAAGCTAGTTACTTTTAGGGGTGGAAAGAGTATTAAAACTATTTAAAAACTGTCAAAAACATATTGAGTTTTGGGAAATACTGATGAGAACAAACCTGGAATGAAAAGGATCTTTGCAGATCTGAACTAATTCTGTATAGAATTTGTATTTTTATTTGCACAGAAATTTGCATTTTCTGCATAGAAATGCTGTTTTCTTTGCAGAAATGTTTCCTGAATATAAAATGTTGTTTTCTGTGGACAAAAGACTTGTGCAGAAAAAACTGCACAAGATAGTCTTTGAAAACCTCAAACCATCTGAAGACTTTCTTGCAGCAGCAACAAAACTGTCAAAACTGCATGTCTATACACTTTTTCCATTGTAAAGCAGCTCATATTTGCAGAACAACCACAGACAGACTGACAGACTGAAGTGATTGAAAAGCCTGATCCAATGGTTCTAAATTTTAGATGATGTAACAAATCAGCAGCTATGATAGTTTGGCTATAATACATATATTTCTTAAGAACTCTGGATAAAAATCATCCTTGCAAATATCAAAAACACTTTGGAGACCAGCAGAAAATATACCACCATTGCACAGGAGAAGTTTTGCTTTGCTAAATTACTTTGTATGATTTTTGAAAGGAAGAAGGATTTTTTTTAATGACTAGTCCTGCACTCTTAACATTAGTTGCATACAGAATTTTCTTCAACTCCACAGCTTAATGTTATCAGCAGATTGTGTAAAATATGTCCTCTGCTATACTAACAAGCTTTTAATGGCATGGATTTCATACACACATAAAGACAGAGAGAGGGGGGCAGAGAGAAAAGAAAAGAAAAGAGAGAGAAACTGTATCTATAGAAATATTCTAAGATCTTGGAAATGGCACTGTGTTTTGATGTGTACTCATGGCCCAGTTTTCAGTGCTTGTATGCTGAAGTCAGCAAAATAAAAGCTCCTACAATGGAGAGTGCTGAGATGCCAACCTGTTAAAACCTAAATCAAGGATTATCTTTGCAATGCTTCTGTTCCTTTGAACAAGATTCCCTTTGGTGGATTGCCAAGTAGTTGCTTTGCTACATATTGCCACGTCTGTCAGTCTCACTAAAGATACCAGAAAGTGCCAAATGTTTGTTTAATAAATAAAGCTTGTAGTGGGGGGGGGGGGGGGGGACTGGCTAGCCAAACCAGCATGGCAGCTGCTTAAAGAAAAGGCAGGACTGGATCTCAACAATTTTTTTTACTATTGGGGTTTACTTAAGGAGATATTGCATCTCAGAACATCATACCTGATGGAAGAAACAAAATGCTTCACAGATCAATTAATTTCATGATTTTACCCCCTGGCTCAAGAACATAAAATCCTTCCAGAAGAATCACACTCACTAAGTGAAACTGCCATGACATGTGGATTGAACAGAGGGAGCAAAGGAAGGAGAGGAGACCACATCCCAACTTCGTATCTACTTTTCCCTGAACTTCTAGTAAAGCTTCAAAAGAACCTGGTAAGAGATCTGCAGAAAGACTGGGCTCTTGCACTTCAACCTCTAGATGTGAAATTATCAGTACTTACCAGGCATATACATGATATAGAAGAGACAGCAAATGCAGCTCTTCAACATGGGAATTTTGGACACACCAGACTCCGAATTGTGGCCCCTGCACTCCACCTACCTCTCATCAAACCTGACTGTGATACCTTGGCTCATCTCTCAATCACAGTTCTCATCCCTTGGTCTAATCATCATCCCCACTTCCACACCAGAATGCCATCTCTCTCTGGACCAGATCACCAACACAGGGAATTATTAAAGGCTTCTCTAATGGTGATTGTATACATTGAATTTGTTTCATTATATTGCTATTTTGCCTAACAGTACTTGCCAAACTTTTATCTAGTAGCTTCAATATAGGTACTCCATTGAAAGTATCAAAACAGTGTTTGAGATCCAGTTCCCCCCATTATTTACTGTTCTCTCCCCCACACCATTCCCAACTAAGGAAATCAGCTATGTTTGTGCTGATTAGACTCCAAACTTTGGGGTGGGATCTTGTCCTTTTAGCAACAATGTTTTTAAAGTTTATTATTGTTATATTTGCATATTTGCATTTTATATGTCAGCCTTTGAAAGGAATATTATTAGGGAAAGCTTGTCAAACTCCACTCACTCACCTACAAGAGCTGAAAATTGATACAGATCTTTAAGCTCTTCTTCTACCTTAGATGTGAATAATCTTAGAATATTTTCACTGAATGTTAAAGAGCTGGGTCCTCCCTCTAAACACACCCGGGTTGCAAGTTATACGAAGAAATTGCAAGCCAATATCATTTTTCTGCAGGGAATTCACAGAAAAGGAATGGGAAAATATCTTTTTTAGTTCAAATTATCAAAATCAGTACATGGCTGGAAACTCCATGAAGGCTTGAGGAGTGGTGATCTTAATTGACTAAAATGCCCCTTTATAGAAGAGCAAGTAATAAGAGATTCAAATGGTTAATATGTACTTCTGCAAGGCACCATAGCTGGCAAGAAGCTCATTTTAGGTGCTTTTAATTCTCCCAATAGTGAACAGAAAGCTTTTCTGCAGAGCTTTATAAAAATCCTCCTAAACAATGCAATTGGTGAAATTGCTTGATAGAGGGGCGGAGTACAAATAAATATTATTATTATTATTGGCAGTGATGCAAATGAAATTTTAAATTATAATTTAGATAGATCTTGTTGCCCCTCTAGGGGGAGCCTGAACAAAACACCTCTGTCAAACATCATTGCTAAGGCTGCCCTCCTAGATCCATGGAGAGCTACACACCCACACAATAGAGAATATACTCTTTTTCAATACTCATAAGACATACCGGTACTCTAGAATTGATTACTTTTTTGTATCTCATTTACTTCTCCCAGAGATCACTGATGCCCAGACTAATTCTAACACACATTTTGACCATGGGTCATTGGTCATGAACTGGTGACTGAACCCTGAGGTTCCAAATAATACCCAAATATGGAGATTTAATTCCTCCCTTTTATCAGATACTCAGTTCCAATCTCAACTTAAAGACACTATTAAAAATTTTACAAAGAAAACAAGACTGATAATACCTCAGAAGCCCCTTCTATGGGACACTTTAAAAGAAGTTCTTTGAGAGCTACTTATCCAGGAGGGAGCCAAGAAAAAGAAATTAAGAGATCTGACTAGACAAATGTCAGCGATCCAACACTTGCAGCAAAAAGACATCAGATATAATGGCCCAAACCATTATATGCCATCCTACTAAAGAAAGAAGGCAGAGCTAGCAGAACTGGATAAGAGGAAAATCCAAGTCTTATTGCAATACATTAGAGCATATTATTTTGAGTTTAATAACAAAAACTCTTGTTTGTTAGCCAGAGCTGTTAAGAAGAAAGTGAACAAAAAAAAAATACTAATTACATCACTGACCTCTGACAATGGCAAAATGATCTGCTCCCCCAAAGATATCATTACTGCATTCCACAAATTTTACAAAAACTTATACACATCTGAAATCACAGATAATCCATCTGTGCAGGATTATTTACAGCAAATAAAACTAAAAAAGCTCACTGAATAGCATCACTCCTTCCTAGACAATCCAACAGAATGGAAGAGTTAAAGAGAGGCATAACTAAATTGAAATCATTTAAATCTCCAGGTACTGATGGATTCTCTGATGAATTTTATAAATTTCTGATAGATGATTTCAGTTCCTCTTTATTTACACTCTTTAATGAAATCATGAATGGAGGCCATTTCCCAAACAGCTGGCACATGACAAGGATTATTCCCATTCCCAAAATACAAAACAAAAGCCCCCCCCCCAATCACAGCATTCAGACCAATCACATTGCTAAATCAAGATGCCAAACTATTCACATCCATCATTCCTCTCGGGTAGGTCTCAAAGGGTGCTGTTCAGGAACTGTAGCTCCAATAAGAGGGACCTCACTTGTGGGGTCCCTCAGGGAGCTATTTTGTCACCAATGTTATTCAACATCTATATGAAGCTGCTGGGTGAGATAATATGGAGTTATTGTGCTGGGTGTTATCAGTACGCTGATGACACCCAAATCTATTTCTCCGTGTCTCGTTCGTTGGTCTCGACTTCCAATAGCATCTGCTCTCTCAGTGAATGTCTTCGAGCAGTAATGGGCTGGAGGAGGAAAAACAGATTGAAACTGAATCCAGACAAGGCAGAGGTGCTCAAGGTAGCAGCCCTGAAACCAAGAATTGGGTTGCAACCTCCAGTCCTGGATGGGGTCACACTCTCCTCCAGTGACTGTGTTCACAACCTGGGGGTGCTCCTTGACTCGTCGCTCCTGATGACGAATCAGGTTAACGGTCAAGAGCGCCTGTTATCAGCTCCGGCTGATATGCCGGCTGCACCCTTTTCTGGAAGTAAGGGATCTCAAGACCGTTGTGCACACACTGGTAACTTCATGCCTTGACTTCTGTAACATGCTCTACATGGGGCTACCCCTGTACTTGGTTCAGAAGCTTCAGTTAG
>JAIPUX010001232.1:87846385-87871228 GCA_020142125.1 Phrynosoma platyrhinos | reverse complement strand
CCCTTGTGGTCTCTTCCAACTCTATGATTCTATGATTCTATATAGCCATGATTGAGTTCAGGAAAAAGAACAAACTGATAATATAAGAATACTTATTGTGTTCTTAGATGTCCCCTGTTCTGCTGGGATGGCACAGAGGGGAGTGTAAATAGAGGGAGTGATCATTTTTCTTATTGTGAATTTGGTGGCTTATTGTCTTGTCCACTGTCCAACAGTGCTTATGCTAGAGACTCATCAGTAGTCCCAGTTGACTACTGAGGGAGGGGCTTTGGAGCAATTCTGAAAAGGAACCTTCTATCTCTCTTCTCCTCTAGGCCATTAACAGAAGTCCTGATCTACCTCTGATTCCCATCTACATTCTCTAACTTAGTGCTTATAGCCCATGTGAGAATCATCAGATCCCCCTGATGTTTTCATGATCTGCAACTTCCATCATTCCCCAGCACTGGCTGTGTTTGGGGCTTCTGGGAGTTATTGCACAATTTCTACCCTGTGTTATAGATTAACTGGTAGTTAATGAATTAGGAAAAAAATTATCCTTCTGCATTATTGGTCTTGAGAATGAAGAATTTTTTTATCTTATTCAACACAGCAGTATTCTTGCCTTGTTTTAATTGTATCTTGCTCTGTTTCTATCACAGTTCATCTGTCATGGTATATATGGCACTACCTTGTTATTGTAAATTTTCTTGGATTATATCATTTCATAGTGGCAACCAGGAATTGGGGTTTACTATAACTGATCTTGGGGTCTGGCTTCAAGCTTCCATAAAATCATGGAATTTCAGAGTTTGAAAGGGTCACATGGTTCAACCACTTGCCATGCAGGAATGCACAACTAAAGCACTCTTGAAAGATGTCCATCCAACCTTTGTTTAAAGATTTCCTAAGATGGAGAGTCCAGCACCCTCCAAAGCAGTTTATTCCACTGTTGAACAGTTTTATAATAAAAAAAGTTCTTCCTAATGTTTAGATTTAATTTCCTTTCTTATAACTTGTTTCATGTTCTAGACTCTGGAGTAGAAGAAAACAAGACTGCTCTTGTTTCTTGCCTCCAGGATCTGATACAGACAATGAGTACCAAACAGAGACAGAGTGACAGGGAGACATGCCAGTGCCTAGGAAAGAGGATGAGGCTCCCCAGCAACCACACCTTCTGTTGTGGACACAGAGTCACAGACCTAGCACTCCTGGACTCAGAAGAGCATAATCGAGAGAAGAAAGGGTGGAGATGTTCCAAACATTTACGTCTAAAACACTCAGCAATCAAACAGGATGGGATGCAGTGGCTTAAGTGATTAAGATGCTGACTCTTTAATTGGAAGATTGGCAGGTTGGCAGTTCCAGGGCTGGGTGCTGCATGATGGAGTGAGCTCCTCTCACTAGTCCCAGCTTCTGCCAACCTAGCAGTTCAAAAGCATGCAAGTGCAAGTAGATAAATAGGTACCACTTCGATGGGAAGGTAAATAACTTTCTGTGCAATCATGCTGGTCACATGATCACAGAGTAGTCTCTGACAACACTGGCTCTTTGGCTTAGTAAAAGAGATGAGCACCGTCCCCTATGGTTGGACATGACTTGACAACCTTGTCAACGGGGAATACCTTTACCTTTAATCAAACAGGAGGCTGCCAGTTCATAAACAGCCCAGCACTACCCTCAGGGAGTTGATGTTGGCAACTGACCCTTATGGTAGAAGCAACAGTCGTGCCTTGTGTTTCTATTTGTGCTATCTGATAGCCTTGGATCTTGCTTCATTTATTGACTATGCTCTTGGATCTCCCTTTACTGCTGGACTGTGTATGACTTGGACTGAACTGACTTTGCTGCTTCAACTTCCTTGCTAGTGAGCCACTCTTCTCCTTGTGGGTTCCGCATCTTCCTGTACTCCCTTTCTGAGGGTCTCGTTTTGTGCTGAGATCAAAACAGAACAATTGTTCCATCTTCTACATTATATCCCTTCAGATATTTAAAGACAGTAATCATGTTGCCTCTCAGACATTTTTTCTCTCCAAACTAAAATACACAGTTCCCTATGTCATTCTGCATAAGGTTTGGTTTTCAAACTTTTGGCCATCTTGGTTACTTTTCCTTGGACACATACCAGCTTATTAATATTCTTCTTATACTGTGATATCTGGAACTGGATACAATATTCCAGGTGAGATATGACTAAAGCATAAAAGAGTGGTACTACTAATTCATGATACAGACATTATAATGTCCATGATCTAGACTTATACTCAAATTGATGCAGTCTGGAAGTGCATTGCCATTTTTGACCATTGCATCACACTGTTGGTTTACATTTAACTTGTAGTTCAATACATTTGCTAGATCCTGTTCACATGTATTTGTTTTCAAGCCAGATGTCACCTATCCTTTATTTGTGCATTTCATTTTTTTCTTCCTAGATGTAGTACCTTACATTTCTCTCTGATGAAATTCATTTTGTTAATTTTGACTCAGCTCTCCAATCTGTACTAGTGATTTTCAATTTTAATCCTGTTATCTAGGGAATACCACACCACCACCACTAATTTGGTGCAAATTTACACATTTGATAAGTTTGGCTTCTATTCACTTTACTATGTAGTTTATAAAAAATGTTAAACAACACTGGACCCAGACCAGGATGAAGAGCAACCATTGATGAGTACTGTCTGGGTTTGGTCTGACAACCAATTACAGATCCACACAACTGTAGCACTGTCTAGCTCACAGTTCACCAGCTTGGCTACAGGGATATAATGGGAAATGTATTGAAAACCATACCAAAATCACAGTATTCTAATCCACAACACTCAATTGATTTACCATGCTTGTGATTCTATAAAAAAATGTTACATTCATTTAGTATTAGACAGCATTCATTTCTAAGTGTGCACAGATTGACTAAGGGCCAAAACAGACCCCTAGTAACTGCTGGATTCCTGGCAGTGTGGGGCATGGCATTCAGATGGTGCATGCCCCCATGCCCCCAGAAAGGCATATGGCTGGCCGCACATGTGCTATTTTCATGCCATTTTGACAGTGCAGTATTTACACGCACCACACCACAGAAATGCTGAAAAACTGCCAGCACAGTGGCAAAATCAGCTTTTTTTTTTTCAGCTAAAAAGGAGAGGCTTTGTGCCACTTCTTTTGGAGCCAGGAAGATTTCACATTGGGGATGCAACATGCAGTTGCCACAGCCCCAACCTGGCGATCAAAGGGGCAGTGTGGCACCACTTTTCAGGGCCGTCTGTTTCAGCTCTAAGATCTGTTCAAGACCCTTTCCTGATATCAACATCAAGCTAACATGTTGGTAGTTATATGGGTTCTCCTTTTTACCCTTTTTGAAGGTGGGGACAAAATTTGTCCTCCTCCAATCTTGTTCTCCAAGAATTCTCCAAGATGATATACAGCGGCTCTGAGATTTCATCTGCCAGTTCCTTTAGTATTCCTAGAGGCAGTTCATCCAGCTCTGGAAACTGGCTTAAGCAGAATTGGGTTCAATCTACTGTATGTCTGAAATAATTGTGGGAATTGAAGCACATTTGAAATTGTAAGCAGTAAAAATTCAGTTTGCTTAGTTATTGTTTCCTAGCCCTGCATCCTATTACACACTGCTGATATGTAGAAACATTCATCAGACTTGCATTTCAGCATGTCAGAACACACAGCCTTCTCTGTTTTATATCCATCTCCATGTGCTATAGAACCTAAATTTTAAGTGAGGCCAATGGGGAAGAATGTACAAAATTTAAAACTGTAGCAAACTGTCAACCTTTAATCAAATTTCTCCAATATTTGGATAGCTTCTACTGCTAAAATAAATAAAAACAAAACAGCACACAACATATGAAATCAGGAGGAAATTTCTTTTCTTGGTGAACAGTTAATACTACATTTATTTATATGTTTGTTAGATTATTTATTTATTTACTTAATTTTCCCAATATGAGACACAAAACTGCTACATTTGTCTAAACCTACCTACTGTCAATGGCATTAAAATTCGTTGTTTTGCCCGTTGAGTCACCTTAAAGAAGTAGAGACAAAAATTTTGTATCAATATTTCTGGAATTTGTTTGAAAGTATCTAAAAATAGAAAATATATTAGGAAGCCTCTCAACATGTGTGATGCTGTATGTTATTTTTTGCATCAATGGACATGTTCAACTTGCTTTGGATAAAGAGTTCATCTGTGATACAATATTTGGTCAGTCTATTGAAATGTGCCCCTTGCTTTCCTATTACATCATGAAGCTTATTCCAGTTACACTGGAATTTGAATGCCTGGACTGAAAAACCAAAAAAGCCTACTGATGAACATTCCTCCATACATTTATCTTCCTCTAGGGCCAGAAGATTATTTTAGTTCTTCACATTAGGCCAACAGATGGTTTAGCTGCTGTGAATAGGGAAAAATTCAAGCTATTTGTAGCTTGAGGACCATATCGTATTTAATCAATACTCACTTCTCTGCCTTGCTTTGCTTTCAGAACTGCCTAATTTACTTTCGGGTTCAATATGTTGCAATCTACCTTTACAGCCTTGCAGTTTCTCCTTAAATAAATATAATGCATCTTAAAATACCGCAATTGGGTAGATACTGGTGCTGGGTAGGTAGTTTGCAATTTTGGCTTCTGTGGAGCTGAGGCATATAATACAGTCCTGTGCAATCATGCAATCTTATGCAATGTTCAGTAAACTGTACTGTTTATATCTCAGTGAACATATAGAATGGTACTGTAAATATATATATATATATATATATATATATATATATATATATATATATATATATTCTTATGTGAACAACATTTTCCACTTGAGGGGTTTATTATCTTATTTTGATCAAACTATACACAATTCTGTCAAAGATTTAAAAAAGGACTTTAAAAACCTTCTCCATTGGAGCCAAATCATTGAATGTGCATCAGACATGGGTGGCTACAGATCTGAAGCATATAGGGGCAGATGAAGGATTTGAGGATCCAGCATTTTCCACACAAGCACTCAATGCACAGGTCCTTCAGTCTCCACCAAAATACTTTTAACACTCCTGTGTTGTTGCTGTTTTTGAAAAGAAGCAGCATTAATAACAGAAACAGCCTAACAAAAACTGAAGAAGTTTCCAAATAGTCTTAAAAAAAAAACATTGGGATTGAAGAGCCCTGATTTTTTTTTTTTAAAAAAAAATACACTGTGATAAGACACTAGAGTTGCCAGTCACAAACTCTGCTTCCTTTTGTGCCTTTACCATTTTCCAACTGGTGTTTTTCTCTTACATGAACATCTTAGGGACAATTCTCCAAATTTTGGAAACAACTGATTTATGCCTTTGTATCCTTTCAAATCAAAATTACTAATGGATGTTCATGAATGTGAAGAATATGCAATGCACTGGAAAGAAGTCCTGCTTTAGTATGTACATACCCCAAATCTGTCTGAATCAACTAGAGATGGGAATAATATTTGAAAATATTCAAAAAAAATGTTTGAAAATAAGTTTTTCAAGCATCAAGAAACTCTGACAAACAGATTTAGGGATAGTTGTATTGTCCACATGGCAAAATAAAACAAAATACAAAATACAAAAATGAGTGAGACTTTTATTGGCCAACCAAAATGCACAAAACACACCATGCATGCTTTTGATGCCTTACTGGCTTTCTCAACAGGCCAAAGATGTTTTTAATAATCATACTGGAGAAGAAAAATAATGGTGTTAGAGTCACAGGTCTTTGCGGTGAAAAATTCCCTGAAATAACAACAACAACAAAAAAATGTTATATTACCCAAAAGTAACATTTTAGACCTGAGTCATTTTTATTAAACCCAGATAAAGTTCACCCATTAAATCAATGAAACTTATATAAATACTGACTAAGGATATTATTGCACAAAGCTTCTCTCCCGATGGTTGTTGGAACTTTTTAACAACCCAAAACAGCAATGATTATCATCACATTACCACACAATTGCAAATTGCTAACAGGTTGCCCTTGAATCTTATTGCACTACCATTTCCTTTAGTCATTAGCTACCCAAGCTTAGGAGTTTATCACATGTGGGAAATTGGGAGTTTAAACAATGATTAACCTGTGAAAAATCACGCAGTTAACATTAAAATGTGCTTAAAATGACATAAACACAAGTTCCATTATCCCTTGAAGAACCAGGGAATAACCAGGCAAGAAACAGCAAAAAGTGATTCATGGAAAAATTCCATGAATGAGTTACTGTTGTTTCTTGCCTGGTTCTTCATGGGATAATGGCACTTTAATCACATTATGTTTCATGGTGTGTGAAAAACATTACCATTTGTGGAATTGCACGCAAGTGTGGGTTAATCAAAGATTCTGCACAGGATAACAGCACTTTGCACGCTGATGTGAAAACCATTTGTGCAATTGTGGGTTAATCATGGATTAATCACCATTTATATTTCCAATGTTCCCCCATGTGATAAACTTCCTAATCAGTAAAGTAGTCTTGCCTTTGGCAGTGGGGTATGTGCAGTGAAACCCCTTTAAAGCCTATTTTTACTGTCCAGATGAAATGGCTTCCTCATCAGCACTAAGAAGTTTTACTTTTAATGGGAATGTATGTATGTCTGTGTGGTGTGTGCATATGTCTGTGTGGTGAAGGCTCTTTAAATCCTGTTTTTACTGCCCCAGAAAGAATAGGTTGCCTTGTCAGCACTAAGAAGTCTTGTTCAATGGGAATAGTGTGGGTGCAGTGAAACCAGTTTATATCCCCTTCTTTCTGAATTACCTTTGAATGACCTATAACACATACTTCAATAATGGGCTAATTGCAGGATTGACAGCTATTCACAGGATTTTACCATTCATTAAAAGCAGTGGGAATAGCAAGGATTGACTATAGGATACCTACTGCCTAACCACAATGTGGTGGGATAAGATCCATCTATTACAGTTTCAATCCCACTTCTATCCCATTATTGAAGAACCATGCAATAATTTCCTATGGCACTATTGATTCAATAGGTCCACATTAGCTGGCATTAAAAAATAGGATTTAGGGATTAGACTAGAGGTGACAATTGTGTGGTTCTCCAAATATTATTAGACAACTTCCTGTATTCTTTATCAATGGCTATTGGCAAGGCTGCTGGAAATAGCAGTTAAACAATATCTAATCACAATATTCCAACTCATGCCTTAGAAATAGGATGCATTATAAGAATAAGTCTTGATGCATTATTTTTTTTAAATGTTTTTAATGTTTGGGTAGTTGTTATTAAATCTTAAATCTATCTAGCTTTCTATCAGTCAAAAAATGGCACTGACCATCATTAAAATGCATTACAAGTAACATAGTTCTACCTTAAAATCAGGAAGAGCTGTACTAAATATATGGAGCTGCCATGGAAGAAAAGTGGCTGAAATTGTCCAGTGAGACCCTAATCAAAGTGATTGATGCTGGATATGATGCACAAATTCAGCAAAAATCCCCTTTGAATGAAGACACTGAGGAGATAAATACAAAATGCCCAAATAAATGGGACATCCTGCTACACTACCAATACCCTAGGGATAAATGTTAATATTCTTCTGAGCTATCTTTGCAATGAATCATTTTTCTTCACTACTAAATATTTAAACACTGAAAATACATTGCTAAAGTAGTTACTGGCCCATATTCATCCAAAGTTATTCCCTTTTGGTATAGCTAATATGGAATAATTAAATAAAAATTACTACAAATCCAGCTGTTCACTAGATATTTAATCAAGATTTTATTGTTCTCCAGCACCAAGGCAAATTTATTTGTTGCTTTTTTCCTTTAAAGAAGAATTCAGATTATTATTTTGTGATGCAATAAAATCTGAATCCTAATCGAATTCAACTCTTTGCTTCATGAACACATTCTTTTTGAACTAGTCTCAGACAACATTCAATATCAACGAAGGAAAATAAGAAGAAAATGGTAAGTAGTGAGAAACATCACCAATCCTCTTAATGATTTTTCATAAAAGAGCAACACCAGTAACTACTGTAATGCAGTTCCACCCCTTGGTAGAACCATTGGGAGAAGAGGTGTGGTTTGCTGGCTTCCAGTGACCATGAAACCGGGAATTAAGAGTAAACAGCATCTCAGATACACTGTTGGCAAACTCAGAGGTGGAGTCAGAGTGTTTGGCTGTGTTGCCAATCTTGTCTATGCCTCTTTTGATTCAGCTTTCAACCCACACTCCCACTGCTGTCACAGTATGAAGTTACTTGGACGTTTCAAGGTAGAGTAGGATTTCCCCCCTTTTCCATGGGTTTTTCACCTACCCCATACTATTTTGCAGTCAGACTTGGGCAACTGACTTAGGGTGGTGTCTAAATAGTTTGTCATCTGGCAGATAGTGGGGGGAGATTTTGAGTATGGTGAGCACCTATGTCACCATTTTTGTGAACGGGAAGTCACTGGAACTGCTTCTTTTGGTCTAGAGACTGGGAAGATGGTGAAAGGGACTTCCTTTGAGGCTGGCCTGAAGGATAAAGCCTCTCTTTAAGCCTTTGGGGAGGGACTTATGATTTGAATATAGTAGAACAGTGCTTCATAGAGATCCATGGACCACCACTAGTCCATGAGTCATCCAGTGCCAGTTCATGGAGATTTAAAGGACTCTTTGTAACTTGTAAAGCATGTAAAAGTGCCACTGCCACTGCCACTGCTCTCTCAGTAATGCATCACTGGGAGAAAGAGAGAAAGAACATCTACACTTCCTCGCTTTTAAGAAGCTGAATTAACAAGCCTACCAGAGTTGCATGTCTCTCTCTCTCCTTCCCACCTGTGGTTACTGGAGCCCTGTCTTCATGGTCCAAATAAAATTTCCTCCCCTGTTGTCTCAGTGGAGAGTTTGGTCAATGTGGGGCCCAGCCCTTGAGTCTGATGCCAACAATTCAGACAAGCACCAAATATGGGCTATATCCTTCTTAAAACTGAGTTTAAAAAAATCACTAGATGCTCTGGATCTTCCCAAAAGATGCGGAAACCTTCATTCTGATGGAAGGTGGCCATTTAAAGTGTGTCCCACTGTGCAGCCTGCCAGAATTCAGTTTTTTTCTGCAGTGCCCTGACTCACTGCTCCTAAGAAGGTTTGGCAAGATAAACTACAGGCAAAGGAGACATTTCCTTTGGAGGAAGGAGGGGGGCTTGGTGGGATAAGACAAAAAAAGTGTATTGGTAGCTGCTAAAGGTCCTGTAGTCACTAAAAATTTGAACACAAAGGGTTAACCTTGGGGAGGTGGGAAAGGGCTTTTGGAAACTCCTACCTCAATAAGGGATAGTTAAAACTTGACATTTAGTTGTTTCCTGCAGACAGAGTCTTCTAAAACACTCTACTTTTCCACAGTTTCTACAAAAGGAGAGTTTGGGGCAGCATTTGAAGGTGATAAATAGTGGTTTCAACTGGGAAAAGTCAAAGGAGTGGATGTTAATACTTTTACGAGCTGCCATATGTTCCAACAATTGAAAAGCATGGCAAGAGGTGTTTCAAATGGCATGTAATAAAATTTAACAAATGATCATAAATCATTACTAAGCTTTCACAGCAATTTCTTTATTCTCATAGCACTTTCTTCTGATCAAATGTGTCAGTTGTTCCTCCAAATGTCAATTTTGATTTTGTGAAATTTATATGTTGTTTTAACTATAAAATTAAAAGAATGGGCCTATAAATAAAGAAAAGAATAGACAACATTAAATTATTAAACATTAATGATCACATATAATTTACATAATTTTTATGCGAGTAATGAAGACACTGGTATAAATATTGTTTATCTATTAGCTCAGTGATTAATTAAAATGGAGACTGTAGTCAAGAAATCAGGACATTAAGATTTGGAAGGGAAGGAACTAGATAATATCCTCAAGTATAATGTTACATCATTAAATACAAAAGTAAGAAAGAGAATAATTTAATTGAAATATATTACTAGAAGAGAGTTCTAAAGATATCACATGATGATAAAAAGATAAATTTATAAGTCCTAGAGCAAATTAGGCATGCAGTTTCATTAGAAGTCAAGATGACTGTTGGACATAACATGAGAGAAGATGACATACTGGAAGATAATAATGTTCAGTCAAGTAGGAGGCAGTAGGAAAAAGAGGAAGACTACACTACACATTGGTTGATTAATCATGGAAGCTGCCAGTTTCCATGTTCAAGATTTGTGCAGGGAGATTGATAACCAGAGCTTTTGTAGGTCTCTCATTTCTAGGACCACCATAAGTCAAAGCAACAAACAACAACAGCAAATTCAAAAACATGGATTCTATTATGTTCACTAAGACAGGAGGACCAGAAACAGCTTACAAAACTACTGCAACCTATAGCCATAAATTCAAGTTGTTTCTTTAAACACACACACACACACACACACACACACACACACACACACACACTATCACTTTATCTTATATGCTTTCTATAAGATGCTGGCTTGTCCTCATACATTTTGACTATTCATGTGTACATGTTCTCATCCCATTCTAGGATGACAACATGTATAAATGAAGCTGAAGATAACATGAGAAAAAAGAAAGCTGACCTGGAAGGGAGAGCAACCACATAATAAGTGTATTTTCATGATCTCTCCACTACAAGAACCATATGTGAAGCAGTCATATGCAAATGGAAATTATGTTGCCAATGATAACATCACATACTCTGTCCCACATGAACACACATAAATTGCCTAATCTCGTATATACAATCAGATTTTTTAAACATAAATTTGTTAATTTGAACAACTAACTAGGTGCATCAGTTAAATTTCATATTTTGTTTCATAGGAATTTGGTTCACATGAAAATTTGATATACATATTTACTTTACATTGTATTAATTATGGTCTAGAAGTATTAATATGAGGAGAAAATTGTACAGACATTGAAAATGAATAGCATAAACTAGACAGAAAGATGAGTGACATCTTTCATGTCTAAATGAACAATTTAGCATTAAGTAGCATATGAAATTTTTCAGTTTGAGAAAATTTCCTGATGCCTGATCATAAAAAAATAACAAAAATAGTTACTGCAACACAATATGCATTTTAATCCACTAAGTGTTTCATTATCTTTCTTCACATTCCTGCCCTTCTTTCCTTGAAGTGTAATGTAGGTCTATCTCAAAAATATTTTAATGATATTCATTACTTCATGCAAATGAAGTGAGCTGTAAAATGTAAAAAGCATAAAATACAAATTCATAATGCTAATTAGAAAACTGTTAGTGATTTAATAAAAACACACAGCTTTTGTGGATTATGCTAAGTAAATAAGTTACTATGGACTGTAATAGTAAATAAAATGCAAAGTAGACCTGCATTATTTATGATCTAACAAGATAATCATGATTTATCAGTCACATATTACTGGCTACCAGAAACTACTTATTCTGAAGTTCTAGACAGGCATAAAAACCCAAGAAGTCCCTCAAACCCCTGTAGATTAGCATATTTCGCTAATGCGCTGCAGTCAGTTTAGTAGTTCATAAGTTGTCCTGGTCAGATACAGAATAACAGAACTGAGATATATATTAGAATTACAAATATGCATTCTAGTTAAGACACTATTGAAGGCCTTTTTTTTAAAAAAAAGGAACTTTGTTCATTCATTCTTTTCTCCAATAATATGTATCAGCACACAAAAAGAAGCCCATGGTTATCTAACCTGAATTTCAGCAAGTCATTGTGTATAGCTGATCACAAATTTATGCCAAGAAACAAACATCAAAACTGGGATCAAGGTAGGAAAATAAAATGAAAGATAGCAGGGAGGCACTTACATTTAGAATATGAGTTGTGGGATGGCACATAGGACCCACCAGCTATCGTACGAAATTAGATGATCTCATAAATCTGGAGATAAGAAATTAATTTGAAGAAATGTATAGCTGAAAGTTCAAATATATGCTAAGTCAATTGTGCTAAGAGGTTAAAAAAAACAACCATGGAGATTTCTCTTTGGGTGTTGTCATGACAATAAATATGATGGCCATTATTTGTTTAGAAGTGCTTTGAATTATTCAGATTTCTGTACTGTGCACATTAACATGCCATCTCAGCAAGTAAAGTACTTCTTATTCCTTTTAGTAATGTACTACCTAGGCAGACAGCAATTTTATAACTATTTGTGCACAAATGGTTCCAAGAGCAACAATATGGGCACTGATGATTGAAAGGTTTTGTACGTAGAACTAGATGGAAATAGTTTTCTAAATTAATCTTCTCACTGGCTTTCAAAGAGAAATGTATGTCTTGGACGTTGCACAATTTCTACTTGCACAACAGAGTGCAAACTCGTTGTTATGGTTTACTATATAAGTCACCCTTGTAACAAACTAAATTTGGGGGGAATTCAGTTTAGGGAAGGTAGGTTATTTGGTTTTATTTGTTTATTTATTAAGCTTACTGATTAAATAACCATGAGGTTTTTAAAAGCTGGTGAAATTATGAAGAAACATTATGAAATTAAGTGAAACAGACTATTGCCTGCAAATGTTATAATGTCTCCATTATTAGAGAGTTTTTACAACACTGTCAACAGTTTTGGGTAGACTGAACATCAGTTGTATGAAGTGATATAAAGGAGTTTCTATGGTCCAAAACACACTGCAGAAATAATCCAGTTTGAGAGTGCTTTTACTGCCCTGGCTCAGTGCTAGGTATTCAGGGAATTGTAATTTATTGTGACACCAAAGCTCTCTGTTAGATAAAGCTAAATGTCTCACAAAACTACAGTTCCCAGAATTCCCTAGCATTGAGCTAGGGCAGTTAAAGCAGTCTCAAACTGGATTATTTCTGCAGTGTGTTTTGGATTTATGGGCCTTTGCAAACTGCCAGAAATAGTGCAAATTGAGTCCACTTTAAGGGTTGGGTTAGTGCTAGGGAATCATAGGAATTGTTTTCTTCTGAGACATTGAGCCTTCTCTGTCAGAGAGCTCTGGTGCCACAATAAACTACAGTTCCCATGATTCCCTAACCCTAACCCTTAAAGTGGACTCAATTTGCACTATTTCTGGCAGTCTGCAAAGGCCCTATGTTCCTCTATGGAGCAAGGAGGCAAGCTGAAAGTCTAAGGACCTTATCACACAGGGCCCAAAGCAGTCAGAACCCAAACGAAATCCTGACCTGATACGTATTTTTTTTCCATGTGTTCACACGACGTCGCACAGAACCACAGAGAACCCCAACAGAACCCCAACAGAACCCCGACAGAATGCGGCAAGAATCGTGACCTTTTGTATTTCAGTTTCTTGAGGAAGTACAAGTGCGCGACAGAAATGATTTTGCTTTTACAGTAAGGACCTTATCAGTATGAACAGACAATACGTATTGGGGAGCATTTCCCCAATATGTATTGTGGAGTATTTCCCCGCCCCCGCCTGCATTCCAAGGAGGACCTGAGGAGGTCCTCCTTGGAGCGCTGGACCTGCGCGGGGCTTGAGCTCCAGGGAAGATGTCCTCCACCTCTCTGAGAATGGAGAACGGAGCCCGCGCCAGCTTGGGAAGGAGCGGTGTGTTTGACAGCTGGCTGTCACCCAAACCCCTCCTTCCCAAGCCGGCGCAGGGCCTGGGCTTGGTTATGTCCGGGATTTTCTGAATTGTGTGTGAATGGCAAATATGTATCCAGGATGCGCTTTATTGGAAGCGCGATAATTGCACGATGATGCTAGTTGCGTCTGATAGCCATTTACGTATTGTGGGGTTCCTTTTGCTTTAGTCCTGGATTGATTCTTATTTCGCTTTCTTATCGCCTTGTGGCCCGCGTGTGATAAGGTCCATAGAGAAGCTATTGAGTAGCCCCTAAGCCCTTGAACAAGAAACACTAGCAAAATAATTAGTTAAGGAATGCTTCAGCATTCTTTGAACAGTTTAGGTCTCAGTAATTTCAGTGAGAGAACTAAGGACATACTTAGTTCTCTCATATAGAAATAAATGGGTCTTAACTGCTGACATTTGGTTGGATCATGAATTTGGTGTTCATATCATAACCTGTTGTATCACCACTTCTATTAGTTATATGCAAATCTTTTGTTAAAGGCAGAAGTTATTGAACAGGTGTAAGAAAAATGTGCTATAAATTGACTTTTGAAAACATCTGAAGATGCTGACACATATGACTAATGTTGTCTGATAACTCAGTAAACTGACGATTAAAGCAGATGCCCAATACAACTTTATGGAAGACTTATTTCTCATTTACCCAAGCTATAGATATTAATCTAATAGAGTAAGATTTAATGTTTTAGTTGATAGAAGCACCAAGTTATTAATATATTTCTTAGAAGTCAATATGCTACTTCAGCCACTAGATTCCCAGAGAAGTAGTTGCTATGATTTTCAGGATAGCTGCCAATATTTTGTTTTCTTGAAAAATATAATGTACATGCCTAAGTAAACACTCCTTAAATGTACACCATCTACAACACAGTTAAAAAGAACTGAATTGATTTGTGCTATTATTCAAATTCATGAATAATAATAATAATAATAATAATAATAATAATAATAATAATAATTTTATTATTTATAACCTGCCCCTCTGCTCGGCAATCGGGGCGGCATACAACAGTTTAAAACATTCCATCATCCCAGCCCTTACCCTCACACCCATTAAAACAGGATTAAACTAAGATAAAGTTAAAATCAAATTTACAAATAGAATACTATAAAACCAGATCTGGCATACATATCAAAACAGTGGGAGGGGTTAAGAGGCGGATCACCTCCAATTTAGCCAGGCAGTTATTCTAGGAAGGCCTGCCGGAAGCGATCTGTTTTTACTGCCTTTTTAAAGGCAGCAAGAGTGGTAATAAAATGGATCTCTTCCGGCAGGCCATTCCATAGTCTGGGAGCAGTCTCAGAAAAGGCCCTCTGATTCTTGCTCTCTTGGAAGTGTCTTAGCACCAAGGCCATTTTGATCAGTTGGATGGAAAGGAAAAGAAAGTGGTGTAGTGTATTTTCAAGTCCCAGTCAAATGTGGTCTCAACACAGACTTGGAGGCTGAGGGGGTAACTCAAGAGACACTGGACCTGGTTCTCTTCCTGAGCTGGCTAAGCCTGACACCCTTGAGCCAGCAAAACAGAACACTCCTAAAGCCACTGCACCCTTGACAATCTTGTCACTTCCATAACTGGCCTCACAACTAGAAAAATGTCACTGCCCTCCCAAAACTTCATGATCTTGTGAACTAGTGACACCAGCATATCCAGAAAGGGCCCTGGAGAGGCAACAAAGTGTTGGGCTTGGGCCTGAGTATTATCCTTTTAAAACTTGCTGCATGATGGAAATGGCTGGAGCCCAAATGGAGTAGTCCTAGTTCCCAAGTTCAAGAGTTTTCAGTTCCTCTCTAGCTATAGTCAAAGTGAGGTGCTCATTGGGAGCTGTACTTGGTGCTACACTTTCTGCCTACCTTGCTGAAACATGGGCCCTTTTGACCAGCTTCAATTCAACAGGCAAAAGAGTCCACCAATGTAGACTTTTTAATTGTACTATTTTTAATAATGTAAGCTGCTCTGAAACCCAGTTTTGGGAAAAGGGTGAGATATAACAGCAGCAACAACAACAACAACAGAACACAAGTCATCAGATGCAAAAGTTCATAATTCATTTAATAGGAGACAAAGGGCCTTTGCAGACTGCTAGAAATAGTGCAAATTGAGTCCACTTTAACTGGGAATGCATGCTAGGGAATCATGGGAACTGTAGTTTATTGTGGCACCAGAGCTCTCTGACAGAGAAAGCTCAATGTTTCAGAAAAAAATACAATTCCCTAGCACTGAGCCAGGGCAGTTAACGTGGACTCAATTTGCACTATTTCTAGCAGTCTACAAAGGCAAACATATTAGCCTAAGCAGACTGCCAGAAATAGTACACATTAAATTGAGGCACTGCCCTGGCTCAGTGCTAGGGAATCATGGGAACTGTAATTTATTGTGGCACCAGAGCTCTCTGACAGAGAAGGCTCAATGTCTCAGAAAAAAATACAATTCTCACGATTCCCTAGCACTGAGCCAGGGCAGTGCCTCAATTTAATGTGCACTATTTCTGGCAGTCTGCTTAGGCCTATATGTCTACAGACTTTCATTAGTATATATTATAAAATTATTAATAGTATTACTCCCTCTTGGTCCCGCCATGTCAATACAAAATATCAAATTCCATTGTCAACAATCATGTGGCATTTCTTAATGAACTGATGAGAAAAAATGAATGCTATAATTGTTTTCAATTTTTCTTCATTCAGTGAATAATTTCCAAAGCAGTGTGCATGATGCAGAATTCCTGAGATCAGTTATTTCTCCCTCCACACACAGAAGGTTGAAAAAGATGTTACTTGGGTTTGTCTTTCCATACAGAAGTATAAGTCACAGACCTACCAAGTTTTGCAATGGAATAAAGTAAAACTTGGAATAGAGCATGGAAATTCAAACATTTTCTAAACTTGTGATGCATTTTGGAGAGCTGAAAATGTGTAAAAAAACCCAAAAACCCTAAATATACAGGGTGATTTTTAAACAGAGTCATAGAATCATAGACTTGGGAGAGACCACAAGGGCCATTGAGCCTAAGCCTGTGCCATACTGGAACACACAAGAATACATAGGTATGGTGCAAAACTGAATAAGAACAGCTGTGCTGTGGCACCATACTTTTGGAATCACCCTGTATATATATCAAAAGGGAAATAAAATATGTATTTTAATTAATTAATTAATTAATTAATTAATTTCTATGCCACCTTTCACCCAGAAAGGGACTCAGGGTGGCTCACAAATAAAAACTCTTTAAAAACATATTACAATAAAATAATTATAACATCACATAAAAACAATATAAAATTACGAACATTTAAACCACAGTAAAACCACCATAATGAAAAATAAACTGCAATATGCTTAATGGTGGAAATTTGTAACAAATATGCATACAAAATATTTTTAAAAATACTCATGAATTTGTATGGAGGAATGCTCCATCCCACAACCCAGGAAGGAGCTAGGGTAGAATGAAAATGCACTGGGATTCCAGAATTTTGGTGAAAATGAGATTGACAGATTTTCATGCCCCTACCTTCCCCACTACAAATCATTTGGGGACATGTTGCAGCCAGGCATTTAATTTACACAAAGCATTTTAAAAAAAATGTCACTGTTGACCCACGTGAACTAAAAAGTCTTTTCCAATCTGGTTTCCTCCAGATAATTTCCACTATAGTTCCTATCATCTGGCAAGGGATAATGAGAATCATAGTCAAACACATGTGTAAGGTTGTGGACTAGGGAAGGCTAACCCAGAACATCACTAATGAACCTCTACAATGCAGATAGGAGGAGGAGATTGGGGCAGTTTACCAGGCAGCCATTCTCTCTCTCTCTCTCTCTCTCTCTCTCTCTCTAACTGTTGAATAAATCAAGACCCACACATAGGAAAGCATCAATGAAATTATCTAGGGGCCCTCTCTAGATAAATGAATATTCCTCTCAACTGTGGATTATCCCTCTCTACTGAGGAAGGCTGTGACTTCCTCTGTACTGCTAGTGGAAACTTGAGAAACTCTAGTGACCCAATAACCTACAGCAAGCTACAGCCATTTTTAATTAAATAATATTAATTGTAAAGACAAAATAATCCTGATGTTTGATTTAATTATTGTTTCAGAATGAATTCTTTTAAATCCCCACACTGAATTTACCTCTTGTGCTGTTAGATTACATATGGAAAAAAGGCAAGGTAAAAATAAATAAATAAATAATTTTTTTAAAAAATTGAAGCACTGCTCCACAAAACAGGTACATCTCTCTCCCTGTTGCCAACATATTACAAAGTGACACGATTTGTGTTTTTTTATTTTTTTATGATGGCATTGGAATAAGAATCTTATTACTATCTAGGCATTTCTAAACCAAAACTAAGAAATGAAATATGGTACGGGGTATCAAGTTGGTCTTTAGGGAATGTTAAGGTTAAATCAAAGATTGATCAAACATTGTTCAGAATGGAGACAGCAGACAAGAAATTAGAAAAAGACTAGGACTGGGAAGGGCAGCTAAAAAAGCACTAGACAAGATTCTAAAGTTCAAAGACATAACACTGAATACTAAAGTTAGGATTGTCCAAGCCATTCTATTCCCATCACCATGTATGGATGTGAGAGCTGGACAGTAAAGAAAGCAGATAAAAAGAAAATCAACTCATTTGAGATGTGGTGCCCTTTGTGTTCACAACTGTTTTCATTCATTTATAAGGAATAACAACATCAACAATAATGTGTCTTCATTTCACATTTGTTGGCAGTGGTGGCTTAACATCATCTTGTCCCTGCTGAGATTTCTTCCCAGTTATGACACAGGGAAGTTCATGTGTATCCTAACCATATCCAAGAATCCCTCATTTATTTAGTGAGGCAAATATCCTAATTAGGGGAAATTAAGCCCTTAAGCATTTTACAGCTAGGTACAGTTGACCCAAAAAGATATTTGTCCAGCAATATTCTGCTATAAACCTTCAGGCCATCATGTCATATACTCTTTAGCTAGATGGATACAGTCTAAACTTAGCATATTTCTCCAATTCTCTACTTTCAGATGACATCTGTACCATTTCATGAGGCCTCAAAACTCTTAACAATGGAATCCTTTTAAGCTTATCTATATTATTATCCAAACCCTGTCACTTTCTCTTCACCTGTTTTCAAAGGTATTCTTTCTTCTCTATTTCTGTCTGCAAAAAATAGGTCCATTAGTATTTCCATGGATTACTATAACCCTCTGATCCCTGTCTGTTTAATGAGACACATCGGAAGCTATCCTCCCTACCTGTGCCACTCTGATCACACTTGTCACCCCAGATCTTGACTCAGCTCCAAAGCTTCCTGTCTAATTTCCTATGTGTATAAAGTCTTTCCTGTCATTTCAAAACTGTCATGGTATTCCTTCTATATAAATCTAATATTGCACATTGATCTTTGTGAAATTTGCTATAACTACATTCAGAGAGAGAAAGAGAGAGAGTTCAGCTAAGGCTCCCTTTTCTGGCATTCTAGTATCCCACTTGTTCACCTACTTCATGACAAAGCAATATAAGATTCCTGTTGTATTCACCCAGTCCAGCCTCCTAGCACTACCCAAAAACTTTTAACTTGTTTTATATTAAGATAAACTAACCTTGGAAAGAAAAGGAAGTAAAAAAAATATTGCAGCTGACTATTACTTTTTAGCTACACTCTTGATTTCTGTTCCAATAATACATCTTTGTATATTTAGAGTCTGAATCTGCAATCAGCATGTCAAACATCACACATTTGTAAAAACCTATGAATGAATACAAAGGTGTCGGGGTGGTGGTGGTTAAGAAGTACTGTACATACCTTGGTATGTCTTTGGAGGAACACAGTTTGTTTCCTCATGCAGTCACTTGTTTATTTCTCCTCTTCTAAAGGTCCCTAGTGACCTTTTCACAGTATGCATTTATATACTACATTCTTCTTTAAGTGTCATGGTAACCTTTTATGGAATACAGATATTTGCAGTTTAAGAAGAGTGATTTAGAATTCTTAGTGAGAAAACTCTAATGCCTCACAAAATTACAAATCCCAGAACTCCATAGGGTGTAGCAGTGGCAGTTAAAAGTACAATTATAGTCCCATAACTGTGTAGTGTGAATATTGTCATACTAGGCTGAGAATGCCACACATATATTTGTATGGGCTTTCAACTCCTCCTTTCCTGCAATGTTCCTCCACATTTGATTTAGAGCCAGTGATATAGTGGTTTGAGAAGTGAACTAAGGGGGGATGCAGACCAGGGCATCGGGGATGCCCTGGTCCGGAGCACTGCAGGACCGCAGCCTCCGCACTGCGGCGCTCTTGCGGCGACCCTAAAAGGAGCTCCAAATTGGCGCTCCTTTTAGAAGACAGGGAAAGTGCACCCTAAACGCGTAGGGCACACTTTCCCTGTCTTTTCTGCCGCAGCGTGTGAGGACGCTGTGGCAGGAGGTTGCCCTCGGCGCGCCGGCCGTGAGGAGGGCCGGCAGCTCCGAGGGCAACCTCGGGAAGAGGAAGGGGAGCCATGCATGCGGCTGCCCCTCCTGTTCCTTGCCTCCAAGACGGCTCAATAAGCCATCTATCTGCTGAGGCCCTAAGGCTCTGGAGATCAGGGTCCAATTTCCCTATAGTCATGGAAACGAACTGAGTGACCTTAGATGAGTCACATACTCTCAACCCCAGAAAAACCCATAATAGGTTTGCCTTAGGGTTGTCATATGTTGGAAACAACTTGTAGAAAAATTAAAAACAATGCTTCTTGACTACACTGCTAGGCATGTTATGAGACCAAACAACAAGCTTATCATCTGCAACCCTATCAATCTGAAGGTGAGATTTTGAAAATGGTTACTGGGAATATCTGCTACATATCATTTAATTATGTTTTTTGGTAAAACTGGTATATATCTTTGAATAAATAATATCAAGAACAAAATAGCAATTCCAATCAGCTTGCCCCCTTTTCTTATTTTTATGGAAATACATTTATTCTAGTAAGAATCTATGTTCTGTTAATTATATGTTGAAGTTTTTTTTTCTAAAGAAGGCAAGTATTTAAAGTTTATGGTAATGTCCCTAACAATAGACAAATTAATGAGCAATAAAATGATGAATGAAGAAAGGATTTGAATTCATTTAGCACCAGTTCAGTATAGATAGTGCTGTTCGAAAATACCACTAAATTAGTTCTATGAAATAAGGTTTAAAAAGAAACAAAAACTCAGACAGAGATAATTCTTAATTATATTTTAAACACCTTTTAAATCTTTGATGCAGAAATATATAATAGGCCAATCCAAGTATTTTCAAGACTGGATCTGCATAAAAGGATATATAGTATGTGTTTTAAAAATTAACAGATAATTTGTACTTAAAATGTTACATCCCTAAATAAACCTCTTCCCATTTTTGCATAATGTATTTGAGCTAAGAGCTCAAATCAGACTAAGAGCTCAGAGGCACTAAATGAAGCCTTTCATCACTAAAGTTTTTATTTGTGAGCTGAAGGGGGGAGGGGGATAAGAGCTAGATGCCGTTTCCTCCCATTTGCAGCTGCATAAAGCAATCACTTTAGAAAATGAACACTTTGTTAAATTTATAGCTCTTGTGTTCTCATTTAGTCTAATCTGTGCTGGCTCAGCAGAACTGCACTATGTATTCTTCATCTACTTCTCAGAACATCTAGCAAATTCTGCACTGGCTGACAAAGAGAAAGAGTGCAAAGCTCTTGCCCAAATGCATTTAATTTCTGCAAAATTAATATAATTGTATATATTACAAATGGAACTACAAAAAGATAAACAGAAAGGCAAACATCATTTTAGTTTAGCCCTGGATTCTTAAATGCATCCTACTTTGATCATTTGCCATTTTGTGATCATGTTTACCTCTCAATATTGGCAGGATCATAATATATGCTAACAAAATATTTGAAGTGGAAGAGAGTGTTACCAATTCTTTCCTAGAACAAAGCATAGTACTTGCTTAGATACCACATATAACCTAGGAAGCTCATTTTCATGGAACTGTACAATCAAACTCATGAAATTAGTTCATTCAAAACATTAAAATGACTATGGAGATTATCACATGGCAGATGGAATAGAGATGGGATCACGCCCCTGTCCTTATCCCATCCGTGACCTGTCCATGACCCCGATCTCCTATCCAGGAGGAGTGAGTGAAAATTATCACGCAAAAGGTTTTCACAGTTCATCGCACTGATCCTGTTTCCTGTGAGTGAAGTGGAATTGTATTAACAGGTACAAAATGATGGCAAATGATGGGATGTCACTTCACTCATGAGAGAATGACAGGATCCGTGTAGTGTACTGTGAAAGCCTTTCACACAATCACTTTCACTCGTGCTTTCTGGATCACAGGTGTAGTGTGAAAATCTTTCCTGAAATTGCACGGGAAGGACAGGACAATGATGAAACAGGGATGAGACTATGATGTTCCATTCCCATGGGATAATCTCCTATGTTGTTTGTGATTCATTAAAAATAAACCTGCCTCAGGCCACCGTAATTAGGATGTGCTCTGTATTTCAATAAACGCGCTATGTACTATCCTAGTCTATAATCTAAGGTGAGTGTTGTGTGATTTTCTGGCTACAGATGATCCCTTGACACTTCCCAATGCCTTCCAGCATGTTTTATTTCTGAAGACGCCTCCCTCAATGAATGCAAATATATATATTTTAAAATGTAACAATCTGCAAAAAAATATAGTAAATAAAGCATATATATATATATATATAAAGCTACATGGATAGAACAAATAAAAATTATTAAGACAACAGGATAAAAACAATCCAGGTAGTGCATTGTTCCATAAATCATCATGATTTCCTGGAGGATGTAGTTCATCATTTATGTACTGAATAATCGTCATTTCCATTTTTGAAAAAAGGTGGTGTGGTGATAAAATGAATGTGTGTAGACTCCAGACTTTGACAGATGCCCATCTTATATGTTACAATCTGACTTCTTCTCAGATTTTATTGATATATCTATAGTCAGTCCTTGGTATCTGCAGACTTGCCATCTGGGATCCAAGCATCCATAGATGGCAAGTCCATGTTGTCCCAAATAGTGGCGCATGCATGTGGCTGCACTGCCATTAGGAACAGCCCCTGTTGCCCCATGGTGGTGTGTGCACACAGCTGTACTGCCATTAAAGTCACATGCCACCTTTGGGGACAATGCAGGCTTCAGCATCCACAGATTTTGGTAGCCATGGGGGGAGGATCCGTAATGGATCACCATGAATACCAAGGGCCGATTGTATTTACAAGTCTATTGCCTGTGATAGTTCATTACTGAATAATTCAGTTCAAGGCGCTTTTTGAAAAATTAAATTAGTTCACCATTACAGTATTGAAACATTGGCTAGGTTAACACTAAACAACAAATGACATCTAAACATTAAGATGAAATTAGCAGATTTTTCTTCTATTTTTAACAAACCATAGTTTAGCATTAAAAGTGAATGCTGTTCTATTGTGATTAGTTTTAAACATCAACCTGTACTTTGTAATATTGACTTGTTTCTTAAAACTATAGTTAAGAAGAACCACAATTGGCCTTGGGATATCATGATAAACTGGGTTCAGTTACAAATAGAAGTGGAAATTTCTGAATGATTCTGAAATAGAGCCAGAGCAGATGGGTAGGGGAAAAAAAGCTTGATGTTGGGTTTTCTGAAAGTGGGTCAAACCCTGTTGCCTGCACAGCCCACTCCCAAAGTGGGTCAAAAACCCATGGGCTGTCCTCACCACACAGTGTCATACTACACCATGCAGTTATTTTTATTATCACTTTCCTACCATGTATATGCACTATCACACAAACACACTGGCTGTGACCTCCAGTTACCTCCCTCTTCCTGTCAAGATGCCATTAGATTGGATGCCTGTCCAAATGACTGGTCACATGGTCACATGTGCGATACACCACCTGTACAGTGCATCAGTACATTGGTGTGCCCAGTGATACACTGACAAAGCACAGTCATGGAGAGCCCCCCCCCATACATGCCCCCAATACAGGTCATTTTTGGTGACCATTCTATGTGAGGCTAAAGGAATAATCCTCAACACATGAGATATATCCAAGCCACCAACCTTAGTGAGGGCCTAATTAGTCTGAAGCACTGTCCTACCAAAGGCTGCTTGACTAGTTCTGAATTTGTCTACTTTATAATGGGGCTGAGCAGATGGACAGAAAAAAACAGGTTGATCCCATTTCTTTTCAAACTGGCCTGAAACCCAGCCATCTACACCAGGGGTAGGCAACCTTTCCCCTTTAAGGGCCAAGGGACTTCAGCTCCCAGAATCCCAAGAGCTATTGGCCAAAATGGGACTATTGGCCAACATGGCTGAGGCTTCTGGGAGCTGAAGTCCCTCGGCCCTTAAAGGGGAAAGGTTGCCTACCCCTGATCTACATGGTCCACTCCAAAGGCAGTTCGAACATCCATGGGCAGTCTGCACCTTGCAGCAGCAAGCCACATCTCATTGTTTGCCTCTCCAACATGTATGTACACAATCATAAGGACACATCAGCCAAGACTGGAATTACCTTCCTCTTTTTGTCCAGCAGCCATTCCCTTGGATGCCCCATCTGACCAGTGAAACAGTTTCACAAGCAATACACCACCCATACAATGCATAGCTGCACCCAGTGACACATTGGCAAAGCATAATAATGGAGGCCCCTCATACATGCCTATTTTCCCTCCTTCACCCCATGGCCCCTTGTTGGACTGTCTGGTTTGTATATGTTTTAATGACATTCATTGCATTATTGCTGACCTGCCATGTTGAACTGTTGCATCATGGAATGTGTGACAGGTTGATGGTGTGGTGGGTTGCTGGTGAAGCTGGCCACTCATGTGCCTATATCCTCAAATGAAAAAATAAACAAAAACAGATTGCAAGCAATGGCTCCAGTAGCTGCATTTCACTGGTCCCTGGCTGCTTCTGTATGCTGCCTATGCTTTCCCACATTCCCACACTCAAGTTGTCCTGTTTATAGGCTAGTGTGATATCGTACATTTTTCTTGTTAAAGCAGAGTATCAGAGCTTCTATTTTTTTCTCCAGTTTTTAGTCCCAGAGTGCAGCTTCATGTTGGTTTCCACCCAATTTGCATCATATGTCATTTGCACAGGCAGGCTTCAAGTCAGTTTGAAGCCAATTTATTTTGTCAGTGCAGACAACTCCTATGTCTCACAAAAGTTTATGGCTCTTTTCATTCTGTACCTTGAGAGCTACA
>JAIPUX010001232.1:87814742-87834616 GCA_020142125.1 Phrynosoma platyrhinos | reverse complement strand
ACATACTGGTGCAGAATACAGGAAGAAAATTTAGGTATTATCCCTCCTATCCCTACCTCTACCTCTACCTACAGATGTCTAAAAAGTGAGCAATATCACCTCACACTGTTCCTTCCTATACAGTCTTGGAAGAGGAATGTGACTAAAAATGTTTAATTTTTACTGTGTATTTCTCCTGGGTCTGGCATTTTTTTCTCCATATCCCCATACATTTTGCTAGCTATCATTACTTTCATTAGTATGGCAATTAATCTTGACATTCCCTTGAAGGAGATTTTAAACCTGTCATTAACCTCATGCAATAAGCCGGGTGTTGGGAAACAACTCCAGCAGCAGAGGTTAAAACCTGTTTCAGTAAGCCTTGTATTGTTTATATCTATGATTGCAGACATATCTCAACAAAGAACATTAGACATAAAGAGAACATAATGACAATGAAATTATCACACTTGCAAAATAATATTTAAATTTTAACATTGCCTTCCTCAACCAATATGTCACATTACATTCATGGAAAGAAAAAAACACACCAAGTGAAATTATGAGCATCTGAAAACAGTAAGTTAGTAAAGTAGTGATGGGCAAGTCTATAATCTTGTTCTTTCATGACCAAATTCATCCCAGTTCATTTGTTGTTAGTTTGCTGTACTTAAATTGATATGCATTATTTTCCAGGTGGACACATTTTTATATGTGTGTATCCACTGTCTAAAGTATGCTTCCATGCATTTTAGAATTGTATGCAGTTTTCTTTGTGAAATATTCAATGTTCTTCAGTTTATTTTATTTTACTTTCTGGAATACACTAGAAGCTTGGGATATTCATATTTGCAACCACAAATTGCATCTACCTCTGTGTACAGGTCGAAGAGGTGTGGATATCATGAATCAGTTTTTAAAACTTGATGGAATAAATTTTTTATCTATTGTTAGAGTAAAGTTGTGAGTATTCCACTTTAATATTTTTGATGAAAGATAAAAACTAGAATGCATGTAGTTAGCAAGAAGTATGAATCTCTGAAGTAATAGTCAAGCTCTAACACCACACAGCTCCCAGTCAGAAACTTCCTTATTCCAGACTTGGAAGCTCATTGTTGTGTGCCTTTATCAATATCATGCCTCCACCGGAAATCTCCAGCAGGGAGTTCAGGACCTGTATCTACAAATGACAAAGAAGTAGTTGACCCTGCAAACAATGGATGCTCCAGGGAAGGCTCTTGATGGAGACAACTAGCCCCAGATTCAGCTGAGGAGGCAGGATCCCCTCCTACTCCATAAGAGCAATGCTGAGTGACAGCAAGTAATCCACTCAAAAATGTCAGGAGACATTCAATTCATGTTCAGTTCCAAAGTAGGTCTCCACATGAATAGTGCCTTCTTTAGAAGAAAGAGGAGTCCCTGTAAGAAGACCTAGAACTGAATAGCTTTCACCTGACATTTCATTAAACCCAGCTTTAAAATTGTCAAAACTGGTTCATTAAAGTCAGTCATTGAACAGTGGTCTAATCTTGCTTGGACTTTTGCCAGCTAAAACCCTGCAGTCATGATTACCTTTAACTATTTTTTGGACTGAATACTGTTTTCTTTGGATTATCCTTATCTTGATATGGCTTGTTCTGCTTGTTTGCTTGACTCCTAACTGTTTTGACCTTGGTTGGAAAATCCCAAGCTCCAAACTGACTCATTGACTAAAAGGGATTAGTTGAGACTTAATGCATCCCTAGCCAAGCCTCTGGTTTGTCATTTCTCAGAGTGGCCTTCCCAGCCCTTTAACCCAGGTTTCACACAAACTTTGCCACAAGGTTATAACTCTCTGTGAAGGTCTGCCAGACCACTGCAGCTTGTTAAAATGAAATGATGAGTTCTAACGAAGCTTTCACGATTAATCAAAATACTGAAATGGATTGCAGTTCTAAAAAAAAAAACTAAACAAGGAGCACATTATTCATTCCATTTAATAATTAAAATTATTTCCATGTGTGTCTAGAAATATTCAATGTGTAAGTACATTACCAAATGCAAGTTTATAATCTTCATTTATTCTTTAAATCTTAAAACTATGGTGTCTATAACCAGAACAAGAAGACCATGGCTTGGTTCTCCTAAGGAAGCTCTTTGAGTAAATAAATTTGCTTTAGGCTTCTTTCTAATTCAGCATGGGCTAGGGATGTAATTCTTCACTACATTGAAGGAATATAGTAATTTTAGCAGTGTCCTTCCTCACATGATAAAATCTTGAAAAAAATAAAAATTTCAAAGACTATTCAGAGATTGTGAATTATTCTCCACAAATTATTATTGCATGGAAAATACCATTTACTGAAAATGAAAGAGAGGGAAACTTACTGTTAAGAAAAAAGAAAAAAGCATTTACTGTGGAGAAAATGTGGTTTCCTGCACAAAACTACTGTAGTTGTGGCTTTTTTCTGCACAAAATTTGCAGTGTTTTGCACAGAAAACAGCATGTTCTGTGCAGCAAACAACAATGTTGATGTTTCTCTGCATAGAAACTACAAACACTTTCACATAATTAATCATAAGCTGAAGATTCTCATCAGTCCAGGATTTTTCTCATAAGGGTTTTCTGAAGACTTGAGAGACACACTAGATTCCTTTTTCCACATGTTTTTAAGTATTCTTACCATCCTAATTTGGGCCCAAGAACTATTTTCAGGCTGCCTAAACGTAATCATGTAATCATCTTCATATGTTCTATAAAGAAGGATATGGATGCAAAAGATTCACATAAACAATTACTTTACATAGTAATAGCAATGAATGCACACTCATTTCAGGCAAAATAATCAACACAGAACAATTGGTCTGGGAAGGATTGCATCAGTTTAATGCATATCACCCTCTTGAGAAGACTCATGTTAATTCCCTTTTAATGGCTTTTTTATAAGGGGACTAAACAACTACCACTGATGAAATTGTTCATGATCTGGTTCCCTTCTAAGTAAATTATTTACTTGATGTTTAATTTGTGAAAACCATTCCAAAAATAATTCTGGAGAGAATAGGTCCAGATATTAATTCATGATCAAGCAAGTGCTTCATGCTTTTCATTATGGATGGTGTTACCTTTCTTGTCATACAGACCTGTCAGACTGTGGGAAGATTCTTTCAGGACCTTTGCAGACTGCCAGAAATAGTGCAAATTGAGTCCACTTTAACTGTCCTGGCTCAGTGCTAAGGAATCATGGGAACTGTAGTTTATTGTGACACCAGAGCTCTCTGTCAAAGAAAGCTCAATGTCTCAGAAAAAAATACAATTCCCATGATTCCCTAGCACTGAGCCAGGGCAGTTAAAGTGGACTCAATTTGCACTATTTCTAGCAGTCTGCAAAGGCCCTCAGTTAGTCTGAAAGGTGCTACATACAATATGCAGGGAGCAAAAGATAAAACAAGGACAATGGAAGATATTTGAGCAGCTGAGAAAATGTTTCCCACTTTCCAGCTCACTTTCTCTGCCAGCACTCTATGTCTCTCCCTCCCTGTAATGGAACAGAAGGGGCAAGAACTACAGGATGTGTCTGGCAAAGATTTGTAAGAAATGTACTCCATCAAGTGTTTTAATAACAGACCTACCTTATCTGTAGCACTCAAAGTGGTCACAAACACCATGGGAATTTGCAGTTGTAATATGTACATTTTCAGATTTGTGATGCATTTGTTGAAAGAAAAGAAAATCCCTCAGAAATAATATGTGAGAGTGCAAAATGTAAGACATCATAATCTATGGGAGACAGATTTCTGCTTACCTGGCTTCTATGGCACTTGGAAAAACTACTGTTTAATGGAAAGGAGACTATGGGCTGATGCAGACGGCCCCTAAGGGGTGGCTCTGTGCAACCCCTGGGAGTGCTGGATCGGTGCCATGACAACTACATGCTGCAGCCCCGATCCTCCTTTTTGCTGCTCCAAAAAAAAAGGTGGTAAATGCTGCTCCTTTTGGAGGTGGCAAAAAGCCACCCTTAGAGTGGCTACCGTGGCTCTTTTGCACTCCTTTGGCATAGTGGGTATGCACCCTGCACCAACAGGATGCCCTGATGCCATGCACCATGCGGTCAGGTATGCGGCATGATAGTGGTGTTGGAATGGAGTCGGAGCGGCCAGCCTGCAGCTGCTACACCCCAACTCCACCCGCAGGCTGGCCCTTTAGGCCAGTCTGCATTGGTCCTATGTGAAAAGGTGGGGACTAGGAAGTTTCAAAAGAACCAATCAGATGTGATTTCTGATGGGGATTTCCAAGTAATCCACCAAAACAAGTTTGTATAAAAATGTGCTATCAGTACATAGAATCTCAAACCATGTATTAGGTCAAAAGATATTTGATTTATGCCCAGCTCAGAAATTGGACAATTCTGGAACAAATAATACAGTCTTTCTGTCTAAACCCACCTCTCATTTGTACTCAGCTACTAATCCTGTTAAACTCTCATCTCCATTGAGCATTCTGCATAAAAGAGGCCCAGACAGATACCTGTGGAACACTTAGGCTTCATTTCCACTTACATTTAAACCAGTTTGGTGAATCGATTCCAAAAGATTCATCGTTCCCACTATGAAAGCGGATCTTTTCATTATTCCTTTGTAATCACTGCTTTTTTGGCACAAACGTCCCCACTAGTTTGCACCGCTTCAAAATGCATGTCAATCATCTACATGTCATTGGTGACACAAGCGGCAACATGTTGAGGATGGAGCCAAAGCAGGGTCACTTTAGCAGGCTGCTCAAAAGTACACCATTTATCCTTTGAGCAGCCTGGCTTGGGAACTATTTTTTTTTTAAAAAAAATGATAGAAGATTTGATCCATTGGTTTTGCAACTATTTGTCTCGCTAAGCTTCCATTGGCCCGATCACCTGTTGTGCTGCCAAGTAGCTGCAAAAACAACAAATTGTACATTTTGTAATTTGGCAATATATATAATGTGCCCATAGGTCAAAGGCAGTGCTGAGATGGGGGGAAATGGCAGATGTCCCAAAAATTGAATTGGGATGGTAAACACCCCTCTGCCATTAGTCCCTTCCCTCCAGTATGATCTAATTCAGATCTGTCATTCTCATTTGTTAAACACACTTTGGAATCGATTCTTTTCAAAATGACCACCAAAAAATTAGTGTGAAGAAATAGCGTGTTTTTTGCGTTTGCATTACTTCATCACGATTGCAACTGAGATCAGTAAGAACCAGTTTCAAGTGGAAATGACAGTCATATAACCCAATTTGCAATTCGCTTTAAATCATAGTGGGAACAAAGCCTTAGAAGCAGGTATGCAGACACCAGCACTTTACTTTTTGCCACCACATTAAGATACTTACATGTATACTACCTTCTAACATACAGATTCCATTATAAACCTCAGAACATATAGGAAGAGGTTCCATAGATGGAGCACTCAGAGGAAATTTAGCTTGAGACAAAGGAATGTGTGGGAAGAGTGGTTTATCAAAGATGGTGGGATCTGCAGCATGCACCACTTAAGTGATCATTGCTATTCCTGAACTGCACATATGATTTCTGGAAACAAGATGATTCACACAAAGAATATCTTTTGGAGGAACAAGGTGAACTCTTGATATGATTCATATGGCAATCATTTGCATCCTATATAATTCAAATACAATGTCAAAAAAATCTTTTTGGATCTTGAAAACTTATGATAAATCTCTAATGAACATATAGCATTATTATGGTAGAAGAAAGAGAGAAATGTTTTGCCTCATAAAAGAACACTATGGACATTTATAAGCAAAGTCTTACTCATAGACAAAATAAATATATCTGAAATAAATATATCTTACATACCATATTTAAGAGTGCGCCATCAGAATTATTTTAACTAAGTAATGGGAATCTAGGTAAAATGGGACTGAATATGGCAACAGTCCAGTTTTGTAGCTTTTGCTCTCCCTTTTCCATGCTAAATAAATGTTACAACTTTAGTAAATGTAGAGAAGTGGAGGGAAGGAAAGCAGATGTCTTTGAAACTTGATATGTGAATCAGTTTGTGATGAGTTTTCAGTATTCCATGGTGAAGCTTAAGTTTTAGGATTCCTCCCTCTCCCTGTTGTAGTGCTTATAAGAGCTTTCAAAATCCATAATATTTACTCTATATCATACATGATCAAAAGCCTGTATAATTGGAGAATGTGGTTTTAAACAATCTTGTTCACCAAGTGGGTTGATCCAAGTTCCTCTAAAGTTAATATTAGCTGAGATTGAGCGGGGGGGGGGGGGCAAAAATGTAGCCATAAGTCTTGGGAAAATATTCATGAACAAATCCTTAAAATCTCTTTCTTTCAGAGTGTTTTTTTAAAGCAAAGAATCAATGACAGAAAAATCATTTGCTAGCAATACTAGCTTTCCATCTCTATACACATTATGTCTATGAATTTGACAAATTCAGTTTGCATTGCTTCTGACTCATTAATTCCAAACTGGTTAAAACACTGCACTATTTGCAACTCTGGTTAATTCTTGTTAGAAACTATTAAAAATAGCAAAAAAACTGCTGAGGTACTGAGACAATGGAACAATCTGCTGAGTTGCCCAGAATCTTGGACTATGTAATTTTTACTCTTCTGGGCTGTATGCATGAGCCAAAAGCCGTGTCCCTCTCCACACCCAGTCCTACATTGTTATGTTTGGATGATGCATCCAATACCTCTGGGCTAAGACTGGCAGACTCGATACTAATCCAGCAGTCCTAGTCTGATCCCAGTTCAAAGAGGCCTTGGCATAGGTCAAAAAGACCCACTGTTTTCCATGGAGTTTCTAGGAAACACTTCTGCTCCTTCTGTTCCATGCCCCTTACCTTCTTCTGTCATCCCCTTTACTGACAAGATGCCCATCACAGTCTCTGATTAGAAAGGGGGCAACTGGCTATGTGAGTGCATCAAGGTGCTCCCTTGACATGTCGGAGGCCATGACAGGGAACTTCTCAGTAGAGGTAATGGTGGAGGAAGTTAAGGAGTGTGCAGTGGTGGCAGGTGCATAGTGTGATGATAGGCAGGCACACCTGCCCTTACTTGCATCAGTCTGGGGACTGATCTGGGTCAGAATAGCATCAGTTTGGTCCATGCTATCCTGACCTGTCTGCTCATCCCCTTTTTTAGCCACTAGTATTACACTCCTTAAATATTTTGATCTAGTTCTTAATTCAAAACACCACTCCCATGTTATTTCTGCATGTTTTCTCTCATAAGTCCTTTACCTTTTGTTTCATCTATGAATAACAAACCTGGGTGAGTGGAATGTAGTGGCTGGGGGGGCATAAAAACTGGGCAGGAGAAGAAATTGAATGATGTAGCTGGACAAGATGGAGAATGCAGAAATACAGTCATAAACAAAAGAGAGAGGTATCACATTGTTAAATGTCTGCATAATGTTATTCCTGATCAAGTACGCTTTGCACTGAAAGCTGAAGTAAAATAATTCTATAATACATTTTGTTGCAAGGAAACATTCTACATCCTTAACTCTGTAATCTAGGGACAGAGCAGACAAGCATAAAAAGCCAGCCTGGGAGCAGAATGGGGGTGTAGCGACCGCATGCTGGCTGCCTCAACGCTTTCCCCATGTTGTCCTCACACCACGTGCTCCACCACATGGCAGGAGGTGTCAGAGTGCTCCCTTGACACAGTGTCCACATATGCTGCACCAAAGGAGCATTGAAAAGCTGCCACCACAGCAGCAAGGGTGGCTTTTTGCTGCTCCAAAAAGGAGTGGCAAACCAGTGATCAGGGCCACAGTGTAAGGTTGCCATAGCACTGATCCAGCAAGGAAAGGGGCGGTGGGAAGCCACCCCTTAGGGGCTGTCTGTTCTGCCCCTTAGTCCTTTTAATGCTCACCAGCACTGACTTCTGCATGAGTCACTGTCAAGCACAAACCCAAAGTGTCTAAAAGAGTAAATATAGACATGCAAAGAAAGAATAACCACCTGCATCAAATTCACCACATGTAGTGTTAGTATTTTTTAAAACAGTCATGCTTTGAAGAATCTAAAAATCTGCGAATATCCATAGAGAAACTCTTCTTGAAGCAAAAATGTCTGAATGTGTAGCATCAAGGACAGATAGAATGAAGATGAGGATGACTGATTTCTGAAGACAAAAAGGCATAAAATAGGATGTGGATGAAAACACATCCACTTAATCTGCCATAACTAGATAGCCCTTAACACATTTATTCAACAGAGAATGAAATGATTCTCTTTCCAAAAATTCATAAACCACCAACAGGGAGACAGTGCCCCATTGAACTCACTCCACATCATTAAAGGCTAATACCATAACTGAAGGGCTTAAATCACAGCTTGGCATTAGGGACAAAAGAAAGAAAAGGTCACATTGTATAAATATGCCATGAATATTTACATAAATAGTTTATCATGCAAAGTTAAGTTGGAATATGTGAGACCCTAGTATATCATTTTGTATGTATAAGCAAGGAAAGTAAATGAAATAGGTTTACAAGAAGGAAATTATGAGGGAGTTTATGAAGTGAACCCATATTAAACCCCTCCCTGACATTGTTCTCTAATATAAAAGCATCTACCATGATTCACCAGCATACAGAAAATTCATAACAGCAAGTGAAATTAAGAATCAAACAAAAGCCAGAATTCACATGATATGAAGTTTCACAACATTTTCTCCTCAAGAGTCTCTTTGTGTTTTCTGTTTGTAAAAAAGAAAAAAAACCCTGCCTGGGTATCTATAATTTCAAGTGAAAATATCACAGATAAGTGAGGAGGGTTTCAGAACTACTTTACTCTTAGCATTTTTCTACTGAACACCTCCCCTCATAATGTTGCATATTCTGCCCTTCTATGTTTGATAGAAGCACAGCTGATGGGGGAGATTTGCAAAAGGTAAACCATCAAAACTAAAAGGATTAAGAAAGTATCTCCCCCCTTCACACACCCCATATTATGTTCTGCTTCAGATTATAGCTGTCATGGCTAAACTTTGTAAAATGCTAATGCCACAACATGAAAATTGCATACAGATCTGTATGATGGGTGTTCTTGTTAAATGTATATATCACAAAATAAACAAGAAAAGAAAAAAGGAAAATGGGTTTCCCTATTAAGACACACACACACACACACCATCCAGCCTTCATGTCTCCACATTTGGCCCTCTGGCTGTTTGGTGTGTTTATTTTGAAAATGATAGCAATGCTCCTCATAGTTATTCAAGGGTGAAACATGATAAGATTAATGGGAAAGTAGGATTCCCTTCTAGACACATAGAATGTGCCTGAGGTCCTTTCCCACTACACAATTATATCACTATGATTCACCTTTAACTGCCATGTCTATTTCTTGAGGCACTAGAGTTCTCTGGGTGACATTTTTAAATTGCCCTCCCTAAACTGCAAATCCCAAGATAACACAGGATGGACCCATGACAATTAAGGTGTAATTGTAATGTTATAATTATGTAGTGTGAACAAGCCTTTGTACTGAGGGCTGAGGAGAAGGTTTTGTCCTAGCAAGGTTTGCCCTAGCACTAATAGTTTCTTGCATCTTCTCAGATAACTTAATCTGCAGGTCCTGCCATCAAATCTATTATCCAATATCAGTGTCAAGAGAATGCATTTTGAAGACCGTAGAATGGACATTTCTTAATAATGTTGGATGTTCAGTGGTATACCTACAGAATAGCTTCTTCCCCCTTGGGTAAGAATAGAAAGAAGCACAAATATATATATATATATATATATATATATATATATATATATATATATATATATTCTTGTCAGTGATCCCCATGGATCTTCATGATTTTTTTTTTAAAAAAATACAAGGTACTTTGCAGAACCACCACAGTATCTAAGGCCACTTCAGTGTCCAGCAATATATTCCATGATTTTATAGTGGTCTTATTGTCATCCTGTTTATACATTACTTTTGGATTCTTGGTTTGTACCATGTTGGGGCTGGCAACCGCTGTGTGAAGGTTTTCTTGTTTCCCACCCTCTCTTAAATTCCCTCCCAGGGAGTAAGACAGAAACAGGGGGACCCATTATGACCATGGGAAGGTTCTCTATGGTCCCACTCCACTCTTGCTGAGCTGGATTGGACCCCCTGCAACCACCTTTAATCCTAAAAACAATTTCCTGCTACCACTCACTAACCTGTTACACCCCAGCAATGCATTGGTAATTAACAGCCAGTGAGGCACTAGCTGAGCTAAGGCCATGAAAAGGAATGTAAAGAGGCAGTACTTAAGGATAAGGTTTTATTTTAAAGAAGGAACATTAAAGAAAAGAAACATGGAAGACAACTGGCCCTCCAGGCACAAAACCTAAAGTATCAGTTTCAAACACAATCATATCAGCCAAACATTAACTTGCTCCCAACCCTGGCTCCTTGACTAATACACAGGCCCTTTGGCTGAGGTCTTGCTCTCACTTAGCCACCTTCTCTCTTGCCTCCAGCCTTCTCTCTCTTCCTCAGCAACCATCCAGAAGGTTGTCCCTCAAAGCCCATCTAATTGACAGTTGCCCTTACATCACCAGTGACATCCGTTCATCTCACAAATTCACAGTACCACCTCCCTTTGTTAGCTGGCAAGAAGGCCCTGATAAATGGAAAGACACCATGTTGCCTTTGTGGGTTTTTTCACCCTACAGTCTACAAAGAAGCAAAAAGATACTTGACTTTTGAAAAGCCATTTAGGTAAATAATATACTTGAATATGTTATTAATAGAAATGTAATCAAGATGGATCAGCTCCTGTTACTCCATTAGTGTAAGGTAAGGCTGCATTTTAGGAGATAGTTTTCTATGTCTAGGCTTCATGGAATCTATGGGACTGATTACATATGTCCTGCCCAAATGTTTAGTAGCAACAACATTAGCCATATTAATGCCCTTAAATGCATCTTCAGTAACACAATTTGCAAAAGGCATAGAACACGTTGGTAGAGAAGAGACTGTGAGCATGGTGTAGTGGTTTGGGTATTGGACTACATATCTAGAGGCCAAGGTGCCTGTGAACAAGTCACACACTCTCAGCTTCAGGGGAAGGCAATGGCAAACTTCCTCTGAATAAATCTTGCCAAGATAACACACAATAGGGTCACAATGGTTTGGAAATGATTTGAAGGCACACAGCCTCCTTAGGGTGTCACCTCGTGCAGTCCACACACCCAGCACCTCCTAGTGATGCCATTGCCATAGACTACCTGGAGAAAGTCTTCTCAGGCTGCATTTGCAATGCAGAAATAATGCAATTTCAGTTGACTTTAACTATCCTGGCTCCATCCAATGGAATCTTGGGATTTGTAGTTTGTTCTGAAATGAGAGCTCTCTTATAGAGAAAGTTATATTTCACAAAACTATAAGTCCCAGAATTTCATAGCATTGAGCCATGACATCATAGCCATGATGTTAAAGCAGTGTTACACTGCATTATTTCTGTACTGCAGATGCAGCCTCAGACAAGGAAAGGGAAGAGGAAAGTTCAGGTAACACAGGAAACATCCAGCTATTTTTGAAACGTGCCAGTGAAACATCTGGACACAATTATACCTCTCTGTCAGGATCATTAAGATCCCAAACTTGCATATATATATATATATATATATATATATATATATATATATATATATATATATATATATATATATATATATTTAAAAATTATTTTAACAAATCATCGACACAAGCCAATGCTCACTTGTATAATTTAAGAATGACAAGTTAACTGCAACAGAAAGACTCCTAGGTGGTCTAGAGAAGACAAATCTTTACTACAAGGTCTGCAACTGTAATTCTGTCAAGTACAAGCCTCAAAGAGATCCCTGAAGATCAAACATTGCCAATAGCTTTATGACAGTTCTAGTGATGAGTCCAAACCTCTGAATATGTTAAACGTGTTCCGCACTGTTCCTGCTTTTTAGTCATGAGAGATCTATTTGTAATTAACTGAAGCAAAAAAATAAATTCCTTTAGTACATATAATGAAAAATGCCTATGCACTATATGTTATTTTATATTTACAAGTATGTTTTAAAACAGATGTTATTAAGCAGAAATCTCCATCAGAAGTTCAAAGAAAGTATGTTTAAGACAGGTATGGTCTTCTAAAGACAGAAATATTAATTCTCATTATCATCAGTAGAAGGAGAATCTTTGGCTGGCCAGTAATTTTTAAGATGTTCTTATCTACATATCCTATTATCATTTTTCTCAGATGTGTCAATAGTGTTCAATGTTAATGTTAATCACTGTAACCTTTTTGTCCATTAAAATATATAGTGGCATCTCTATATGTTTCTTCCTGTCAAAATGTCTTAGTCTTCAAATGGCATAACACAACATTTTAATTACAATACACATAATAGGAAAACCAATATAAATACTAAGACTTTTTTCCTATCATAATGGTGGGCATAGAGAGGCCCAGTGGGCTTCCCACACCAGGTGACATCTGGTGGGGCTTCTGGGGGCGGGATTTCCTGCCCAGACTTCTGGTGGGGTTTCTGGGGCTCTTCCTTGAAAAGCTCCCCTGTGGGGCTGAGAAGCCCTGTGGGGCCTTGGACCTCCAAAAAGGCCTGCTGCTGGACCTACGAGGACCAAAAAGGCATACCACAGGGCCTGAGAGCTCAAAAAGCCCCATCATGGGGTCTAGTGGGGGTCGCAGACTGCCAGAAATGGTGAAAATTGAGTCCACTTTTAGGGTTAGGGTTAGTGCTAGGGAATCATGGGAATTGTTTTTTTTCTGAGACATTGAGCCTTCTCTGTCAGAGAGCTCTGGTGCCACAATAAAATACAGTTCCCATGATTTCCCAACCCTAACCCTAAGCCTAAAGGTGGACTCAATTTGCACTATTTCTGGCAGTCTGCAACCCCCTAGGAGCCCTGAAAAGCCCTGCTGCAGGGCCTATGAGGCCCAAAAAGTCTCTCCATGGGGCCTACAAGGCCAAAAGGCCCAACTGCATGGCATGTGAGGTCCGAAAAGCCTCATTGCAGGGCTTAGAAGTGACTACGTGGGCCAAAGAAGCACCTGCAGGGGGTGGGGAGCTGACCTAGTGTCATCCCTCATTCTTGGGCATCACCATTTTCTGGGGTGTCACCCAGTGCAGGCTGCACCCCCCAATGATGCTACTAGTGAGGTCCATAGATTTCATGGATCCTTGAAGGAGTACAATTAATGTGTATTTTGCTTATAGAAGAATCATTGTGCCGAATATTTGATAACACTCAGAAAGGGAAAGAACCAAATTAAAATACTAGTGTTTGAAAATTCAGCCAAAGGAATGGATAGATGGATACACATGTGCATGCATACACATACATACCACACACACATGGAGTTAATAGTTCCAAGTAATTAAAAAAGTGTGTTTGTGTGTGTGTTGGCTGAATTTTAAAACTCTAGTATTTTAATTTGGTTCTTTCCCTTCCTGACTGTTACCAAATATTTGGCATAATGGTTCTTTTATAAGCAAAATACTTATTTTGTATGTGTGTGGCTAAATGAGCTAAAGTTTTACACAATCAAGACCACCTTTCCAAAAAGATGAATAAATGTGCCTCCCCTTAAAATAGTACTTTTCTCCTGTGTGAGGTACAATATTCTAACATCCTCAGGAAAAATAACAAATCCATTGAAATGGGCTTTGAGATTAAAGGACAAAATCCCACTTTTCATTGTTTTTCCTTTTGCTAAATGTATCCTTTCTTTGTTCTTATTGCTAAGCTCACCTATAATTTACTGTTTCTCATTTTACTTTTATGAAAACTGTTCCTTGGGAGCAACATAAAATAGATGTTTTCAGTTCTTTCTTTTTTTCCGAAAAAAAGTTTAATAAGAGGTGTTTATTGGAATCTAATTTTCTTTGCATTTGGTGAAGATAGTTATCTTTTTCTTCACTTTGATGGAGAGATACACAGTCAAAATCAAAGGAATGGTTTGTATCCTTATACAAGTGGGGAAGCACTGTTTCTGGGACTTCACAAGCTGATATCATCAAAATTTAAAACTCTGTTTCTAATCCCTTAGGAAAAACTCTTACTAACATTCAATAGTGTCACTCTAACTTAAATGCTATTTAAAATCAACTATAGTGCATAATGAGATGAATTTGGAGAAACTTTTAATTAACCTTTGTATTGGTTGCATTGGAATAAGAATTATTTGCCTCTTATGTCCTACTTCTAAGGACTATTTCACACAGTATATTTAAAGGTGTACTTATTAAATGTTTAGATGTACATATAAAGTATGTATATGACAAATAAATGCATATTATTGGCATATTCAGTGAGATTTATTATAGCTTCCTGCTCAGTGTATAGTAAGAATGTCTTAGATAAGATAAATCAGGAAAGTACATGTTCATATTATAGGAATGAACCCTAACAGCATCCCCATCCCCCAGTAATGGCTATTGCAGTGCATTGATAATACAGTGTTCACTGAATGGAAAAAACAGAAATATAAAAAAGAGAAATACACTTATTTTTACTATTACCTGCAGTAAATTGCTTGCTTCCTCTCTTCCTTTCTAACTCTCTAGTATTTCCTCAATCAGAATGCATTGTATTCATGCATGCTAAGAACATCTTTGTCTAGCCATAATATCTGTTCTGACAATTGCTCAGATCAGGATGTAGCAGTTAAGCAGAATCCCTCCTAATCTGAAACAGCTGCTTACCTTCAATAGGACACATAACATGGATGGAAAGACAAGAACAAGACCTTGCCCAAAACCAGCTGCCAAGTTTTCCCTACTCAATGAGATCACTAGGGCTGGCATCACCTGGTGTGTTAACCCACGATGTCTTCCCCACATTAACCTCTTCCACATCATACAGAACCCTTAGTAATGTTTTTTATATTAATGCTACTCATAAATTGTGTTTCCCACATATAATGGGATGTAGAGAGATCTTGTAGCATTTTTGAGACTACAGACTGCCAGAAATAATCCAGTTTGAGACCAACTGTCCTGACTCAATGCTAGGGAATCATGGGAATTGTAGTTTTTTTCTGAGATACTGAGCCTTCTCTATCAGAGAGCTCTGGTGCCACAATAAACTACAGTTCCCATGATTCCCTAGCACTGAGCCAGGACAGTTAAAAGGTCCTTAAGATGGATTATTTCTGGCAGTCTGTAAAGGCCTTTAAGAAAGAAATTGGCAGCATGAGCTTTTGTAGACTTCAGACTGTCTATTGAAGTCTACGAAAGCTCATGCTGCCAATCTGTTTCTTTCAGTTAGCCTCAAAAATGCTACAAGATCTCTTTACATACTGATTCTACAGACTAACATGGTTATATCTTTGAATGCAGTGGTAATAGTTGTGACATAAACAACTGGCAAAATTAAAATTATATTAAATTACAATATCATATGCACAGCCTAAATGTATTTACATGTACATAGTTTCAAGTGGCTAAAGTCAAAAACCCTGGAGCCTCTCCTTTGTCCTCCCACTGAGCCTCACCCCACTTATACCATCTCTTCGGCATTTTAAATGGATGCAGATGAATGCTACAGCCCATTTCTGCCAACAGTTAGATGTTTGAGGAGTAGTGATGTCACCCTCCCCCATAGGATGTCACCTGGTGCAGCCCAAACACTCTGCACCCCCTAGTGATACCACTCCATCTACTTGAACAGAAACATTATAGGGCCTAATAATATCACCCATAATATTAGATGTGTTTTCACTTGCTTATCCTTTAATGTGATGTATCCAGTCTTTTCTCAATAGTGTCCCTTGGCACTCTACATTGGACAAACAAGACATTATGCCATGGTTTGAATCTCTATTCAGCCATGGAAACCCACTGGGCAACCTTGGACAAACCACACACTCTCACTTCAGAGGAAGGTAATGGAAAATCTACTCTGAATGAATCTTGGGGGGGGGGACAACCCCAAAAAACAAAACCCATGGCTTCAGAGTCACCATAATTCAGAAAGCATGCAACAAATAGTTATACCCATACTTGCATAACACATTAGTTTTTGTGGAAATTCTGTCTTGGGTCCCCAAGTAGTAATCCTTGAACTAACTGACAAACTAAATATTGAAAGGGAAGAGAAACAGATGACACACACAGACACACGTCTGTTTACAATGGTTTACAAATAATACTTTCTTGTCATACTACACATATTAAAATACTAGTTGATAATCCATCTACTAAACAGAGTTCTCATGCCTGCTTTATTCCTACATTTTATTGGTCTTTTACCCATATCAGTCATCAAGAACTTACTCCATTATTCATATGCTTACCTGCTCATCTTCGGTTGGACATAAAACCTGTCTCCCATGTCTCTTTACTATTTATGACCACAGGTGAGACTGAACATGCACCCTAATACCATAGCCATATGTTTTTCATTTCAATTACATTGCACATTTTCCTCTCCCACTGGTATATATGTCTGTCCAACAGAGGCTTCACAAAGTAGACTGGAAAGTTTTACACTAGAAATTTATTTTTCTCAGTTACTCTCAAAGGTGCTAGAGGATTCCTTTATATCTTCTTATAACATGCTAAATTTGTAAAATTACAATGCAGGTTAGAGTAATTTTCATAATTAAAACATGCAAATTATATGTGCAGATTTGAGGAAGTGGAATATGGCAGCTCTACACAGAATTTCTGAATTTATGGTGAATATTTAATTAAATCTTGTGCAAAAGAGTTACAGAATCCAGATGCAGGTAAACCTACAATGTAAGACATTCAATGGTATTGCCACCTGTCCAGTTGTAAACATTTCAACAAATTCCAACCACTTCCCATATACAGGTATTTTTACAAGGAAAATAATATTCCAACCAACCTATTGATTTGCCTGGGACTACTTCTTTGTTCCAGCCAATGTATTACATTTGGGCTATGTATCTTTATATCTATCTGCCAGTCTATCTGTCTATCTATTGGTATCATCTAATTTATTTTGGGTAACACATTAGGTAGCAAAGCATATCTGGCATGTTTTGTTTGTCAGTAGTTTTCCCCATTCAAAAATTAATTAGTGCACATTGTAATTATCATTGGAGTCAGACAATTCAAGAGATTTATTTTTTGCTGACCCCAACTTTCAATACACTGGAATTCTCCTTGGGGCTCAGAAAATACCCCACAGAATATATATATTTCCATCTTGGTGCACGATGGTCAGTGAGAAAGGTACCATAAAAGAAACTACAGTTTCCTCACAGTGACCTGAGGTTTATATTTAAGCTCAAAAGCAGACACATTAATTCTCCCTCCGCTGTTGTGTGAAAGAGGTGGTGAAGAAGGGGGTGAGGGTGTGAGTCTGAGGTTTGAACAAGTTTGGAGACAGTACTGATATCTCAGCTAGCATAAGCTGTAAAACAATTTCAAGTCAAGAGCACAGAATAATTGATGGCTTAAAAACCAAAACAAACACCAAAACATTAATTCTACATATATGGTACTATAAGGTACTCTCAGTGAATCTCAGCCTTCTGCATTTATGCTAACAGTAAAGTAATTCAGAGCAAATTCATTTTTCCTCATTGTTTAACTGAAGCATTATTGTTTTGCAATCACTATGCAATTTTCATTGTATAATAACATGTTTTGCTCTCTGGCACAATTAAACCAAGTTGATTTTTCTCTTTAGGGATTTCACTAAGGCAATTTCATTGTTGTATCCAATCCAGATGCCACGCATATGACTCTCATAAAATGAATTCACTGTCATTTGCAACCCACATGATTTTCTCAGTTCATCAGAAAGACATTTTAGGGCTATGAAAACCCCAGTAAGAGTTAGTTTTGTGCTTGGAAAATAGATACTTTTAGCTCCTGTTGAGGCAAAGGTGAGATTGAACACAGGAAGAAACTATCTAAATAGTCAAAACAGTTGTTTTTTTTACTGTTTCTTGATTTTGCCAATATCAGGAATCCCATGAATGAAAGTTTTTTTTGTGTTTTTTTTTTTTTTTTAAAGAGGGTATTCACACTGTGAAGACTAGACCCTGTAGCAACTTTTGCTGGTTGGATGTGAGAGCTATACAGTTAAGAAAAACAAGTGAGTTCTAGAGAAGATCAAGCCAGAAACTTCCCTCAAAGCCAAGATGACCAAACTGAGAGTGTCATACCTTGGACACATCATGAGAAGGGAAAACTCTTTTGAAAAAAATGATAATGCTGGGAAAGGTGGAGGAAAACAGAAAGACAGGAAGGCCGCATGCCAGATAGAACAGGTAGAACTCTGGACAGAGAGTCTAGGTGTGATTTATTCTGTGACATATTCCAATATACACCTTTCCAGGACACTTCAGTTAGCAGGAAAGACAGGCAAATATCAGGAGCTCAGAACAATGTCATAACTAGATAAGAGCTACTGTACTCCATCTTTCTTTCTGGCTCTTTTCCTCCCATGCAATTGTTGCCAGGTTCACCACTCTATCTGCTTTTCAGAAGTGAGAGGCCTGTATTCAATGATTGGAAAAAAACATTTATTTGCTGAAATTTCTTGTTAACTGCCCTTGAGTCAATCTCGACTCATGGCAACCCTATGGATGAGACCCTCTGTCCTCTACTGCTCTGCTTAATTCCTGCAACCCATACCCATTACCTCCTTAATACAGGGGGGATGCAGACGAGCAGCCATGGCCCACCCCAGGAAGCTGCACCATGGGACCGAGGTATCCCCACGCCTCGGTCCCGCGGTGCAGCTTCACCACCCCTGAAAGGAGCACTAAATCAGCACTCCTTTCACATGTTGATGAAAGTGCACTGCAAAAGGCTGTGGCGCACCTTCGTTGACTCTTCCACCACAGCGCGTGCAAACGCTGTGGCGGGAGGTCTTCCTCAGAGCGGCGGCTGCGCGGAGAGCCAGCTGCTCCGAGGATGACCTCGAGAAGGGGTTGGGGCACCAATCATGAGGCTGCCCCTCCCCTTCCCTGCCCCCAAGATGGCCCTTTAAGCTGTCTGCTTAGGGGGACAGTCTATCTACCTGGCAAGTGGCCTTCCTGTCTTTCTGTTTCCCTCCACCTTTCCCAGCATTATCATTTTTTCCAAAGAGTTCTCCCTTCTCATGATGTGTTTTGTCATCTTGGCTTTGAGGGAGGTTTCTGGCTTGATCTTCTCTAGAACTCACTTGTTTTTCTTAACTGTCTAGCTCTCACATCCAACCAGCAAAAGTCACTACAGGATCTAGTCTTGGCCAACAGTTTAGAGTTCACCCTTCTTTTGTTTTCAGTTATATAGTTTATTTGATTTTTGTGTTGACCATCTGGTGATGTCCACATGTATAGCCTTCTTACTGATTGTATGAAAAAAATTGTTTGCAATGAATAGGTTATTAGCTTCACAAAAACCTATCAGATGTTCACCTGCTTCATTTCTTTTGCCTACTCTAAATCTGCTTTTGATTTTTCTTGCTTCTAACTTTTGCATTCCAATCTCCAATGATTAGCTTGACATCTTGTGTTGGTGTGCTGTCATTTTCTTACTGTATTCCTTCATAGCTGTAATACATGCTATGTTGAAATGCAGGGATCAAAATTACTCTGAAAAAAGGGGGAGGCTGGAGGGACAAAAAAGTTTACATATAGTGAAGGAATATGTATCTCCTCAGGGTTCCTTAGTGGGGTGGGCTACTCGCTTTCTTTCTCATGTAAAGTGAGAATAGGGACAGCTTTTTCTCTCTATGCAAATGAGTGACAGAATCCCATTCATCTGCAGACAGAAAATACAGCTTGGCAAGCACCTTATATTGGAATTATTGGCAAACCGGGTACCATGTTGAAGGCTTCAGAACTGATTCCTGCCCATCTAGGATTCTTCTTAACAGGATTTCCTGATACTTGAGTATCCAATTTTTCACACATTTTTTTGGGGGGGGG
>JAIPUX010001232.1:87786626-87808229 GCA_020142125.1 Phrynosoma platyrhinos | reverse complement strand
GCTTTCTGATCATGGTTAAGGTGTTCCTATGAACCAAGGCTATGCCACACCGCTCCCCCCACCCACTTTCCCTTATCTGCTCACTAACCGAGTACCCAGCTGGGAGAGCCTGCATCCATATCGCGGAGCTGGCATCCCCCAGCCAGGTTTCAGTAAAGCATGCCAGGTCGGCTGCCTCATAGCGACTGCATAGATGAAAAAAAGAGAGGCTGCGGGGGACCATCCAAAAGTGCCCCCAAGTAATGGCAGTCAGACTGCCAAGTCCTCCAGAAGGCTTAAAGTCCTCTGGTGGCCCAGAGCGCCCCGGAGCGCTGCCACCGTGGTGCGCCACCAGGGGGGGTAAGGCTCGGTGGGGCCTTTAATAGGCCCAGATGGTCCCGCCTTCTTCCTCCTCCTCCACACCGCACCGCTTGCCACAGGCCCTGGGAGTTTTGGGGCCTTTAACAGGCCCAGGTGGTTAATCCCGCTCTCACCGTTGTGTGCTGCTGGGGGGGTAAGGCTCAGTGGGGCCTTTAATAGGCCCAGATGGTCCCGCCTTCCTCCTCCTCCTCTGCGCCGTGCCACGCGCCCTGGGCCTGGGAGTGTTGGGGCCTTTAACAGGCTCAGGTGGTCAGTCCCACTCTCACCATGGTGTGCCGCCAGGAGGAGGGTAAGGCTCAGTGGGGCTTTTAATAGTCCCAGATGGTCCCACCTTCCTCCTCCTCCTCCTCCTCCTCCTCCTCCTCCATGCCGCGCCATGCCCCACCGCTTGCCGCCGGGCCTGGGAGTGTTGGGGCCTTTAACAGGCCCAGGTGGTCAGTCCCGCTCTCACCGCAGTGTGCCGCCGGGGGGGGGGGGGGTAAGGCTCGGTGTGGCCTTTAATAGGCCCAGAGTAAGTACTGGGAGGAAAGAAGTTGTACCTAAAATACTTGAGAGCTGTTTCTCCTGGAATAGATCTGTGTCATTATAATCCTGTTCAACAGAGAATGGAAAAAATTAAAGCAAAAAGAAAAGAAAAGAAAGAAGAAGCAAGATTGAGGAGGGGATGTCTCCTGGAATTATGAGATCTGCCATTCCCTCATCCCCACCCTTCAATAAATGTTCAGAGGAGGGGGTTGGGAGCTCTTTTGAATAGGTTTTCAATGTGTTGCAAATAGCTGCAGGGTGATGAGAAGGAAAAGAAAGTTTTAATGGTAGCATAATTGGATTTTGCTTCAAATTTATGTACCAATAAAAATAATCAAAAATGGCACTGTAAATTTTATAGTAAAGAATATACAAAGGTATGAAAAAAGATTGGAGAATAAAATGTTTGTCTCTTCAAAGTAATCCAGTGTATCAGCCACAATAACCTAAACTCTCTATTGGATAGATACCCATCCATTACACTAGAATTTTTTTTTCATGCAAACGAGAGAGATTTCCCCTGCCGTTGATCCAGTTTACCAGGACTGGAGTGGACATTTTAGCATGCTAAAAGGCAAAAATTGTCCTTTCCTTCTGTATACGTGTTGGACCTGACTCCCTATACTGGAAGGAGGCAGGATATAAATATAAATAAATAAATAAATAAATAAATAATACTGTCAAGTATCAAAATCCTGCTTGTAGAGTTATAGAATCCACCCACCCTACAGCTCCTAAAGATCACACTTCATTGGAAAGTCTCTATAGGCTTGAAAATGCATTCTATTCCATATGAAAAATTCAACTAGTGATGAATGTGGCTGACCCTGACAAATAAATGTGATTTTAAAGATTTTTCAGATTACCCAGTTTCAATTATTTGATTGATAAACTATTGTGTCTTTTTAAAACTTCCTCCTTATTTTTCATAGCTCAATAAGGCATAATTAAGAAATTATTAAAATAGTGATAGTCTATATATGAAGATCTCAGGGTGCTGTAAAATGCAATCAACGGCCATTTGTTTATTTATTAAATTTATATCTTGCCTATCTCCTCTCAAGGGATTCAAGCCAGCTTATATTTAAAATGTTATAAAATTTAAAATTACAGTTTAGTTAAAAATGTACCATTACAAAAGTTTTTGTTAAAAAAAATCAGTTTCATTTCCATTAAAAATGCATAGATAAAAACAGGTTTAAATATATATTTAAAGCATGATTTAAAATAAATTAAAAATAGAGCCATAGCTCTTTGATCATTATTCCACTAAATGATTAAAATCAATCAAAGTCAAGACTTTTCAAAAATTCCTTAACCTGGCAACAGAAATAGAGCAGAGGGTGAACTAACTGAACCTCCCTTGGGAGGAAGCTCTGCAGTCTAAGAACAGCCACTGAGAAAGCTGTCTTCTCTGTCCTCACTAAGCACACCTATAAAGGTAGTGGGATTGAGAGAAAGCTGTTACCCAAGGAGCATAGAACTCAGAAAGGGCCTCTGCAGATGGCCCTTTGCACAATCTTGAAGGAAGGGGAGGGGAGGGGTAGCTGCATGCTGGCTGCCCCAACCCCTCCCCAAAGACGTTCTGATGACACACACTATTACACATGGTACGCACTGTCAGAACATCTTTCCGGTGCAGCGTCTTGACATGCTGCACCGGAAGGGGCATAGAAGAGCCGTACAGTGGTTCTTTGGGTGCCCTTTTTGCCGGCTCTGAAAACACCGACATTTTGCTGCTCCTTTCAGGGCAGCAAACCACCTATTGTCAGTCCCACAGATACAGTGTGGGTCAGGCAAAACAAAACAAAACGATCAAACAAAAACAGGTAGAGGTAAACCTACTCAAGCAACCAGAGCTTACACTATACTGAGAAGATAATAATAATAATAATAATAATAATAATAATAATAATAATAATAATAAAATTTATTTGTACCCCGCCCAATGGTACACCAATCTGGGTGGCTTCCAGATTAAAATGCAACAATAAAAACATATAATACAAAGAACACCCCCCATCCCCTTAAAACAATATTAAATCACAACAGTTTAAAATATCACACCTTGACTAATTAAGATGGGTCATGAAGCAAAATCCAAGAGGACATATATGGGGCAGCCAGGTCTTAAATAGCATCTTTCTCCACCCTCATCACATACAATCCCTGGACAGCAAGCACCAGGTGAAATGACATCTGACCTTTAACATGGAAGCCATAAAAAATGCACCTCCCTCTACAGCAACTTTCACCCCGCAGATCCGGGTAGATATAAAGGTCATAAGGTGCAACTGGAATTCTGCTCGAGGAGCTATATGATCCATGTAACCAGCCCAGTAAGTAGCCTGGCCACAGCACTTTGGACCTTCTGGATTTTCTGAACATTTTCCAAAGAAAGCTTCATACAGACTGTTACAGTAATCCAAATGGAATATAATCAAGGCATGTGTCACCATAGTCAGAGTTGGCTTCTCAGGAAATGGATGTAGCTAGAGCACTAGGTCCTAGAATTCTTCACCATTGGCTATGCTGGTTGGTTCTACTAGGATTTAAATGTACACACACACATACACTCACACACAGAGAGAGAGAGAGCGAGAGCAACATGATGCACACCCTTATTCTACAGTTCTGATTATTTTCCTCTATTTAAGTATGGATAGCAAACTGATTATTTGCCTTTATTTAAGTATGGACAGCAAACTGATGAATAACTATGAATCAGGAATGATTCGGGGGGGGGGGCAGGGACGATGACATTAACCAGCACAAAATCAAACAAGAACAATATTAGCAACACACTTTGGAATATGTAATTACTTTGGTCAGAATTCTTGGTATGCAAAATGTAGCATTATGTGATATAACTGAAAAGTTGTACTGTCCTAGCAATGGAAATTGTTTGATGTTTGTACAATATTTAGCCTTTTTTGATCCTATCATGAATGACAAAGGTCAAGAAACAATGGTTAAAAATATCTAAAATAACCTTATAAACCTTGCAGTACATGGTATAAAACATAAACTTTTAGCACATGCAAACTCAGCCAAATACTTCTCAGTTATTCTGGACTGCACACCTGTTAGTCATATTGAACAAATGACAATGATTGTATGTTATGTTACATTGATATAATCAAACCATCAGATAATGATGCATCTGAGTCTGAGGTTATCATAAAATAACATTTTATTTCAATAAAGGAGTCTAAGGGGCTAGACAGACGGCCCCTGAGGGGAGGCTCTGTGTCATCCCTGGAAGTGCTGGATTGGGGCCATGGTGACCACATGGCATAGCCCTGATCCAGCTCTTTGCCACTCCACAAAGAGCTGGCATATGCCGCTCCTTTTTAGAGAAGCAAAAAGCCGCCCTTAGTGCCACCGCCATGGCTCTTCTGTGCTCCTTTGGCACAGCGTGTCTTTATGCTGTGCCGAGGGAGTGCCCTGATGCCGCACGCCATATAATGGAACATGTGGCATGATGGAGGTGTTGGGGCAGCCAACATGTGGTCACCCTTTCCCAATTCCACCCCCAGGCCAGCCCTTGTGGCCGGTCTGTACAGCCCCTAAATATAAGTTTTTCCCCTTGACATGAATGCTTAGTAACTGACTGCAAGGGCAGTGCTCATCTCTGTTACTAAACTGAAGAAAAAAAGCCAGCATTGTCCAAAGACAACTCCGGTGGTTATGTGGCCAGCTTGACTGCACAAAATGCTATTACCTTCTCACTGAAATGGTACCTATTTATCTATTTGCATTTGCATGCTTTTGAACTGTTATGTTGGCAGAAGCTGAGACTAGTGATGGGAGCTCACTCCACCATGCGGTGCTTGGTCCTTGAATTTCCAACCTTCCAACCTTTCAGAATCAGTATCTTAACCACTCGACACTGTGCACAGAAACTCTTCTTGGATAGCTTGAACAAATGTAATTACCAATTGAGAATGTACATAGTCAAGTTTATGATAATGGGAATAACATGAAAGGCAAAGTACATGGCATATAAAACATGTCTGATTATAATCCTACATGCATTTTGCTGTCCTGAAACACAAACTCTTTAAACTTTGTAATCAATTTTCTCTGTATTTACTCAGCATGGGCAAATTCCAACTAGCCATGTATCAGACTTAGGCAGAACAAGCCACTGAGTGAAACAAGAAGGAAGAACTGAATCAGTGCTTTGAAACTTTGAAACAATTCCATAGGAAATATTACCTTTGTAGTATATATTATGCTGTAATAGAGATCTTTGATGACACAAGCCTATGAGATTTATCCTTGAACACTTCCCAAACTGAAGCTAATGTCCTTGCTGATGCAATTTATAAATTCAAATATGTAACATCCCTTGTTACATGGTACAATATTCATTTTGAAGTCAATTGTATAGTCAAGCTACTACAAAATAGGGAAGCTGATTTCAATTCAGCTACAAGCCAAATGCACCAAAAGTAGCCAAGGTTTAAATTGTGGGCTAGAAAAAGGAGAAAGAAATGGCAATTTGAATATGAGTCTCAAGGAGAAGCACCATAAGATCGTTTCTACTATACCATCTTAGATCTAATCTGCCGTCCAGAAGTATTATAATTTGACAGTGCTCTAACTGCCATGTGTCAATGCCGTGGAATTCTGGGATTTGTTGTTAATTGTGTTACCAGAGTTCTCTGACAAAGGCTAAATATCTCTGTTTTCTGCAGTGCAAATTAGACCCCAGACATGACCATCTGTTGAAGAGAGATTCCAGAAGCTATAACAATACATTTTCTGTCTGGGTTCCTGTATGATATACAAAGCATCCACACAAAAAATCTACTAGAGATGTACTCAAGGCCTGCAAGAATATGAAAAACTCATAAATGCACAGTAGAAACACACTTATTTCACAGTGTTCTTGTAACGTAATGGGTGCGTAATGTGAATGGAATGGAATGTATTTTATCGCACAGTATGATCCTCATTGAGTTCCCATTCCATGCTCTGACAGTCCCTAGCCCGTTCCAACAGGAGAACTGTAAAAATGTGTCCTCAGCCAGCAAGAACACTTAACCTTGAGCCAGGACAGTTAAAGTGGCTTCAAGTTGCACTATTTCTGGCAGACTGGCAGTGTTTGTAGGTTAATTGTGAAGAATCCTGTGTCGCCTTTACCATGAGTTCCATTTGGTCTTGTATGCAGTAATTCCTATATCTCTCTTAAGACCTCTCCTATTTAGTTTTAAATTGATAGGCTAGGTTCATTTATCTGTCTTTTATTTAATACTATATTTTTTTTATTCTTTCTGCTCTGTTTAAACTCCTGTAACTTTTGCTGTCACTATTGCTGCTTTAGGCATAATCATGTTGAAAATGGCATATACATAAAGTGATGATGGTGATGATGATGATGTTGATGTTTTGTCTCTGAATGGGTACATTTCTTTAATTTAATTATATGGAACATGCCTTACAAATTTATTTCCAAAAATAAGTGCTCCCTTAGTCAATGAGGATTGCTGAAGCAATTACACTGATCTGGAGCATTATCTTTTCAAAAATGACCAAAGTTCAAGAAACAATTCTATAGGGATGAAAGGATAAGAAAATTAAAGTTAAATGATGCATTTTCCATTACACTATGTAGGTCAGACCTCATTTTTTAAATATGTGTAATTCTCAATGTGGTTTAATTCTGTTTATAGAGTTATAATCATTCTCATTTAATGCCCAATTTTGTGGCTTTTCTTCACACTGAACAATGACGAACTCCATGTGAAGTTCATTGCTTCTAAATGTTCCATATTAAGATTTATCATGTGCAACTACTATTCATTTTGTTCAGCTTGCTGTTCAACATGGTAATGACATTCCCATCCATAACAGCAGATTAAACCAGGGCAAACATAACTTAGGATTCATCTTGAACTGATGTTAGATATTACAACGTGTTTTCCACACACTCATCCCTGGCATGAATTTCAGTAAGTAAACTAAACAAACAAACTTTTAAAAAATCAATAAAAAGCTTTTTGTTGATGATGAATTGCATGGAGGCTTTGCCTAAACTATTCCGAACCCATAGGAATTGTTTTGAAAGGAAAACTATACCCTTCCCTTTCCCTCCCTTCTTCATGGATGAAAAAAAACATGGGACCTCAAGTCCCCACAGTAATTAATGGTGGCATGCACTTGTGTGACCATTCTCTCAGGGCCATTGAAATCAATGGGTTTTGCCATCTGCAGATCTTCAAATCCATAGATGGCAAACCTGCTGTTGTGGCAGGTGCACTGTAATTGTGTATGAGACTCCCATTATTACACTTTGTATTTGTCTTCTCTGTCGTGGGCACATCAAGACTTATAATCCCACATAATCTAACAGAAATGTTTCCATGCTGTATATTTGTTCAGAATACATGGGAGAGAAATCTTAAGACTGATCAATTGCATGTATGGAGTTCCTCCATGTGAGGAGAAATCTGAATCAATGTTCTCCATATAGGGATCCTGGGCTCCTGTCACACTGCAGAAATAATGCAGCTTGATTCCACATTAACTGCCTGCCTGGCTCAATGTGATAGCATTCTAAGATGTGTAGCATTATGAAATATTTAGCCTTCTCTGTCACAAAGCTTTGGTGCCACAACAGACCAGGATTCTATACGATGGAGCCATGACAATTAAAGTGGCGTCAAACTGTATTAATTCTGCAGTGTGACAGCAGCCTTGGTCCCAAGATCCATATCTTCTCATGTATGAGAAACCCCCCACCACCATTCTAACTAAATATGCATATAGCAGGAACACTTCCACATGGCAGATAGTATGATATAACAACCCCTTGGGTGGCAGAGCCTTTGAGGACACCCAACTAGTCATTCTCTAGGAGGATAGTACTTTGTGAGACCTATGGCTTCTCATGTCCCACTAAATGAGTCTGCTGACCTCGATGATGGTAAATAATCTGAAGTAATGATTCAAATGCCATTTCAATTACTTCTGGATGTGGAATAGGGGAATGGAGTACCAGTTGTCCTTTGACCCAGGTAGCAAAACAATTTAGCATGCCCCTGCACCTCTCATATTTAAGGAAACAGGAACACAGGTGTACCATATGATTCCATATTACTATAAAGATAGCAAAGAGCCCATAAGAATGTCACAACATTTTCATAGGGACTGTGTGTTATGATAGTTATCAGATAATAAACCAAACAAATAGTCTGGAAGAAAAAAATATTTCTTCCTCCTATATGTACTGAAGGAATATAATTGCAGAAAGAGCACTTGTAATGGTGTTTGTTACTTGCATGCACAAACTCTGACTTCATGGAGTGATATGAATGCTATCATGTGTTTGTTTTTACTAAACAAACACATGATGCTATCATGTGTTTGTTTTGCCCTTACTAAGTATTTTACAATGCTATCATGTGTTTGTTTTGCCCTTACTAAGTATTTTACAAGATAACTGAATGAAACTGAACAGAGTGACTAGAGATTAGTTACCTACATAAGAAACCTTGATAAACCTTATTTCCAGCATCTATTGGATTGTCGTATTTTCTAACTGGGAAATCAATGTAGGGATAAGTATCAATATATTATTGTTCTGATGCTTATTATAATTTTCAACTGTTATCACAATGGGGAGAGAGAGAGAAAAAAAAAGAGAGAGAGAGATCTATCATGGCTATGGAAAGTTAATTGTGATTCCAAAAATATACAAGCAAACATCTTTATTGCCCTAAGCTATCTGAAATAAAATGACATTTTAATCAAAGGGAACAAAATTATTATGATGACCCTTCTGCACAATTATTACTCCAAGAATGCTTCTTAAGTATAGCTGTCACCATTAAAGTTTCTCATATATCTCTTATATTTCTAGAAAGGCTGATGTTAGCAATGTAGAATGATTATCAAAGCTCCGGTACTGTGAGTTTACTCCCTCTCAAAAATGAAATTACTTTTGCTTCGGACAGTGTTCTGGCCATTAGTGTTTGGCTGGCAGTAACCTAATAGAATAACAAATTTGTTCTCATATGTGTATGTGTGTGTGTTAATAAAGTGTAGATTGGTGTGGAGGGTACAGTAATTCTGAGTTATCACTTGCAGTGTTACCTATACAACAGGAGTGGGCAGCTTCTGCAACCTTGCTGACATAATGGTATGCACTTAAGTACTTAAGTGAAATATTTAATTCAAACTAATTCCCTCATTTCTTTCTGTCTTTCCTTTTCCCTCTCTCTCTGTCCTATATGTCCCATTTTTCTTTTTACCACCCTCCTTCTCCTCCTCCTCCTCTTCACCCACACCTCTTAATTACAACATTTAGGTAATATGGAAGATTTCACAGATCAAATTGGGGATCTCTTTTGCCTACATGAAAACTTGTTCTCTACTACTGATCTCTCAAAATCAAACTTTTGTTTGAGAATGGGAAGGCAGAAAAGAAGCAGTTGCATCGGCACAAAGGACTCAAACGCATTAGTTTTTTGGGTAAAACACTTTAGGCCACAACTTTATTTGTACAGGGTCGTAACAAAATATAAATTTCAATTCATTAAATGTTGGTAAACATCTATATCAAATATTATTGGCGCATGCGTATCAGCAATTAGGCTAAACACCATTGATTTGAACCCTCTTAACCCAGCATGCGCCAAGTTATTAACTTTCTTACATAACCTCCTAACAATTCACCCCCTCCCCCCAACCGGATATGATGTCATAAAATAACTCTTTAACCAATGACATCATTAATTATTTTAATTACATCATTCAATTTAATTAAACAATGACATCATCTGTTAATCATCTTTATTCAAACCATATATCTATTAAATTCACTAATTGACCTATTTTCACCCCAGAGGGGGAGGGGTCCCTGTCTGCCACAGGAGGGGGTCAGCTCAAAATGGCTGCCGACCACGAGGCAGCCCAGGCTTATATAGCCTGTCCCAAATCTCGTTCTGGATCTCGCGAGACTTGAAGTCTCACGAGATTCTCCCTTCCTGCCAATCTGATTGGTTGAGCAGCCCGGACAAGGCGGGACGTCCGGGCTACTCATCCAATCCAATGTGTCGAGGCCCTTTAAGGCCGACGTAACAGAGAGCCCCTCCCGACACGTCGGGGTGGCTTCTTTGTGCAGAAACCATGTTCTATACATGTTCACAAACTATACAAATTTTTAAAAAGCAGATGAAGAATTTGTTGGAACAATGTTCCTTTAAAGTGGTGTAAAATATTGTGTATTCCTGTAATTGCTAAGACATAGCACTTGGCATGATGCAAAGGCTTGAAATAGATATTACATCATGCTAAGTTGCAACAGGTGATGACCATTAGGCAACTCTCTATATAAGTCCACCGAGATTCAGAGTACATGTGGGTTGAATAGGTTGTTTGTTGATGTTTGGATTGTTATACTACAGGTGGTGAATGTTGAGAGGACAGCTTGTATATATTTGCAAATGTTATTATTGTAACTTATGATAAAGAATCTCCAAGAACTTGGAAGAATATCAACAGTGTCTACGAGTTTGTGGTCAGTGCATTACCAATACTTAAACGGAACGGGTGCTTCCATACTCTGCTACTTTTAGCAACTTCTAGGAGTGTTTATCTCAGACAGTGCTATAAGTTAAAGTTTTTGTTTTTGTTACTGCACATCAAGCAGGACAGAAAAGAGCCAGCAGAATTCCCCACCCTTAATTCACTGATCAGTCTTTGTAGCTGCTGTGGTACTTGTGCAGGATTATTGCCCTTTAGCTGAAAAAAACAACCCCACTTTCTATTAATGTTTAATAAGCCAAGCATTTTAAAAATGAGTGATGTGTTTATGTCAGAGTGGATGGAAAGGAAAGATCAACACAGATGAGTGATAAATGAATTGAAGAAGCTGTAATATGAGATTATAAATGAAGACTTGTACTTTTAAAAGATTGTTTGAGGTTTTCATTCTTAATTTTACGATATACTAAGGACTGGTTTGGGGGGTATTTCAAAATTTGATTTTAAACATTTAGGGTCTACAAGTGGTAATTGCTATTCATTGTGGAAAGCTCAATGTCAGATACTATATATGTTGTAATTTAAAGTTCCAATTCATCTGTAAAACCCATTTAGAACACAATGGTTTTGTCATTTGCTCTAGGGAAAAAATAGGTATCTGTCTTTCAAAGTAATTTACTTCTACAACTGTAGTCTAGGAACCTTTCAGCTGGACTATTTCAATCAAATAATTGTGAAATGAACTGAAACCTAATTAGCACTTCAGTACTCAAGTTCTAATAAACTAAAAGGAAACATAAATGTAACTATGTAACATTAGATAAACTGTTTCAGAGAAATCAACCCATATTTGTCATTTTTGTTGTGAAAGACAAAGAGCACTTCCATATCATAAAATAAACACTTGACTGAAATTAGTAGAAGGAAGGGAGGTAGAGATGGACAGCATCTGCTGCCTGCACCTGCTGGTTGCCCACCTGAATGCACAGCCCCCACCACTGCCCTTAGCTCACCTGATTTCTCGTCTTTTGCTTGAGCAAGCAGTGGATAAAGGTAATGCACCTTCTACAGCATTACCTGCTTGCATTGAGGTATAGGTGAAAATGGCCTGCTCCCTCATGTTCAAATCTACATATAGTCTGCCAAGTCTCATCTCAAGTCTCATGAGACCTATAGTCCCATGAGACTTCAAATATGATGTGGCACAAGAATTGCACCAAATCAAGCAAGAAGTCTCATAATGGCAATGCTATCACAAGACTTCATAGGCCACTCCAGTGCCTGACCTTGCTATGCTGGCTTGGTGCAAAGGGTATCCCTCCCAATGGGTCAGGATAATTTTTCTGTCATTTGTGTGTGTGAAAGAAATAGAACACTTCCATATCACAAAATAAACATTGGCCTAAAATAGGTTTATAAATAGATTTCTTCCCCTGAGGTCATAAGCCTCAGGCTTGGTAGATTAAGGCCTACAATATGATATATTATAGATACTGTTTTCCAAGGGGAAGGCCAAACTATATAGTAGTGTGTGAGCATCATTTTTACAGGTAACATGCACTATTGCATACACATGTCCATTTTTATTCTGTGTGTGCACATGTTTTGTTCTTTAAACTTATATTCAATATCATTTTATACCCTCAACACAGTGGGAGAAAATTCTCAGAACTTGGAACTCAAGAATTATCAGCCAACCTTTATATTGGAGCAATGCCATTTAAAAGAAGAGGAGGAGGACAAAATTCAGTTGAACAATATAGTACCATAATTTTAATAATGCAGTGGGTATTTGATAGCATTACAACCTATATCATAACATCCATAACTTTAAATAACCTGTTAGAAAATATAGCCCCATATTCTGAAATGATTTCTGTCATCTTGGATATATTCTGTGTAATTGACAAGGAATTATTTAGTTGGGAGAGTAACAATGATTATTCTTAGGTGCCAGGTCAGTAGCATCCCAGTCTTTGAGATTTCAAGGGCAAAACCTGAAAAGGTAAGACCTTGTAAAGTCATAGGAAAGGGGCCTAATGAAGTCATAGGGTGAGAAGTGAAGATGGGGCAGTTTGGTGAAGTCACACTTTATCCATTTTACCTTCAGGAATAACCCCTGGGTCCTTTTTGCTATTTTGTGCAACTGCCTTCAAACTTTTCCCTTCAAGTATCACATTGTCATCAGAACATTTCCTGAGCACTCTGACTTTCATAAGATAGAAGTGATGAATGAACAGTAGGTATAGCTTGATATAAGCCAAAGAACACTGTATCATAATACAGCATATAAGAATAATATATCTGTAATCTTGGGATCTAGAGTTGTTAATATAGCCATATATTTTAGGTATATAACTCTCCACAACTCTTCAATACACTGAAAATAAGCTGTGATGGGGAAAAAATGGCACAGTAGTATTCATCTTCTCTACAGACTCTTACCTTCAGAGGAAGGCAAGCGCAAAATAGTGAGCAAATTTTGGGCATGTATTAAACTTAACATTTATAAATAGTTATATTTCATTAAACAAAGCCAGATTCTAGATTATACTACAGCAAGTCTAAGCTGCTAATCTTCAGTATAAACTTGATGAAAAACAGAAAAGTGTTATCTTCAGAGAATGTAAACATATAATTAGCTTCTGGGTAGGAAATGTTCATGGTGATTAAAAATAACTTTTACCCCTGTGCTCTGTACCTTTACAGATGCATGAGAAGTACTTGATGGAACATTTTATATCAGTCAGGATACTGGGCTCTTCTGGGCTTCAGATTACCCCCCCTCCATACACACAATGCATATATATCCCGTCCCCTGCGAAAGGACTCTTATATACTGGTGGGGTGGAATTTTACTAAGGTTATCCTCTTGTAGCTTATTTTTTAAACAGGAAGTGCAGAACTTTTTTTTTTCAAAAATAGGAAATGACCAGAAGTAACCATAGAGGACAAGTCAGTGGGTCATGTTGCACTTGTGTTGCTGGAAAACAATTATCTGTTTCTGTATTCAAATTACCAAATACTTATCAGGACAGACTATTGTAGGTAGACTCTACACTGTCGCAAAATCAATGCCAAATCAATCAGATTTGCTATGCAATTTTCATTAAAAAGCATCCACCAAATTATTTTCAGTTTAATTTTGAAGGCATGAGAATTATGGCAATTTGTTTGCAGAGTTCTCATCTACCTGCCTGCTTGACATTTTGCTGTTAACCATGAGGAGCTCATCAGAAAAGGAAGGGTAATCAGCACCATGACTGAAAACAGTCAGCCCTCCACATTTGCAGCTTCGATTTTTGTGGATTTGATCATTCACAGATTTCATTACTTACTATGTTTTCTTTAGGAATATCTTCAGTTTTCCAGTGCAACTCTTCTGGAATTTGACCACAGAGTCATGATGGAGGATTTAGAGAATACTTTTCTAGGTATTTATAGGTCCTCCAGCACAATTTGATGATCATATTCCCAGAGATGTTGACCATAGTGCTGTGCCAGAGATTCCTAGTGAAGGTGGGGGGGGGGGGTTGCAGACTGCCAGAAATAGTGCAAATTGAGTCCAGTTTTAGGGTTAGGGTTAGTGCTAGGGAATCATGGAAATTGTTTTTTTTTTTTTTTCCTGAGACATTGAGCCTTCTTTGTCAGAGAGCTCTGGTGCAACAATAAAATACAGTTCCCATGATTCACTAGCACTAACCCTAACCCTAACCCTAAAACTGGACTCAATTTGCACTATTTCTGGCAGTCTGCAACCCACGTAGTCTCTGAAGTTGAAAAACCTAGTGGCTTCTTATTTGCAATTTTTCCACTTTCACAGGTGTCCTGAGCCCCTAACCCCAGCAAATCCAGATCCTATGTACAGTGGAGGGCTCACTGTATGTAGGAACTGAAATCCAAATTTAGTTAGTGAAACACTCAAAGCCTCATGTCTTGATCAATGACTCTTATCAGTTTTTCTTTTGTTCCTAGTCATTTTTTCCTAAATGATAGGTTCTTTCTTTGCTATTTATTAATAAATGTGCACATTTGCACAAACATTTGAATATAGGAGAAAATGAAACAAATATCCCAATTCTTAGAAGTGAGTAAAATTCATAACCATCCTTACATATAAAATCAGACAAAGGAAAATCCATTCAATATCCAGGGATGCGATCAGTCAGCCCTAAGCTTCCTAATGGTAAAAATACCCAAAAATAACCATGGCAGATCACAAGAAGAAACTAGGCATATCAAAGTCAGAGCCTGAATAGTTACTTTTAAAGGCAACTTGTTATAAAAATATGTAGAGAGGAATCCACGTTAATATGTTACAACCCCCCCCCCACACACACACAAATAATCTTGTTGCAAATAAGCTCCTTGTTTAGATTTTGTTGTTATGTCAGGTGATTTTTAAAAATGGGACAAAAGTAAAGCTGTTCTTAATTGGTTTTACGCCATTCTTTTAAAATCACCCTATATTATAATCAACGTAATGCTTTTCTTCCAATGATTAATGACAGGCTGTATGAATGCAAAAGAACTGTATTGATGCTAAGTGAAATAAAGACAGCTACAATTATCATTCAATTTCCTTCCTTGAAAACATTACAGAAAGTAGCTATAAGCAGAATGTCACAATAGCTAGTTTCTGCGATCCATTCCCTTAATATAAGGAAAATACACAACTGACATTTCTGCTTCATAAGTCAAGAGTCTTTGCCACATAAGCCATGCTGAAAGCAGATTCATATACATGGGAAAAAAGCATGTAATTAGAAATTCTCAATAGAAAAGGAGGAAGTAGAGAAAATTTTGTAGGGTTTGTCTGTCTCCAGCCATAGTTAATAGGATCACAGATGCCAAAGTGATACCAGTGCAGAAAATCTATGTCACATAGTGGGATTCATAATCTAAAAAGGCTTCTATATATACTTTCCTTCTTTCCAAATTTTGTCTGTAAATTTAGGCAGCAGACTAGCCATGAACCACTATCAGCAAAGGCCAAGGGTAGACTGAAAATAAAATAGTTTCTCTGTCTGATTCAAGGGACTTAAGTCTTCTTTGACACAAAGACTAATTGACCTTTGACTAATTCACTCCTTTGACTTTTTTCACAGTATAACAGTGACACACAGAATAATTTGTTATAATGTACATACTAACAGAAAATGGTAGTAATTTTAAACACTAAATTTCATGACATCTGAACTGCCTGGAAACCATGTCACATTTCGGAGAGTTGAAATAAGTCAGAACAACTTTGAAAGCTTCTATTTGTGAAGATAGTGTAATCATACAAACATTGTTATCAGTGAACTTTCTCAACCAACACCTCAAGCAGATATAGAGCCACAGGACACAAATTGCCAATGTCAGCTTGTTTACAGTACTAGCAAGTTATTTTAAGAACAGGCTATTAAATGGAAAAGTGTATCTCAAACAGAAAAGCAAATATGTTTCTCTCTTTCTCTCCCCCCTCCCCACACAGACACAATATACACACATTCTGATAGAAATAGAAGAACAAATAAAATGTCAAGTTATATTACATTTCTCCTTTTATTCTAAGATAATCATTGCATTTTTATAGACTGAGTATGCTTAAGTGGAATGCTTATTTGCATATAGATGCATCTTACAGAGAGAAGAATATTAGCAAATTGTAATAATTCTGATGCAAGTGCAAACCTCTTTCAAAGTTGCTGCAGGCAAATCACTAAAACCATTATATTTTAATATAAAATTGCTGTGTCACATATTTTAAAGTATACCACATGAAGCCATTAGAACAGTAAATGCAATATACATCAAATGTAATAAAATTGATCAACAGTAGTGCCTTGCTGCAGCTGTTTCTGTTTTGCATACAATTTATATTTAAAACAAAAAACATACAAATGCCTACATTTGAGAAGGAAAATATGATTATGCATCGCTATCCTTGTTTCATACATATCAAAGTATTATCACAAATAATTTTGACTGGCTGTCCAGAAGAGAAGTGCACACAGTGGTACTGCTAAGGGTGCAATGCGTATTTTAGAATAAGCTTATACATCTGTCCCAGGTAAGTCACCAACACCATTGTTTAGCGATAGATGAAAAATAGAAAATGAACATTCAGAGTCAGGAGATCTTCCAGGATGCAGTGACAATTTGTTTATGCCAAATTTACATCTTCAGAAAGATTTTTTTTTAAAAAAACTATATTCCTATTAGATGCACAGCAGAAATCTAGAGTTTGAAAGCACACACACACACACACACGTGTGTGTCAAAAAAATAAGGTTAGCTCTACTTCAGTTATTGTTACAGTTATTAGTCTATAAATCAACAGAGCACTAGGTTAAAACAGCTAAAAAGAAGAACAAATTTGAAGAGTGAGATTTTCCTCTCTATATGTATCAGTAGTTAATTTATGACTATCAAGGTCTATTTTATTTTTGTTTTACATTTCTTTTACTTCAACTTGCATTTTGTAATTATTTCCCAGTTGTCCCAATTGGAGCATTTTTATTTCCCAGTTTTCCCAGTCTTCCCAGTAGGGGATTGGAAATGAGATGTGAATTACTATGGCACATCTCATTTCTAATCCCCTCCATATAGCTTTAAATTCAAACACTTCATTATAAATGACAGAAACCTCACTCCCAATGAGAAAAGCATTGTTAGGAGTCTGAAAGCTGCTTTCTAAAAAAATAAAATAAAAATCATTCACCAATAATGATGCCTTCAGTTCATTTGAATGAGTATCCCATGAATAAACAACAGCATAAGCAAATCAACCCTGACTGAATGATGTGTTAATCTTTGATAGCGCTAGGAAAATGACAGTACATGATTGGAATGAATAATTTACAACCATCATTACGGTATGATGAAGTGAAGAATGGGAATGAAGAAAATCAGAAGACATTCTCTCCCTCTCCAATCTTGGATTTTTTAAAACTGATAGTGGGACTTTGCAGACTGCTAGAAATAAAGTGCAATTTGAGTCCACTTTAACTGCCCTGACTCAGTGCTAGGGAATCATGGGAATTGTATTTTTTTTCTGAGACAATGAGCCTTCTCTGTCAGAGAGCTCTGGTGATGCAATAAACTACAGTTCCCATGATTCCCTAGCACTGAGTCAGGGCAGTTAAAGTGGACTCAATTTGCACTATTTCTGGCAGTCTGCAAAAGCCCAGTATCATTTTTTTTTTAGTGTCACTAAAAACCAAGTATTTTCTAATGAAAAACATTATGTGTGTGTGAGATGGAGGAATTATTGAGAAAATTTTGATAGCAAAAATGACTGAGGTCCTCAGCTTCATTATAATGTTAGAAGTGCTGATGTTCAACAATAACATCTATAAATTGTTACCTGAGAAAGGGGTAGCAATTCTGTAAGCAAACTGATTAGGAAATGATAACTTTACACACAATCCTGTGTGTGCATATAGATTTCTGGGCTGCCATTATAGGTATAAACAATCAAGTGTGATTGTTACCAAAAGCTATATAATGTTTGCCAAAATCATCAGCACCATCACCTATTTATGAGAGAAAAAGATGAAATTAATAGTTGAGCTAATTTGATCTTTGTGGCATAAAATAGGAACATTTATTTTGTTCAGGGCAAATTATCTTGAAATCCAATGTGGAGGTGGAACAAGGTGAGCCTAGCAGCAAATAAATAATAATTCCAAGTGAGCAGTCTGCTATACTGTCCTTACGAGTGTCATTTAATATTGAATTAAGCATCCTGGAAAGGGACAAAAGATTTTGATATCCTCACCTCAACGATTCTAAAGAGAGAAACCATATATTTCACAAATGCATTGATATTCATAATGGTTTCTTTAATCAATATGATTTTTCCCAGAGAAGAAAATTATTACAGCATTTGCTCTATAAAACAATAAAAATACCCCCCCCCCTTCAAAGCTGCCAGAATGAATTAGCTAAAAATGTGTTATAATAGAAAACATACACTGGCTTAGATCCAGCTGTTTGTCTGAACTGAAAAATGAGATTTTTCTGAAGCAATGAGATTTACATAACCATTGACAATATTCAATGGCTGATTCAGTGACATTACTCCAATTGAGACTAAAAGTAAGCTTTGTGCCACTGCCTCCAATATATCAAAAGGCATCTGATCCAATCTGATCTTGGAAACTATGCAGGGTCAGATCTGATTACTAACTGCATGGGAAAGCACCAACAAATAACAGGTGTTGTAACTTACAACAGATGAAGGCAATGGCAGCCCACCTCCTAACATTCCTTGCCAAAGAAAAACCTATGAAGTTCATGTGGTTTACAGATGACACACTCGTGCCTATAACCGTTGAGATCATATATTATGATTCCCTGGGCTAACCTTTCTGTACCCTGCAAAGTGTAGCTTTTCAGTCCTAGGGCCATTTAGCAGGTTGGGAAAGGATTAATATGAGCAATGTCCAGCTGCAATTCTACAACAACAACAAAAAAAATTGTCTCACTTTTTAGTGACTATACTAGTGTATGCTGGAGATCTGGGGAAGTGATACCCAATTCCTTTTCTCAGTATGAAACTGCAGCTGGGCACTGCAACTGGTGCTCTCCATAGCCTCCAATGGCTATGGGTATGCTCTGCAAAGGGAACACTGCCTTCTGCAGGAGGGTGACATTGCACAATGAAGAATGGAATACTTCCTCCAGCTTCTAAAAAGCTGCATATGTTCAAATGAACCCAGGTTATACCAGTGCATGTTTCCAAGAGGGTTCTAGTCACTGTATTATTTTCAGTAATATTAACAAAAAACAACAACAACCCTGTTCTTATGCACAAAATCAACACATGCTATATGTTCTACAAAATGGCCTTCTTAAATTGAAGTTTTACCTAGACTCTTGTAACTGATATTTCATGTGATATTTCACAGGCAATATTAATGGGATTTTTGTTATCTAATATTGACACTCATTTTCTTCCATGCTGCTTGTACAGCTGCTGAATTGTGCCATTCTCTCAGTGACAATGTAATTCAAATTCTAGTGGCCCCAATACTCCGGAAGGCATGGTGAGCCTGTAGGGGGTGCCCAGAGGAAGCATTATTAAAAGATTAATTTCTCTCCACGGTCTCCCTATGTCATCTTTTTAATTGTTTTTAAATATACCTCTGCTCTCCAGCATTTTTACATTCCTAATGAGAATTGTTTATTTGGCTAAAAGTAGAAATACTGTTACTTTAGTACTGAATCTTTCATAAATGCCCTATAGTTAGGCAATATCTCACTGAACAGCATTATAAACTTATTATAGACATACACTAGGTCGTATTGACTGGTAACTCTAAAATGTAGTCTAAAGTGTAGTTTATAAAAAGGAGAAAATGAAGCATCAAGCTTCCTTGCTTTGAACTTTCAATAAAAGTTCAAGCATATCTGCAGCCTATAATATGAAACCAATATAGCCCATTCATACTCTTTCATACTTCCAAAGCATTCTCATGCAGCTTGATAGAGGAAAATACTTTCTTCTTTTCATAGGGGAGGAAAAATTCTGAGATTCTTGTGAGTGTGCAGTACTTCCACATCCCTTATTACAACGCAGTTGAGGAATGTGAGAGTGTCCTATTTTTTTTAACAATAACATTTTGGTAGTTTGCAATGCCTTTTACCAGCCATTTTTAGGTAAAAACAGCTTAGCCACATTGTCCCTGACATTAGTAAACCTGAAGTGCTTATCAACACATTGCACTGGCACAAAGGACACAAGACACCTCTTTTTGGATTTAAACAGGCCACAATTTTTATTTAGCTGTACAGGGACTATTTAAAAACCAATAAACATTAACAAATTTGTCACGTGTGTAAGTGAAGGTGTAACCCCCCCCCCATGGGTGGTCCTTCACCACATGTGACAAAATAAGTAAACAATAATATCAACAAATTTACAAACCTCTCCCCTCTGGAAATGACATCATATTACATCATATGACATCATGCAAATTAATGACGCCATGGATTTAACTGCATACATCATTTTCTTTAAATTTGTCTTATGCCAATTTTACTCCAATTAATTTAAATAGCCAGATTAATTTTCCTGTGGGGGGGGGTCATTAGCCACCCCCAAGTACACAACAAACAATTTTAAATTATAGACCCTACCCCTAAGTTGTGACAAAGCAATTAACAAGAACATGAATTATCACGCCATGACCCATTCCCAAATCAATTTTAATTAATAATCTCAGGGAAGGCGAAAAACCCAGGGAAGCACCCTGGGGAAAAATTCCCTCCTGGTCCCCAAAGGTGACCAGCCTAAGCCTGAGAGTAACACTTTATAACTCTTAATAAAGGGTGGGTGGGATGGGTCTCTCAGTTCAAGCTTGAAAATGGCTGCCTTCACATGGCAGCACAGATCTATAAAGAAGAAACTCTCGCCCCAAGTCTCGTGAGACCAGTAGCATGGCAAGACTTGGAGTAGCAACCAAACAACCTGATTGGACAAGGCGCGTTGGTGTTCCCATTCCCCTGAGCACCATGACCAACCAGGCACCTTATGTCCTTATTTGGCCAGCACAACAAGAAACCCCTCCTGACTCATCGGGGGTGTCTTTGCACTGGCACAAAGGACACGAAAAGTTTCTTTTTGGATTTAAACAGGCCACAACTTTTATTTAGCTGTACAGGGTCTATTTACAAACCAATAAACATTAACAAATTTGTCACGTGTGTAAGTGAAGGTGTAACCCCCCCCAATGGGTGGTCCTTCACCGCACGTGACAAAATAAGTAAACAATAATATCAATAAATTTACAAACCCCTCCCCTCTGGAAATGATGTCATATTATGTCATATGACATCATGCAAATTAATGATGTCATGCATTTAACTGCATACATCATTTCCTTTAAATTTGTCTTATGCCAATTTTACCCCAATTAATTTTAAATAGCCAGATTAATTTTCCTGTGGGGTGGGGGTCATTACCTGCCACAAGAGGGGGCCAGCCTAACTAGGCATCCCCTCCCCCCCCCAATCGCTTTTACAATTTGATCAGAGAGTGTGGTGACGTACATCTCCAATCCCTCTTGTACAGCTGTGGCCGGTCAAGTTTAATACCATGCTCTACTAAAAATATCCCCATTTTAGAGAGCTGCTCAGCCACATAACAGTTAAGCCAGTGCTGAGCATTATTAATTGTTGTGCCCTTCTGTGCTCCAGGCCAGCAATGCCTTGGCAAAAGTTTGGTCCAAA
>JAIPUX010001232.1:87753414-87772794 GCA_020142125.1 Phrynosoma platyrhinos | reverse complement strand
GAGAAGAATGAGCCAAGGGAAGCTAGACATAGTAAAAATGGAAATGCAACACATGCAGTACTGGGGATGAGTGAATTAAAATGGACAGGAATGGGCCACTTTGGATTGGACAACAACACAGTGTTCTACTCAGAGAATGAAAAGACAAAAGGAAATGGGGTGGCTTTCATACTAAGAAAAGATGTGGCAAAAGCAGTCAGAGGATACAATGCAAAATCAGACCAAATCATTTCAGTAAGGCTACATGGTAAACCTATGAATATCACCATAATTCAAGTATATGCCCCACCACAGAGGCAGAACAGGAAGAAATTGACAGCACACCAACACAAGATGTCAAGCTAATCACTGGAGATTGGAATGCAAAAGATGGAAGCAAAGAGAATCAAAAACAGTAGGCAGATATGGATTAGGCAAAAGAAATGAAGCAGGTGAGCATCTGATAGATTTTTGTGAAGCTAACAACCTATTAATTGCAAACACATTCTTCATACAACCAGAAAGAAGGCTATATATGTGGACATCACCAGATGGTCAACACAAAAATAAAATAGACTATATAAATGGAAGCAAAAGATGGCAGAACTCTATACTGCTGGTCAAGAAAAGATCAGGCACCGGCAGTGGCAAAGATTATGAACTACTCATATCAAAAATAAGACAAAGACTCAAGAAGAAAACAAAACCAGTGATTATACCGAAATATGATCTAAATAATATCTTAACAGAATTTATTGACATCATAAGAAACAGATTTGCACTACTAAACATAATAGACTGATAACCAGAAGAATGATGGTCTGAAGCCAGGGAAATAACAAAAGAAGAATGCAGACAGACACTTTCAACAAGCAAAAAGAAAGAGAAATAGCCATGGATGACAGATACAACACTACAAGCTATAAGGAAAAGAAGAGAAGAAAAAAAAGGAGAGCGATGTGTTGATTTATTTATGGTGGTGATGTAGTAGCAGTGATTTCGTGCTGAAAATGCTAGGCATCCATCCATCAGCCAACTCTGACTCTGGAAACCAAGCCGAGCTGACCTCATCATTCTGGTATGCAGCTCCTTGTAGTTTCAAGCAGTTTGCCATTAATCCAGCCCCAGAACAGAGAGATCTTCATAATAAGGTTTTTATTTAAAATTGTATAGTAAAGAGAAAAACTATTTACATATACATCATGCAGGTTTGAAGATCTTGAACACATACACAGAAGACAGTGCAAAGAACAAAGGAGGCTGTTTGCCAAACTCTAGATTCCTCCCATGGGTGGATACCTCCATAGACAATTTGCTAAATAGCTTCTAGCCCAGCCTCTAACCCAGCATCTTGCTGTGAGTCATTTGTCATGTGATCGTAGTTCCCAGACAACAAAGATGACTTCATTGTTTATGTTTTATCTGTCTGTTCCCAGACACTGACCTTGTGTGAAATGTTTACACTTTGCACCTGCAGGTCCAAAATCTTTCCATTAGAATTTTTCCCACATCTATACATTTCAACTTTTGACTACCTATCGCAACACTCCTAACAATATGAACAGACTAAGAATAATGAATGGGACAATACAACGGTTTGTGGGGAAAGATAAAGAAAATTACTACAATGACCAATGCAGAGAAATAGAAGACAACAACAAAAAGGGAAGAACAAGAGATTTCACAAGATCTGGGAAATTAGAAAAATTCAAATCAAAGACCAGGATGCTCTATGACAATAAAAATAACATAATTCAAGACTAAGAAGGAATAAAAAGACACTGGATGCAATACACAGAAGAATTATACAAAAGAGATGACAAAATGCAAGACACATGGAACGAAGAGCCATATGAAGATTAACCCAAATTATAAAAAGTGAGGTGGAAACTGCACTAAGAGAAATAGTGAAAAGAAATTACCAGGAACAGATAGCATTTTCAGCACAAAATCTCTGCTACTACATCACCACCATAAATAAATCAACACATCTCTCTCTCTTTTTTTCTTTTTTTTTCTTTTCTTTATTGCTTGCAGATACTATTCCAATTGAACTGCTGCAATCCACACTGACAGAATCAACTCTATTGCTGACCAACATGTATCAGCATATATGGAAAACAAAACTCTAGCTGACAAATTGGAAGTGGTCAGTATACATCCTTATCCACAAAAAGGAGATACCAAAGACTGCAGCAACTATAGGACCATAGCACTTATCTCCCATCCAAGCAAAATCATGCTCAAAATTCTCCAACATAGACCCTAACTATACATGGAAAGAGAGATCCCAGTGATCCAAGCAGGATTCAGGAAAGGAAGAGGCACTAGGGACCACATTGCAAACATGCAATGGCTAATGAAGTGCATCAGGGAATTCCCCCCCCCAAAAAAAAATCAACATGTGCTTCATAATAGCAAAGTCTTCAACTGCATAGATCATGAAAAGCTATGGAACACCCTTAAGGATATGGGAGTGCCCACATATCTGATAGTCCTGATGAAGAATCTGTACTCTGGTATATCAACAATCTAAGATATGCAGATGACACCATAGTACTAGCAGAAGACTTCACAGACTTGGAATACCTACTAACGAAAATCAAAGAAGAGAGTGCAAAGGCAGGCTTAACAGTGAACATAAAGAAAACAAAAAATAATGACCTCTTAGGGCCTTCACAAGTTCAACCTAGACAATGAAGAAATAGAAATAGTAAAAGAATTCCCATACCTGGGATCAAACATTGATAGAAATGGGGACTTCAGTCAGGAAATCAGAAGATTAAGAATGGGGAGGGCAGCCATGAAGGAACTAGAAAAAAATTCTAAAATGCAAAGATATACAACTGAGCACAAAAGTTAGAATTATATAAGCCACTGTATTCCTTATTACCACATATGGATGTGAGAGCTGGACAGTTAAGAAAGAAGACTGGAGGAAACTCAACTCATTTGAGATGTGGTGATGGAAAAGATTGTTGAGGATCCCATGGACAGCCAAAAGGACAAACAAATGGGTCCTAGAGCAAATCAAGCTGGAAATCTCCCTGGAAGCCAAGATGACCAAACTGAGGCTATTGTACTTCGGACACATCATGAGAAGGGAATACTCATTGGAAAAGACAATAATGCTGGGAAAGGTGGAGGGAAGTAGGAAGAGAGGAAGGCCACATGCTAGATGGATGGACTCTATTAAGGAGGTCATGAGTATGGGTTTGCAAGAATTAAGCAGAGCAGCGGAGGACAGAAGGTCTTGCATATGTCTCATTCATGGGGTCACCATGAGTTGAGATTGACTTGAGGGCAGTTAACAACAAAAGAGAATAACACTATACAGTAGCCAATTTAGGTAATTTACTTTGAGTGAAGGTCCCACAGCACAGCATGTGCCATGACCTACATGGAAGGATGTAGCATGTAGCGTAGTTTTTAAACCTAAACATGTTTTCTTTACAGCTACAAAACAACAGGGGTTGTGACAAAATGGCTGGAGGGTGCAACAAATGTTTGAATGCTCTAATTGTGCCATAGTCATTGACTCACTGAACTCCCCTGTATGGTTATGGAAGTTCCCACTAGAGCAGTTAATGGAGAATGTTCATCTCAGCAATTCTACAACAGAAAGGCAATGCTTTATTAGCTTGCATATATTTTCTTTAAACATCCTGGTTTAAAATAAAATCCAAGGAAACGTATAGGGAAATCTAATACTTTCAGTGAATTTGTTTTATTTCATAGGGCCCAATTGCATCTTACATGTTGCTGACTACATTTGAAATTTTTGTACTACAATAATACAACATTACTAGGATCTCTGTGTGATTTTCACCAACAGGACAGAAGATAGTATAATGTATACTTATCTTAAAGTACTTTAAACTGTTATCCTGGAATGAAAATAAAATAATTCCCTTAAATATAGACTTAGGGTGGAAATAATGCAGTTTGACACTGCTTTAAGTGATATTTTGCCATGCTCTGGAATCCTGAGATTTTTACTTTTACAAGATCTTCAACCTTCTCTGACAAAGCATGCTGGTGCCTCATAAAACTACAAATCCCAGCATTTATGAGGATGGAGCCATCACAGTTAAAGTGGTCTCAAACTGCACTCTTTTTACAGTGTAGATGCACCCTGGGTAGGGGGATAAAATTGAAAAGTCAAATAACTGACTTTCATTAGTTTTGTTAAATTTGGTCCTTCAGAAACAGTTCAAAAATCTCTTTGCTGCCATACAGGCTCTTCCCTATTGAATGCTGGGATTGATGGATGTATAAATCATCTGCCTGTGAGATATTTCCCATCCCTCTTTCCCTATTAATTCAGTTGGTTTCCCATATGAAAACATGCTAAGAGATCAACCACACCACAGGTGAAGTCATGTATATGCATTATATTGCAAAAGGTTTAAAATTCTAGAAAGTAGTTGCCTGTTAAAAGTAGTAAGACAAGGCAGATTTATCCTAAGAACAATAAGTGAATTCATTGCCAGGGACACAAACATGACCAGAGCATTCATTTAAAAATGGACAATTGTTTCCTTATTCTTTCCCATGCTTATTGAACAGCCTCAAAACAGTATTCATCTAGTGTTACTATTCATCTTTGGCTCTGGCCAAGTATTACACAACATACCTTCCAAAATTACACAGATGAAAACAGGGACACTTATAGATATACAACATCAGAGTGTAATCAATATGGCAAAAGTTATCAGTGAGGAAGAGCACATAAGCTAGGAAAGTTTGAAGCAGTCTACTTTTGCCTGTGCCTATTGAGAAGGGTAGGATTCCCTTTCTCTTCCTCCTATTGAGTTAACTGCATACAAATTATATCTGTACTTTGAATGCAGTTTCCACCAGCAGAGGTAAGCAGAGGCAAAAGATGAAAGTTGGAGGAGGGAAGAGAAACTTTTTTTAAAGCAGCTGAAAATGTGGATCACAGAGAATAAATTGGGACTGTCCCTTCCAAATCAGTACAGAGGGTATATCTCATCATACCATACCAGACAAACAGGCAGGGTTGTGTCTGGTAACTGTATGGTTCTGACCCAAAATCTTCTTCTTTTTTTAAAAAATAAATTTTATTGAAAATTAAAAAAAAACACAAAACAAACAAAACAAACAAACAGATAACACAATTATAACAAAAAACATATATGTTTGTATATAATCAAAAACATCTACTTCCTAAGCAGTACAGGAGGATTAAACAGCAGATAGTCTCGATATCTACATAATATCATGTCTATTGTACACCTCAGACATAAACTAACTTGATTACAAGGCTTACACAAAAATTACATCTGGTGACAAAATTATCTCCGATCCCTGGATAATAAAACGGTTATATATATGTTAAATTAAGTAATTTTTCAATTGTGACCGTCAACATTACACATTTAAATTCAATTGCACATTTACTTACTTTTACTAAATAAAATATTAATTATATATTGTGAACTCCATTACACCTATCTAATAATAATTCACTTTCCAAAATGTACAGTTGACTTAACATTACTTTCCTGGGTTTCTATCCATATCTTTCTATTCTTATCTGAATATACAGTGACTATATATCAACAATAATAACTAACGTTTAGTATTTTTTCACAAATGCAATACGACATGTCTGCTTTTCAACATCAATCTTTTCCATATATTGGTACCAGGGTTTCCAAATTTTATGAAATTCATATATCAAATTATTACCTAATAAATATGTTAATTTCTCCATTTCACAGATTTCGTATATCTTTTTTCTACATTCATCCAAAGAAGGGGTTTCTTTTTTCCTCCAATATTTAGCATATGTCATTCTTACTGTGGTAATTAAAAGGAAAAATAATTTCTCATGTTCTCCTTCCATATCATCCTTAACAATATTTAACAGATAAAGCTTTGGGTCAAGGTAAACTTGTATACTCAACAGTTCCCTTATTTCAGTATTAATCATTTTTTCAGAATTTTTTAGCCAATCTACAGTCTCACCACATATGCAAATATGACCCCAATTCGTCCTCACACTTCCAACATATTGGATTGTATCCATTATACAATTTTAGATAATCTAAGAGATGTCAAATACCAACTTTGCATTGATTTGTGTAAGTTTTCTCTTAGATCCACATTAACTGTAAATTTTATTGATTTTTCCTGATTTTTTTCCATTCATCCAATTTAATTACTTGATTTAAATCTTGAGCCCATTTGATCATGTAATCTTTAATTACATTTTCTTCTAGTTCCCATTTCTTTATTGCGGTGTAATTTGGTCTAAGAAAAAAAACAAGGATTAAATCTATAAACCTTCAAGAAATGGTTGAGAGAGGAGGCTTAGCCCTACCAAATTTAGTCTGGTATTATGATGCTTGCACCCTCGATTGGATGTATGATTGGTTCAAGTTAGATAATAAGAGGTTATTGGAATTAGAAGGGGAAGACTTACAATTTGGCTTTCACACATATCTATTTTATGGAAAAATTAAGGTGGACAGGAAATTTAAAAATCATTTTATTCATAAAGCATGTTGGAGGGTTTGGATAAAATATAAAAAGAAATGGTGCAGTAAAATACCTCTTTGGGCCTCAGCGGCAGAGGCTATCTTTGTGAAAGGCTTGTATAATGAAGGGACTTGGGCAAGATATAAAGACTTGATTACATTTGAAAGAGGAAGAATGTTATTTAAAACTCAGGAAGAACTGATACAAGAAGGTTACAATGTAAATTGGTTCATGTACAGACAACTATCCAAATGATTTAAAATGGATTGCCAGTTGGAACAAACTGGGCCTGTTGACAAAAGTTTTGAGAAAATTATTAGTGGAGAGCCCAAAAAGATGATATCCAAGAAGAATCTTCTGAAGATGGGAAGCAGAGCTGATAGTCTAGGCAGGCTTGAACAAGAGGTCAGCTAGCTAATCAGCATTGCTGCTATCACATTACATTTTCTACCATCTCTTTCCCTTCACAAATGGCTAGATGTACAGACTCAAATCAGTAAACAGCTACTTCTAGCTAAGGTCTATTTCAAAGGTAGACAACCTTTTTGAGCCGGGGGCCGGGTTGCTGTCCCTCAGACAATTGGGGGGCTGAAGCACCATAAATAAATAAATAAATAAATAAATAAATAAAATGCTTTTTTTAAAAAAAAAAAATTAAAAAATTAAAAAATATGCACACACACTCTCTCAGCCCCAGAAAAACCATGGCAAAACCCCTGTGGAGATTTTGGCAAGAAAATCCCAAGAACAAGTAATAACAACAATAATCAATATCATCATGGTGGGTGGCAGTGGCAGCGGCAGTGACGGTGGCGGCGGCAGCTGCATGACTGGCCTGGGGCCGGTCCAAAGGCCTCGAGGGGCTGCATCTGGCCCCTGGGCCTTAGGTTGCCTATCCCTGGTCTATTTCATAGAATTTTGCTTCAGTAGGAAGGCAAGAACACTGCAGTGTCATGCATAAATACCAATAGTTGCTGTAGATGTAACTTTGGCCTGTGCTTGTAGAATAATAAAATCATAGATTGATAAATTGGAAGAGACCACAAGGGCCATCCAATCCAACCCACTGCCATGCAGGAACACACAATCGGAGCAGCCCTAACATATGGCAATCTACTCTCTATTTAAAAATCTCACATGAAGGAGACTCCATCACACTCTGAAGTAGTGGTCTCCAGTGTCTAGCAGCTCTTACCATCAGGAAGTGCAATAATCATGGATTATTTTCAATGTGTAGAGCCTGAGAGGTGACAACCATCACATGTTTGCTTGACCTATGTCCTTTTCAGCTCATTGAAAGGACGAGAGGATGACTAGCCAAGTGGGTAGAGGAAGGGGTGCATGCCTTCTTATGCTAGAACAGGGTTTCAACATGCATGATTGTAAGGCTTTAGTTGAAAACATTTCCAAGGATCTCTAATTAATTGATAAATAATAGTCAGTTTCCAACATTACATTTTTGGGCAAGGTAACAGAATAGTATGTTCAGCCCTTGCTCATGAAAGTGAAAGAATACTAAAAAATATTTGAAAAATGGCCAAAATACATTTTTTTCAAGTGTCATGAAACCTGGATGTAAAGAATTCAGGACTGATGAGAATCTTCACAGTTTGGGACATAATCTGTACAAAATTCACTTATGATTGTTTTGCACAAAAAGCAGCATATTCTGCACATAAAACAATAGTTCTGCAAATATTATTTTCTACAGAGAAAATGTTTCCTTCATGGAAAATGTTTTCTGTACAAAATAAACACATATGGAATCTAGTCTAGCCTAGTCCCAATTTGGGAATAGGCTTCAAAATTAATGATTTTCCATTTTTTTCTTACATTGGGAAGACATTTGCTACAATTACCTATTGCTTCCTCTGAAAAGAACATTAGTGAAGAATTGCATGTTCACTCTCTAAATTTCTAGATGAAACAAATGATCTGGATCCATTTCAATCTGGTTCCAGCCCTGGATATGGACAGGAACAGCTTTGGTCACTTTGATCATTGACTTTGTCAGGATTGCCTCAGTTGGTTATTATTTCAATATCCTTGATCATGGTATTCATCTGGACAACCGCTCAGAGAGGGGACTTGGAAGCATTGTTTTACTATGTGTCTGTTCCATCCTGAAGGGGTGAGGTGGTACTGGGATGGTGGTACTGGGGGGTTCTTGTTTTGATTCCTTTGTTACTGATCTCAGTGCTCAGTTTTATTTCCCATGTTATTCAACATTTACATTTCTCCTTTCTATCAAACTCCAAACTGTTTCAGTTCTAAACCAATGTCTAACATCAGGACGGACTGCATAGAGCAAGGGTAGGCAACCTTTCCCCTTTAAGGGCCGAGGGACTTCAGCTCCCAGAAGCCTCAGCCATGTTGGCCAATAGTCCCATGTTAGCCAATAGCTCCTGGGGTTTTGGGAGATGAAGTCCCTTGGCCCTTAAAGGAGAAAGGTTGCCTACCCCTGGCATAGAGGGTCAACAAATTGACAAATTCAGACAAGACAAAGGTGTTCTTGGAGAACTGAAACACAGATAATGGTACAGGGATTCAAGTTGTGTTAGATGGAGTTCACTCTGCCTCAAGATGTAGGTCTACACTTTAGGTGTTTCCCTGGACCAGAAATGCTTTTGTACAATTTTAGCTACTGGAGACTCATGATCTGACTGCAGTGACAGATGCCTTGTTTACAGCCTCTTTTTGACTAGATGGATCTATTTCTTTGAGTTGCTACCATGAGCTACAAAAACAGTATTAATGGGGGCTGGTTATAATGACCAAGCAAATCTCTTGTCAAAGATCCACTGGCTGCAGGTTTATTTGTAGCTAATGCATTATGTAGGTATAGGTCATATACTATAACTTACAAATCCATATATGTCATAAGTCCAGGTTATCTGACACACCTTATTTCCACAAAGAATCATAGAATTGGAAAGGACACATAGGACATCCAGGTGCTGACCACATGGGCCCAAATGATTCTGTCATTCTGTTTGGACACCAGAGCCAAACCCCCAGGATCAGAATCATACTGGATCCTGGCAGACCAGACACAGATCCAGTAAATTTGGCCTGATCTCAGGGTAAACAACCCTTAATGCAGGTGAATTTGGTCTCCAATTAGTGTGGATAACCCCAGCTGATTAAACAGCCCCTACATGCTCATTACCTTTCAGTGTCATTGCTCCTACTGGGAAGCCTCCCCCCACCCCATCTCCATGTCTGATGTGGAAACTAGGTGCCTGGCCATTGGTGTGCAGTCAGACACCCTGTTTCTGCATCAGATGTGATGACAGGAGACTTCCCAGTAGGAGTAATGGCACTGAAAGGTAAGGAACATGCACTGGTAACAGGTCCCTGGGCCATTGTGGGGATGGGCATGTAAACACCTGTTTGTTCCTGTGCTGACCCAGGGATTGAAGCAAGTGAGCACCCAGAATAGTATGGGCTTAGTCCATACTTTCCTGGCTCATCTGCTCAGGGCCTCAGTCTAATACCCTGCCATGTAGGAATACACAACTATAGCATTCTTGAAAGATGTCTATCCAACCTATGTTTAAAAACTTCTAAAGATGAAGAACCCACCACCTTCTGAGGCAATTCATTCCACTCTCAAACTGCTCTTACAGTAATTTTTTTTAAAAAAAAAGTTCTTTCTAATCTTGAAGTGGAATATCTTTTCTTGTAATTTGAAACCATTGGTACATATCCTAGTCTCTAGAACAGTTGAAAACAAGCTTGCTGCTGCTTCTATGACATCTCTTCAGGTATTTAAATATAGCTATCATGCCATATCTCAGTCTTTGCTTCTCCAAGCTAAACATATCCAGCTCCCTAAAACTTTCTTCATAGGGCTTGGTTTCTAGGGTCATGTCTTAGGCTCAAAATGCACAGTCCAAAAGAAGTTAATTCTGGCCACTTTGTGGGTTGGCATTCAGATAACGCACACTCCCAAAGTGGCAGGAAGCCGCTTGAACACCACAATCTGATCTTTTGGACCAGATCAAAAAGGGGCTGATTAAATCCATGGGACCATGACAGTGGTCTGCTTTGGAAGTGGGCCATGCAGTCTCCATGGTCCCAGCCACTGGCCACTCCTGGCAGGCCATCTGCTTTGCCCCTAAGACCTCTATATCCTTTTCACATGTACTGCTTTCAGCCAAGTGTCACCCATCCTATATTTGTGCATTTCATTTTTTTCCCCCTGCCTAAATGTAGTACCTTACATTTGCTCTTTGTTGAAATTCATTTTGTTACTTTTGGTCCAGCAATCCATACTGTCAAGCTCTCACTGTCAAGGTCATTTTGAATTCTAATCATATCCTCTGGAGTTTTAGCTATCACTTTCCCTAATTTGGTGCCATATGCAAATTTAACAAGCATGACTTCTATTATATCACAGGAGTTTATCACACGGGAGGCAAAGTGTCCAAATCATTCAATCATATAGTTGGAAGAAACCACAAGGGCCATCCAGTCCAATCCTTGCCATGCAGGAACTCAAAATCAAAGCATCCCTGACAGGTGGCCATCCAGCCTCTGTTTAAAGACTTTCAAAGAAGGAGACTCCACCACATTCTTTCACTGTCAGGAAATTCCTCCTAATGTTGAGGTGGAATCTCTTTTCCTGTAGCTTGCATCCATTGTTCTGGGTCCTAATCTCTGTGGATAAGCGGGGTTGAAATCTCAGGCATATCCCACAAGATATTTTTGCACACAATAAACATATTTATTGAGTTGAAGTGAATTAAACTAGCTCAGGCACTCCTTTCCTTTGGACAGACCCTTGTCTCCGTTCCATCATCTTAGCATAGATACACAGAATACAACCTTCTTGGTGCTTGTTCTAGGCTCTGGAACTCCATTTTTTAGAAAGGATAACATGGCTTTCTTCTTCCAAGTACAACCAAATATAGATTTTTAATTATTCTGACAGATTTTTGAGAATAGAAAGGTTTTGCAATAATCACTCTTTGTAGGGTGTTGTACCATTTTTATTGTTTCAACTGGATTATTTTTAAAGAACTTTGTTTTACTGTATAGTTTTGACTTTTAGAATTTTGTTGGTAGTTTAATTCTATTTTAATGTTGTTCTGTATGTTTCAACTGTATTATATTTTAATTTGTAAGGTTTTTTTTTTCAGTCACAACAGCAGCAACACATGCTAGATCTCCTGCTGATTAGTACACAATGCATTCATGTGCAAAATATAACTTTTAAAATTAAAAAAGCAAATTAGCTTCCCCACATTTGGAGGGAAGCGGGGTAAGGGTCTAGTCTGTTTTCTTCTGATCAGCTGAGTATGGCTAATTACAACTTCATTTCTACCTGGAAACCAATCTAAGTGTTTGAGGACACATCTTAATATAGACCCACAAAATTCATTTTAATGAACCTCTTCCAGCCAAACACCTATTTTCTGTTGTAGGTGGATTCTTGTTGTTGTTATGTGTCTGCAAGTTAGCTCCAAAATATGGCAATTCTAGAGGCTTTTTTATTGGGAAGGGGGATAGGGTTGGCACATTTATTAAGAGAATCTTCATCACTGCTTTCCTCTAAGGCTGAGCAAGTGTGACCTAGCCAAGGTCACACAGTGGCTGAGCAAGGTTTTTACTCTGGTCTTCTAGAGTACTAATCCAAAAGTGTTGAGTCAAGCCATTATACTATATTGGTTATAGATAAATTATGCAGCTTCTAAATACTTATTCTGACATATTTTTAATCAAAACAACCAAGAATAGGAGATAAATAAAATATATATTTAGGGATTCATTCCACTGTATTCACATTTTCATAGGCTTCAACCACCTTACATGGACCACAGGAGTAAGGTATTTTTGAAGGGCATGTTCACTTAGATTTTGATTTCAGCCAACTCTCCTTCATGCTGCATTTAGAACCATGACTCAAGCTGTGTAGTCAATACAAACTGGAACCTATAGTTTCTCATCTGTCTTACATTTGCTGTGGATATTTTAACACCCAAAGGCAGTTATAACAAAGGTAGCACAAAGAATCAAGAATGCAATAAAGTGAGTTCTAGTTAAACTGAATCTCAGTACATTTGTGAGATGTTTATCAGGCAGCTTCATTTTAACACATACACATACCACATGCAGCTTCTTTTCTTCTTCCCTTTTCTCCTGTCTCAAATAAATTATGGGAGGGGATCTCACCTGCCAGAAAGCATGTACAAAATAACCAAAGACACTGATTTCAGATTATGCAATGCCATTTCTGCACCTAAAGAGGAAATAACAGTCTAACATCTAAAGACTTCCACCAGCACAAGCATTCCATACAATGCAAGCAACCTGAATAAAAAATAAAAAATATGCAAGCATCCTGAGTACAATACATTTGGTTATCAGCCTTTAAAGAATAAAAAGAAAAGAGAAGCAATCCATATGGGAATTTCAAAGATGAAGTGATGGTGTGTGTGTGGGGGGGGTTGTTTAGTGAAAACTATCTAGGACACACTGTTGCTAGTAGAATCCCTTGGTACCTGACACTGACAGTTCTAATTGTTTTAAGCTGTCTCTTCAAATCATAATATAGCATAATGTATGAAGGGAAAGTTAGCTGCATTAACTCAGTAAAAGGATTGGTTAGTGACCTTTTAGAAATGGTGACAACCTATTGTCTGTTTTCAAAGCTACCCTTTACATGATGAAAAATATGGACACCCAATCTGAGAGAATCCTTATATGAAAAGGATTGTATGGAAAAAGTCACCTTTTGGACTAATATGTGGATCAAGCAATAACCATCCACTGGATTTTCTATTTCTCCCAGGGTTGCAGGTGGTTTTATTCTACTATCTTAAATGATATTCCACTTCCAAACACCTAATCTGCACTATGTACAAAGAAGGGAGAATCCACTGAAGTTTCCAATTGCTTATCTGGTTTGATGCGTAGAAAAAACAAGTACAAATATTCAGGAAACATCTGGTAAAAAACCAAAGGAACCCTCCTAGCAGACTGCTTTCCCCTTTCAAATATTATTTTGTATTTAGAGCCAAATAGTGATTAAAACACAGTTCTTCACATTTTAGGTAAAATAAATATGTTAATGCATAATATACATAATACTATTAAAGTATGAAACTATCAAACTAATAAGTGCTTGAGAAGAACCCTTTCACTGGTTGTGGCAAAAGAGTGTTTTTAGCAGGGCTTTCAGGTTTTACCGTTCCTGTGTTTTAAAAGTATTTTAAAATGTTTAAAATTAATGTTTTAATAGCATTGCTCATTTAAAATAATAATAATTTAAAAACATATTTTATATTGTTTTGGCTGCATTATGTTTTAACCTATACTTCCTTGAGTCCCATTCTGGGGGGAAAGAAGGGACATAAAATCAATCAATCAATCAATCAATCAATCAATAACGTTTATATGGAAATAATTTCTAGTGAGTTCAGTAGTTTTCACTTTGGTGTATGTTAAATTATTTTGATTGCTGCTTCAGGGGAAAGGATTGTGATCCTTTGTGGATGGACATGACAATATTAGTCATGATATAAAATGGGGAGGGGCATATGTATGCCTCTCAACCATCAGTGCCACCATTTTACTAACAATATAGTTACTGAGTTTGTTCTCAACATTATATTTTTGACATACTCAGCATGATCAAGAAACAGAATATTGAGAAGTAATGGAGAAGAGTAGTGGACCAGAGATGTGTGACTGCTTCACTGCTCCAACCTGAAATGGGATCTAAAATGATGGAAGGTGATGAAGGGGATCAATATATTTTCAATGCTAATTATGGTAAAGGGTAACTGGGATACAGACAAAGAGAGAAGAGAGATAAGAAGGGAGAAAAGACTGAAGATGTTTAGGGGTGGAAATATAAGCATGTTTGGTAATAATAAGTGGATACTAAGGGGAAGCAAAGTGCATAGAGGGAATGGATGGAAGCTTCCCTATAGCCTGCAACAGTAACATCTTGCTCATGAAATGTAAATTTTCCCCTAGTTCCAATGAAACAGCACAATTCTACATGCTTTTGGAGCTATGAATCACTTTAAATGTTAATAGATACTGAAAACTAATCAAAAAAAGGGCCAAGAGACACCACTGATGTGCTTTAAAATGATACATATAACCAAAGAGACATTATCACATACATTTACAGCCATGTAGTGTAATGTTTAGTCCTCCAGATCAAATACAAAATATCTTCAATATGCAGTTATCATTAGGTAAAGAAAATTTGCTGACTTGGGGAGGGGACAGACTAGCATGAAGAGGCAGCTTGAAGCCGCCCCCACCCAAGAAGCCCTGGAACTACAGCAACTACACACCACAGTCCTGAGGGCACTCTGCACTATGGGCCCATATTGGAGTGGGGGAAAAAATGCTCCTTTTTGGTCTGGGTTTCTATAGCCTGGGTGCAACTTTGGTCTCTGATACAATTCAAATTAAGAAACATCTATTATCTGAACACAATATAGGGATGTCTTTCTTTGCTCCACCAGTTAATACAATATAGTGGTTTCCTATTCCTCTTTGTCCTAGAAATGTTACAAGAACTTGCTACCATAGAATCAATCATTTATTTGGAACCCGAGCTTCTATTTCCTACCGCCAAACAAGTTTCTACCTCCTTAAATTTCATTTTGTAGACAAGTTCAAGTATATCCTTGCATTTACTTGCAAATACCTGAATTTACAGAGATGCAAGTTAGTAAAACTTGCTGTTTAAAATTGTGTGTGCATCTTTGTATACCCTTGAGATAGTTGTTACAGAGAGCTGGATGTTCTCTTAGAATTTTTTTTTGAAAATAATTCACATGGTCCCAATCTGAGTATATCTTTTAAATGTATTGCAAAAAGTACTGCACCAACACCCCAATCACAGTAATGGCATTCAAGCTTTGTTCCTTTAGGGAGAACTGAGCATCTGCTGTAGAATTCCAAAGCACATCAAAAGTTTCTGCAGCATGTTCCAGGCTTACTAGGCTCCATTAGCCCTCTACATGAAATGAGAAAACATCAGGGAAGATGACAAAGATTTCATGGAGTGAGGGTTGGTCCTTGGAAGTGTGTTGGGTGGGTACATAAAGTCCAGTCTTAGTGGCTAAGCTACCTTCCAGAAAAGCATGTCTACTATTACTGATCTTTTCATTAAAGATGTTATGCTCCTGAGCAACTTTGGAGTCACCTATACTAGGATCATAAATCTTTGACTATTTCATCCTTGTATACAAGTCCCCCCCAAATTATGGTAGTTTTCTCCCCACTGCAGAAGAAAATGAATCCTCTTCTCAAGGATTCTCTCCCATATTTTAACATATTGAAGTGTTGCAGTGGGATTATTCCTGCTGCAACACTTCAAGATGTTCGAAAGAATTTGAACATGTTTTGCACATCTCAGTATTGAACATTTCTCCCCTAAAGGAATGGCAAAAAGATATTAAAAGTTTTATATGGCAGGATAAGAAACGACATGTGAAGTGGAAAACTATGATGAGAAGAGAAGGAGGAGGATGGATACCTGATCTTTGGTTGTATTATCAATTAAATGTGTTGCACTGGATAAATGAATGGTTTTAAAAGATGTTAAATTACTAAATTTAGAAGGTTTCAAAAATAGATTTGTCTGGTATGCCTATCTATGGTACAGAAAGGCAATGGTTCATAGCAACTTCAAACAACATGTCATAAAAAGATCACTGTTGCAGATATGGGAGAAAATTAAGATGTTCTACAGAAGGAGACCTTTATGGATTTCTCCAGAAGAGGCTTTTCTGGGAAGATAGAAATCCATTGACTGTTGGCTCACGTACAAGGATTTACTGACCAGATCTGTAGAGGATAAATTTGAAATGAAATCTTTGGAAGATTTATCATATTTAGATCCAAAAATGCACTGGTTACTATACATACAGTTGAAAGAAAGATTCTTAATGTAACTGAAAACAGAAGAATTTAGCAAAGATGAAATTGAATTAGATAAGATTTGATTCACTGCAGAGACTAAGAGTTTCAAAAATATATAAATGCTTATCTGATTACGATCAAGAAGAGCCAATTTCTGAAGAAATTATTACATGGGTCTCAGATTGTGGGAGAAATATAAGTTTGGACAGTTGGAAATATGCTAGAACTAAAACTAGAATATTTACTAAATTCCAGAGTCTTAAAGAGAATTACTGGAAGATGGAACAGCCAGAGATGGCATCTAACACCAAAGAAGATGACAAAGATATATAACATCAAATTAAGTAATTACTGGAAATGTAAATCTGCTATTGGAACTTGGATTCATGTTTGATGGCATTTCCCGAAACTGACAAAATTTTGGAAACAAATACACATAACAATTGAAAGGTTATTAAAAATCAGTTCTAGAATGTTATCAGAAATGTATTTATTGAATATGCTAAATAATATGCCAGTACAGTTTGAAAAGAAGCATTGATTACCGCGGCTAGATTGAGCATAGTGAAAAAATGGAAAAGTCAGGAAATACCCACTTTAGATGACTGGACCTCAAGAATCACAGAAATGATAGAGATAGATAAATTGACAGGTTTGCTGAATAATAAAGATATAGAACAGATTGAAAAGGAATGGTATCCGTTCATAGAGTATTGTAAGGAAAGATGGAAATAAGAGCAGGAAGTAGATATAGAGTGAAAGAATGTAAGAACTTTTGATATCTAAAGTAAGCATGTTTTTTTTTTTCTTATAGGATAATAGTTTCAGAGAACTGTGTTAGAACTGGTTTATGTAAAGAGTCCAAAAGAGAACATTGGGCCTGGGAGCTATCACTGGAAGGACAGAGGAAGTAATATGCAGTCAAAAGAGATGTATGTTGGGGTTTACTTAATTGTCAAACCACCAATTTTGGAGAAGATTATTGCTAAAGCTTTTTTTATGTATATAAATTATATGAACATTTAAAAATATTTTTTAAAAAAAATTGAACATATTTTGCAAAAGAAAAGCACACACATTTTTCTTCACATTTTCTAGTTGCTTCTTGAAAGTGACCTTCAAAGTGCATTTTGACAAGAATTGTCCAAGATTTTTTTTCCTGTTTGGTTTGGTTTTTCTGTATTTCTATTACCACTACCACCACCAGCAACAACGGATACTGAAACATAAGGCCTTTACAGACTGCCAGAAATAGTGTAACTTGAAGCCACTTTAACTGTCCTGGCTCAGGGCTAAGGAATCATGGAAACTGTAGTTAATTGTGGCACCAGAGCTCTCTGACAGAGAAGGCTCAATGTCCCAGAAAAAAATACAATTCCCATTATTCCCTAGCACAGGATAGTTAAAGTGGCTTCAAGCTGAATTATTTCTGCAGTCTGTAAAGGCCCATAATGGGGGGGTAAGCAATAAGCAATAAAAAGGTAATGAAAAGCAGGAAGTTACTGTTTAAAAATGTTTTTAAACATGACTATGAGCAAGAAAATTACTTTAACAGAATAGCTCTTCAAACTCTGCACTGGCATAGAACATTTCCCTACTACTCCAATCTTGGACAAGGAGATTTACAGAATTAGCATGGACTCAGTCACGATGACTGGGGATATCTATGACCAACAACAGTTCATGGAAATGTGTTTTTGCAGCCACAACAAATGTGGACACAGCAGTACCTGGGAGAGGTGGAGCAGCAGCAAAGTCTCTGTTTGGACAAAAGGCTGCCCTACTGGCACATTTCTTCCTCAGCTGCCCAGGTAGTGGCAGGAAAGCATTCCTGGTAATGGAAATGGCTGTCTCTGTTCACCTGCCACCACCATATACCTTTGCAAAAAGTACACTACACCATCATAATGGATGTTAATGCTGACACAGGGCACCGAGAGGCTTCTGGCCTGACAGATTTAACCCTCTTAAATTATTTTTCTGTACTGCAAGCATAAGAAGAATAAAAAAAAGAAGGGGGGAACCAAGCGTAAACAAATCATGAGTTGTAAATCTCTATGGGAAACTATTACAAATATTCCTGAATCAGAGACATTTCAAGGCCATAGAAATCTATATTTTGCATTAATCACTTTGGTTTGCCTTGCCAATACAGCTTATCACTACATGCAGCAAGGATAATTTTTTTTATCTTTGAACTTCCATCATTTAAAAATTATTTTGGTCAGCACATTTATGGAGGAAAAAATCGCACATACATCAAAATAAAATACAGTCAACACTAAAGTTCCTGAAGAGGCATGAATAAATCACCTTGCAAATTAAACCTAGTGCTACAATACTAAACAGACTACTGCAAACTTACACATAACCCCCCCCCCCCATAAAATTTCATAAAACAGATCTAATATTAGCACTGGCATGTTGCATTCAGATAACTTTATTTGTGATAATTCTTGCAAGTCCTTGAAGAAAACACAAATGCATTCCGGATGCCAAGGGGTTAACCACATGGTGGTTTAATTTTAGCAGGTTTTCCTAGTAGATTCTGATGTGGTCTTATTGGTGCTATCCTGACTATGATAAACTAATTCTTCATAGTAAAGAACTTGTCAGTATCATATGCATTGCTCACACTGCCCCTGGGCATTATCTGCAGCTATGTGGCAGAGGAGGGTCTTTTGCATTCCCTGCTCAGTGTGTGTGGTTTGCCTGGGCATAAATGGCCACTGTCAGCCTTTTTTCTTACCTGCTCAATCTATCCTTCTGACCTATACATTTAGTGCAGGCTCTCTCTGCTTGCTTTGCAACCTGGTAGGAATGTTTTATCCATTCATATAACATTAAAACATTATAATCCCTCCCCCCTTAAGAAAGTATTAAACAATATGACAAATTAAAAACACAATATCAAAACATAAAACCCTAATTAAAACAAACTAAAAACCCTGATGTCTCTCTGGAGATCCTCAACCATCACTAAAGATGGGGCCACGGGAG
>JAIPUX010001232.1:87692986-87733156 GCA_020142125.1 Phrynosoma platyrhinos | reverse complement strand
ATAAACTAGTGGAAATGAAAATCATGCCAAAAAAGAAGCAATTACAAGGGAATAATGAAAAGAATCATAGGGTTGAATATCTGCTTTCATAGTGGGAATGACAAACCTTTTGGAACCGATTCACTGACACGGAGCAAAGGCGAACCGCAAACTGATTTTAAGGTAAGTGGAAATGAGGCAGAGGAAAGGAGCTCCTCCCCTAGATAAGTCCTACGTATGTACTGAAAGCAAAGAATCTGACTTACAGAGCCTCAGACACATGTGGAGGTCTTCCATGTGATTTTGCACCCTAGTTTTCCAGTATTTTGTCTACATGAAGTTTCTCCACTTCATTTTCACATGATTTGGGATTGACAAGGCTAGTGCATTTGCATCCTTACATATTTAGTTAACCCCCAAATTGCACTTGCCAAATTTATAACAATTTTTAGTGTCAATTTTCACAGTGTATTCACTAAGTAGTGTTCAGAAGGCAAGCAAAAGGTCACTTCCACACCACTGAAAGGAATTCTGAGCAACCCCTAACTAGTAGCACATTCAGCATGAATGAAAAGGGACACTACACAGGCTCCTCATCATCCACTATTCCATTCCCCTTTGTGTGGAAGAATTGTAAACTTCTCATATGACCCAAAGGAGTGGAAGACAATGAAACTACCCTACACAGAACTAAAATACCTTCAAAAATTCTTTAAGTGTGTGATAATGTTTATTTGTACCCCACCATGGAGTCAGTACCCATTTGGTACCAGTACCCACCTGGACAGAAAAAGCACTTTGTAATTTTCATAGAACCTAATATAGAAAGGGAACTACCATAATGATGCTTAACAAAACAATGGAGTTATGTCATCATCAACTGGAAAATATTATTGTGGGATGACACTAAACAAAGTTAAATTAAATAAATATTTTTGACCACAGGCTTTCCAGTACTAATCATGTTTCAATATTAATTGTTCAAATATGTTTGCTCAGTGAACCAAATATATATGGTATTATTCCATAGTACATGAAGGGGTGCAGTTTTTTGTTTTTAAATATTGAATTTGTTTAGTACATTTTTTTCTATTCTTTTTTTTAGGGGCCTAATTCATTGATTAAAAATAATACTAGTAAGTTTTCGTACTCTGTTTAGGATGCTTAGTTCTTCTGTTCAAACGATGTATGTCAAGCACAATATTACATTTGCTGACAGAGGAACTGCAAAAGGAAGTATGACCCACTTTCAAGAAGATGTTTTGTAGATTAAAAAAACACATTGAAAATATTTGGAAATCATTATAAAGAAGGCTGAGAAGTATTCATTTTATGATCTCTGACTGGCCAGAAGGAGGACAGCACTACCATGAAGGAGAGTGAGGCAGGCACCTCAGCAGAATTTGTTATCAATATATTAAGTCTGAAAGAATTAGAAAACTAATAAATACAATCATCAGTTTGCTGTCTTTTCATGCTATTATGAAACTACGTGATATTTCACATTGGTTATTCAATTTGTAATTATTAAATGTTTATTGCAAAGTGTCATTTACTGTTGTGACTCAATTACTAAAATATCTTTCATCAGACAATAACTTTGACCAACATAGACAATTCCCTCACTTTAAATGGACTTTATTTTCTCTGAGAGTCATTAATGGATATACCAAACTGATAGGATGCATGTAAAAATGATATAAAAGATTTTTCTTCTGAATTCCACTGTTATTACAGCCATAATAAACTACAAAAAAATCTATAGTTTACATCAGTTCAGAAATATGAAAGAAATTTGAAAACTGGGGAATGAATACTCAGAGGTTTGTACATAATAGTCACTAAGGAAGTGAATCTTTAAATGTGAAAAACTCCACAGTTTTTACATAAAAAACATTGTTTTCTGAATTAACCGTTATTTCTGCACAAAATATGTTTTAGGGTTTCAAATTCTGAAAAGATACTGCAATGGTGACACATTTCTCTATTGAATACCTTGACACACTGAGATACTATTTCTTACTGAGGATGAAAAATATATGGGACTATGCTTTGTAACTCTAATGATCCCAGCTTAGGAGGAAGAGAGAGAAGAACAGAAGTGTACTTGCAATTCAACCTGTCCTCAGAAGTATTCAAAACCTGCAAATACCATGACACTATTGAATTGTAAATTAGGGAAGGCAATATTAGGATAATGTTAATGGATCAAAGCTTACACTTTTCAAGACAGAAATTTTCCTCATGGAGGCTCATGGAGGCAAAGCAGATAAACATTTCAATTTTGTAATGTATTAATTTCTAACAGTCAACAAGGTATGTTTTGCCATTGGTATGTTCTAGTGTTGTGAAAAAGCTGAACCAGAACTGAAATGGTCCTAAGGAGTACTTATACTCCCACCTAAGTTTTTGGATAAAAAGAGCCAACTTCTCTGAGGTCTTCTGTTCTTCTTTTGAAATCAAGGCCTTTTTAACATATCTAAATATGAGTCATGCCACATATTTAGATATGTTAAGTATCCAGCTTTTCTCCTCCATTTCTTTAAAGAAACAATTAAATTAGACTGAACACCAATTGAACATTCTAGCCAAAGAAGGATGCATGTTCCTAGCAATTAAATTTCATGTCTCAACAAACTGATGGATTGTTCTAAAGGGCTTGATTTTAAAAGCTGACAAGCTGATCATTGGCTTTAATTGCTTTATCAATAAAGGGCCTTGGAAATAAACAGGGATGTGTCAGTATAAGTTACCAAAAAAAAAAAAGAATATTGACACAATAAAGGTCAGAGATTGATCAATACAGATTTTTAAAGAAGGAAACTAGCAGGGGAAAGACCTGATTAACCTAACGATGGGCCAAGGTTTTATATGTCATGAATAATAAATAAATAAATAAATAAATAAAATGAAATAAAGTAGCTAGGAAAGTTCGATTCTGCAACCTGTAAACAGCATGCTACTTCAGCAACTTTGTAAATATTTATATAATACATTATGTTTCTACTATTTAGAAGTTGAAACAAAGTTATAAGTAGGCACTCTGTTCCCATGCTGTGGCATGGCTGCTAAAAATCTATTTTGAAATCATTGTGGAAAGTGTGAGTAGCATTTCCAAGCTTCTCAGGTGAGAACATTTTCACTTTATAATGCATTGAGCATTTACACATTTGTAATGCTTACAGGATGTTTCAAAAAATATAAAGTGTACAGAAAGTAATAAGTGCATTTAAAAAGGTGAAGTCAGTGGTGGAAGGTTGGGTGAATCAGATAACAGCACATATGGAACTGTATAAATTAGATAAATTGTGAAAATCAATGTACAAATGAGAAAAAAATCCATAAAAGAAGTGCACAAATTTAGCCTGGGAATAAAAGATGAACTCATATAACCCAATAAGAAAATAGAAAGAAAAATGAAAATGCAAGTGAGGTTGGAAGAAAATCAATGTATCAAAACCAATAAATGTAAAGGCTTTTTTTTCAATGACAGAACTAAATGGATTTTCCAAGATACAACAAAAAGGTTAGCAAAGGGCTAGTTGAATTTTGTTGGTAATTCCAGTTGTGCAAGTGGTGGCCCATTTTTCCTTCTTGTTCCTAGGCATGCAACAATTTAGGACTTTATCACATGGAGGAAATCCTCTGCAGAAACAAATTTAAAAGCTGGGGAAAACCCACAAAAGTAGGTTAATTTTCACACACATTGCTGTTGAACTGTTGTTAACCTGAACAGAAAGTTGTCAAAAGCCACTCCTTTTTACTTTTAGGATTTTCCAAAAGTAAAAAGAAGCAGCTTTTGACTACTTTCCATTTGGGTTAACAACAGTTTATCAACTATGTCATCTGAAAATCTACCTGTGTTTGCATGTGTGTGGGTTCCCCCCTCCCCGAGTTAAAACCCCATTTCTGCACAGGATTTTCCCCATGTGATAAAGTCCTCAGGCTCCCTGTTGTATAACTAGTTTTACAGGAAGGATGGAGCTGGAAAAAGTTCTTGGGTTTCCCCTTTTGCATATAGTCTTGAATCAGATGTCTGGTATGTCATCTGAACTAGCAGAAATGTCATTTATGCTAGACATGTTCAGATATTGGCCCTTAATGGATATGGCTTAGGTTGCCAAGTTGTTTTAAACAACAGAAGCCACTTTAATTATTTTGAATCAAGGGCATCCCACTTAAATTCTGAATGTTCCCAGTGTATTTGCACAATTCATAACTGCTATGGCATATCATCTTTACAGTTCCCCCATCCCACAACACTCAAACATACATATTTTACCATTTGATCAGTCACAAATTATATACATTGCTTAAATGTGGTCTAGATTCATTTAAAAATAACAGAGGGTGCAAAAATCAGATTCTTTTTGTAAAGAGAATTCCTCGGTCTTGATCTATTTTTTAAAAAAATTAAAAAAATAACTTTAGAAATGATTTTGTAGATTCTTCTACCACTTGGTTCACTCTGAGAGTTATTCTATGCCTTTAGATCTTCTCTATATGATGTATGTTAGTTTCCTAGCATGTAAGACATAATAACAAACAATGCTACTTACAGAAGAAACGGATTTTTGCAAATCAGGTATATGAACTCACATGTCATACAGGACTCTCCAGAGCACATAAACATACCCCAGTCATAGGCACATTATTTTGATAGTGAACATCTACAGAAAATGATTCTAAAATATGGGTTCAGAAGCTCAAACACTTCATTTACTAATTTTATCACTCCTTTCTTAATCTCATGCTCTCAACTATGTAATGACGTAAAGCAGTTAAATAGGTTATTATTATACGGAATCTTTGAAAATACCTACTTGGAAATGTAATGCCACAAAGAACCTATAAATACAGAGGGAAATGTCACGCTGCAGGTGAGGCATGAATATGCTTCAGTGTCTCTGCCAGGACCATGAGATACTCTTGAAATCAAGAAGTAGAGCCAGACAACTCAAGGTGAAGGATTTATTTACAGAGGATATCATTATTTTCAAATGTAGAGTTCCAGGATGGAAGCAAACAACTCAGACTTACACTTTATCAGCTCAAAGCAACACAGAGCTCTACAAGAACTCTTCAGAATACTCTCTATCATACACCAACTCACTGCACTGACTCTTCATGCCAATGACTCCACAACTATGACCCACAATTACTCACAATCACTTGAGTCTTTTATACCTTAGGCTGATGCAACTTCAGTTTAGGGTTGCTAATGCATTACATCATGTATATTTTATAATACATATTACTCATACATCCACAGGTGCAGTCCAATACGCATAAGTGGTCTGGCTTCTTCGAAGGACATTTATCACCAGATGTTCTGCCCTTGTCACATAATGCACTTTAGATCTTATAATTATAATTAAGCACCAAATGGTGACAGGAAATACACAATAATTTTAACAAAGAGTTAAAATGAATCCTTATATTTGTTTTTCATTAGAAAATGTTTCATAATTTTAAAATAATGTTAAATGATGGCTGCTCCCAGGCTTAGGAACCCCCTACAGAGGATAGGTTGGTGCTCTCCATGATATCTTTTTATCAAGAGGCAAACACATTTTTTTTTTCAAGAAGCCTTTGGGAAGTAATTGCTCATAAGGGAAGAGCTTTTAATAATGTGAAGTGTGGTCTGTATATATATTTTTCTAAAATGGACATGCATTTAAATTGCTTTCAAATCTATTTATGCGGCCAGCATGATTGCACAGAATACTATTTACCTTCCCATTGAAGTAGTACCTATCTACTTGCATTTGCATGCTTTTGAACTGCTAGGTTGGCAGAAACTGGGACTAGTGACGGGAGCTCATCTCATCAAGCAGCATCCGGGCCTGGAACTGCCAACCTGCTGATCTTGCAATCAACAGTCTCACTTCTTATGATACATTAAACTGGTCACTGATTGGACAGTGTTTCTAATATATAGTCTGGTGAGGACAAGGGAGAGAGCTTCTGGGGAGTAGAATTTCCTATCAAAGGAGGCTTGATTGGTTCCTTCTCTGACCACTTATTGCTAATTTAATGCTGTAACCCGCCTCGATTGTTGGGCAGAGAGGCGGGCTATAAATAAAAATTATTATTATTATTATTATTATTATTATTAGGCAACAATTTTTCTAGTCAAGCACTCCTTCAGCTGTTAGCTGGTTGGGATGCAATGGGTGTACTGCTTTCCACATGCAATATGTGTGTAGTGTGTTTTTAACAGTTTTTAACTGATATATTGATTGGATAGCTTAATACATCCTAAACTTCCATATCACATACTGTTTTTGCTATTTTGTTTTAACTTGCACTGTAAGATGCATTGGGTTCCATGTTTGGAGAAATTTAGGATGTAAATTAAAAAATAATAATATAAATAGTCCCTTAGGTAACTTCCAGGTTCTGGGGGAGGGGAGCACCTTCTTGCTGTTCCCCACTTGGATGATTCAGTTTGTTCTTCTGATAGAGAGTATGGGAGATCAGTGAGAAGTTTCCAGTCTTGGTGTCCCATTTGTGGAATATCTTCCAGTGAGGTTTTTTTTAGATCTTTACTCTAATTTATTTATCACTGCTTATATTACTTTGGTTTTATTCTGTGTTTTGTGGTCTTTAACCTCTTGCTGGCAATTTTATTTTGTTCTGTTGTATTATTGTGGGTTCGTATTTTATATTCTTACTCTATCCAAGTACCACCTAGAGAACTTTGGTTATTAGGCAGTTTAAGAGAATAAAATGTAAGTACATACATATAATACAATACTTTGTTTTATTCATTTTGTGTGTGTGTGTAGAAACCACTGAAAATGGGGAGGGGGACTGCTTGCCTTTTTGCTCTCATCCAAGGGCCAAAATTCTGGAGTTGTTGACATCCCTCCTCCAAATAGGGTTTCATTCCTTCTTTACAGGGAAAAAATGAAAAAAAATGCCCCCTACCCTACACAGAATAAAACCAAATACCTTTCTAATTTATTTGTAGCTTAAATACTGTGAAGGCCTTTAAGACTGGTGAATTATGGAATTCTTTCTTTGAGTAGTATACACTACATTGCATAAAGTTAGGATGGTCCATGCAATCATATTTCCATATATATATATATATATATATATATATATATATATATATAAAGCTGATAGGAAGAAAATCAATTCATTTGAGATGTGGTGCTGGAGAAGAGTTCTATGGATACAATGGACTGCTAAAAAGAAAAATGAATGAATCCTAAAGCAAATCAGGCCTGAACTCTCCTTGGATGTGAAAATGACTAAAATGAGGCTGTTGTACTTTAGCTATATAATGAGAAGACTTGATTCACTAAAAAAGACAATAATGCTTGGTAAGGTGATTGAAGGTCAGTAGGAAAAGAAGAAGACCACATTCCAGTTGGATAAATTCAATCAAGAAAGCCATGACTCTGAGTCTGCAAGACCTAAGCAGAGCTGCTGACGATAAGGTGAGTTGGAGGCCTCTCATTCATGGGGTTGCCATAAGCTGAAGTTAACTTGATGGCAGTTAACAACAAAGTGCAATGTATCTAGAGGTCTCTGATGCATAGGGTCACCATAGGTTGAAGTTGACTTGAAGTCAACTATGAACAACAACAATCTCAAATTAATAAATATATACAAATATATATACAAAACATATATAAATTTTATCAATTCCAAAATATGTCATCACATATGCAAATACAGGTATCCCAAAATCCAACAGAAAAATAACAATAATCTGAAATTCAAAATATCTACTGTCATGCATTTCAGGAATATTCGAGCTGTTGTGACTTATTGTAGTTTAAAAAAAATAGCCAAAGTTGCCTACAGGTGTTATCGTAGTATGCAATATGTTAAACCATTAGATTAAGAGAAATTTGTAGCAGGAGAAGTAGCCAGATGTATTATGAAAATCAGTGAAAAGAAACAATGATCACAACTACACCTTAGTTGACTTCTTCCAAAGTGAAGGCCACCTTCTGCTTTTAAAAACACAGCATGACACATATAGCCTGTGGATTACAGAGAAGCTAACAACACTGAGGACTCTTACTGTGAACACTGGATGCTTGAGAATCTAGTAGAAAATCACAGCATGCAAGGATGGGATAAAAGTAAATGGAAGAAGAAGAGTCTGATTTTTTAAAAAAGAAAAGAACCAGCATCTGGTTTATTTTCACAACCTTATTTTGCTACAAGTCACTCTGAAAATTATAAATTCATAGCTACTCGAACATGAATTCAGTCTTTTGTATAATTAAACCTTTTGTACTCAGTATGTAGGTTTTGCTCCTTTAATGCTCCTTTTCATGGTTAAGCCTAAACAAATGACCACAAATCTTATAACACTTGTTTTAAAAGCTGATCACGCAATGGGATCTGTTAAACTGAATTCTAGAATCTGAATACTACAAATGTGTCTGAATATCAAAACATACTAAATTATGATGCTGTTTTCTTTTCTTTTTTATTTGCTGGATGGTGGGGAGCAGTCACTTACTGGGGTGATGATTCATCTTCTTGCTTAGGACAGCATGGAGCAGAAGTTCTGGAAACCACACTGCTACTACATCATTTCTAGTATCATTCTTTGGTCAATGCAAAGAAATGGTTCTTTCCATATATAAGGTCCAAATTTAATGTCTGCTGGTTTTTATTCATGCTAATAGTCTGTAAAGTGCTTTGGGAGAATAATTGGTGGCACACAAATATTTATTTTAAAAAGAAAGAATGAAAAGAGGAAAACAGAAGCAAGTTATGGCAACCAAATACTTGTAAGGAGTAAGAACATTTTGGATTCCAACTGATTAGCTGCAAATCACTTAAGACCATGCAGAATCCTCTTTGGACAAAGATTATCCTGAAAACTATATAAAGCTGTGGGAAAGTGAGAATAAACACTACACACTACGTTTGCTTGTTTTGAGAAGTTTCGGTACAAATAATTATCTGGGAGGTATAGGAAACAGAAATAAAAGAGCTGATCAAGACAGAAGTCTTAATCCATCATTAAAATTTTGAAACAGAAAGCAAGTATCTATGATGATACCACTAAAAAATCATGAGGATTTCAAAAATTATTCACAATCATGGTTGATGATGAGCATCTCACTACAGTCTTGAAGTCTCAAGTCCTTGGAGTAGATGTTTTTGTCAACTTCCACAAAATCCATCGAACAGCTGTCATCTTCCTCAAAGCAACCCCATCTCTCCATCCAAAGGACAATATTATGAATACCCATTGTTCTGAACATCACCATGTCATTTCTTATCCCTTTCGCCCCATAGAACCTGCAACATTTTGTGAAGAGGTAGGTAGAAGCATCAGATGGCAAAGAGCAGAAGCAGGTGAGGGCAGCAGGAATATGGATACTGCCAGCAGAATAAGTATACAGAAGATTCTGATTGACTCCAGCCTCCATTTCCAGCAAGGGGCTCACAGAATAGCAACAGCACATGCCACTAATTCTTTGCAGAAATCTGTGTTCTCCATTCCACATCATTGCTTTTCACCATGCCATAAACTTACTTCCCTTTGATCCTGGCTTGTTGTAAGAAAGAAGATGTGAAGTATATTCCTTATATTTCTGTTTCTACCTCTTGTGTGTGTCAACTTATGAATTTACTATAAATGCAGCAGTTGCCATATTGTAACCAAAAGATAAGTATTGAAATACTAATAATGCAATATTGTCATCAAGTACTTAATATTAAATATGCAATGAAAATATAACTAATTTCAGTTTAAAAATGAAATGACTATCAGATGCACACTATTGTGCATGAATACAAAATATTGTTAAATACTGCTGGGTATTTGACAAGGAAGGAAAGAGGTAAATTCTGATACAGATTGAGCAGTCCAATGAATAATGCTTTAGGGCAGACAGTGTGGTTATATATTACTGGATAGAACAAAGGAGAACTTGGGTGTTATTATACTGATCCCCATGCACTCAAGCAAAAAAGTAAATTCACTCCAACTGAAAGCCAGTGTTGTTTCATTGATTGGTGCACTGCAATATGAATTTTACTTAAACATTAAAAAAGTTTGTTACAAATCAAAACACTGACACAAATTTGTTAATTAGTAAAAATCTCCAAATTTTCCCAAACTGTTCTTTGTCAAAGAAAGAATTTCTAGAAATTAGAATTGTGAAAAGTTGGGGATATTAAATGTAGCCCAGTTATTTCAAAATATAACAGTCACAAAAAAGTATTTCCTTTAAAATATATATTAAAAAATCATCTTTTGCAAAATATACAAAATATATAAGTTCCATCATGTATTGGTAAACAGAAAAGATAAATTGTGTAAAAATACCACAAATGAAATTATAATTCATATTAGTCTAAAAGCAAATGCTGGTGGCATATACTTTGATGGAAATGCCTAATTATAGTTCATTATTAGTGGGAAATAAATGAATTAATCAATAATCAGACAAATATTTTTCAGTTTGTAATCCTTGCATATCTACTAGATCAAGTGTGTGTGTGTAGATAAATCATATTTAGTCACAATAGTAACACTCCCACCCCCAAAATTAGTTGAGTACCTAATTACTGGAAGCAGGTTTAGACATCCCTAATATCTCTTTGATTTGTGAAGATGCCACAGAATGTCATTAGTACAAATGTTAAGTTGTGATGTTGTTAACTGGGATTGGGTATTATAATTCCATTTATGCTTGTGCCTTGCTAAATGAATTGATTCCCTCCTCATTGTCAGGCTTTCTTCAGGTTGCTGTTGTTGACCTTTAAACTTTGGCATACTGAAAAGACTTTCATAGTTTGGCTATCTGAAACAGTTGAAACAGGGATGTTTATTTTGGATTTTGTAAAGGGTTGGGGATAAAAAAAAGTTAAACTCAAGCAATGTGGGGATCACCTGTACATATGAATGAAGAATATACTTTTAGTCCCATTTCCAGAAATCAGCCGCACCAGTGCTGTGTGAAGAGACAGCATAATCACTAGTGTTGCACCAAGCACACTGTGTTGTGGGTTAAGTGGGGTGGCTACAACTTTAATACCAGTTAGACACATTCACATGCAATTCCCCTTAGGATATAATCTGTAAGAAAAGAGTGAGGAGACACCTTGCTTCATGGTTTTCAGACGAACACTTGCTCAAACTGGGAAAGCTTGTTGTAATGTCCAATCCATGGGGTAAGCAAAATGGTCTTTCTGAATAGAGACACCCTGCAGATGCCCAAACTGCAGGTCCCCCCTTGCAACAACTGTCTAACATCCCCATTCTTCCCCTCCACTCAGTTTAACTTGTATCCAATATCCCTCTTTCCCTTTCATACCCACCAGTTGTGGCAAAGCAGTACAAAAAGCCTGTCCATGTGTAGCAAGTGAAGATGAATCATCCCCCTCCAAGTCCCACAGGAAGTAGGGAAAACACAAGGGAAGGTGGTGAATAAAATATGCCAAAAATAACATGGAAAAATTTCTTCCCAGACCCTGAAGGCAATCAGCCACAGCCTATGAATTCACAAGGAAACATGGTGGTACAAAGGCTGGGATGGTGGGTTACACTGAAGGTCCAGCTGATAATGGTCAACCACCAAACATTCATGCCTATATGTACGCTTGCTAGTGATCACACATAGGACATTTTCACACGGGGCTCTGGTGGAGGCAATCCTACCTCCCGCCGGCCCCATTCCGGAATGGCTCCGGCGGCGGCAGGCTAATTCCTTTTAAAAGTCGGAATTACCTTTCCGCCACAATGGCCGGAGTTGGAGGTGCTGAAGCCGGAGGGACGCCGGACGGACGCCGGAATTAAGGCTCAGTGCGTGTGAACACACGGAGCTAGAAGCCGGACGTACGCAGGGATGGCACCAGAAGGGGCGGGGTTTTCTGCGACATGCATCTGAACAAGCTGGAAGAAGAGTCGGAGTGGGGCCGGAGAGAGGCCGGCTAGCGTCCTCAAAAAGCCGCGTGTGAAAACGTCCATAGTCATGTAAAAGGGACTTCAGATGAGATCTAGCATGAAATTTTCACCAGGCCTCATGCATCTCATTGTGAAACATAACCCCAGGCTTGCACTGAGCAGCATGGCTTGGTCCAGCCCTGGACCTACAATGCTGGCCCCTGAGGAGCTCAGCAAAACATGCACTTTCTTCAAAGGCATTGTTATTGTTGGTTTTGTTTGTTGTGTGCCTTTGGAAGAGCTTTCCACCTGCAAAAGAATACATTATTACCTTAAATGTGAAGATATATACATTCGAGAAACATTTTATCTATTTCTTGCCCATATCATCCAGTGAAACAGCATCATTTCAGTAGAAGGGAAAGTACCTAAGGGACCACTTATCCTATGAATACTTGTCTATGCAGATATGAAGATTTTGCTTTTTGGATGCTCATGCAAGTCAGACATGAGCTGAGGCTACTGGAGAACAAGCATTGTGGGTAGCAGCAGTCCACCATCAGACTGTTTTCCTTAGTGCAATTACCTAGTTACATTCTGATATAACTTCATCGCTAAATGCTGTTTTATTTTCCCATGCTTTTAAATTTGAACTGTTTTATTTCAGCTACTTACTTTTATGCTGTTGAAACTGAAATCAAATCAGTTTCATTTCTACTATTGTAACTGGTGTTATGTTTTAATTGTTTTTAACATGTACATTTTCCCTTTCTTCCATTGAAGTCACAATAGCACACAATGTTGTCCTGCTTCCCCATTTTTCTTCATAACAGTAGGTCAGGTTGAGAGATATTGGGGTGCAACAGATGGGCCAAACTGCTTCAATTTTTATTTGAAATAGCTTATATGATTCTTCATCCCAGCTTGATGCTCAAGGCTTCATCAAATGTATTTTGAAAAGCAAAACCAATCTCAAAAGACCCTGTAAAATCTCTCTTTTTCCCTACTAAATTATTTGAACAAACTGTGTATCAGATGTACCTAGATAGCATCTATTGCTCCATTTCCACACTCTCCCCAAAATAGCATTAAATGCCCTTTTGCCTTGAAAACAGCAGTGCTCAATATGTTTGAGATTGTGATGAAATTGAAATGTATATACCAAAAGATAAAAAGATCCATCTCACATGTCAAAAGACAGTATATTATGAGAGAGTGAGAGGAGGGAAGAGAGAAAGATGATGAAGTACTAATTAAGTGGTAGTAGATTCAGTAGTAGTAGGTTCAGTAGCTCTGGCCATTTCAAACAAATGCAGAAGAATGAGCATAGCAGACTTTTCAGTCATACTGCATGCACTTGTTACCATCAGCCCTTCTTAAATTACATAAGTTGCTACTCTCGTTCTCTTGAATGATGCCGGTGACTATACTTGTTCCACTTCAGGCTAATGGGATCTTTTAAGATTAATGCTAGTCACACAGCAGACTGAGATTCCTGTTATACTGTGTTTACAGTTATGGAGATTAAGTGAGTTCTGCTCCCCAAATTAAACTGAATTGCCTGCAGCAGATACAATTTAATACCACTAGCCCCTACTAGAGGGATGATCAGGACAGCATATTGATTATGTGTTAGCTCTCTAACTAAAAACAACCACCACACACTACAAATGCTAGAAAGCAGCTCTGTGTTTTAAATATTTACATAGCACATAAACTATCTCTTTATAATGACATATATAAACCATTGCAATTGCTCAGGGAGAGATTTTCTATGTATACAAAGCAACACATCTCTAATTAGGATGACAGATGTGTGAGAAATTTGGTCTTTTTATATAAAACAACAACAACAACAGATCTGTGTCTTAGATCAAGTACAGAAACTGACGTCTGTGTCAGCATACAGTTCTGGATGTTCACTGTGCTCTACAAATAGTAGTGGTAGTAGTAATGATAATGATAATAGAAACATACAGGAAAATGATACATATATTTCTACAAATGCCCACATGGAGCAGGCACAGTTTCATACTGGAAACAGAAAAAGGAGACAGTCAGAGCAAAGGGACTTGAAAGATCTTCCTATTTCTAAATAGACTCATCTTGTAACAGGTGTATAATAACCAGCAATTCATTTTTTCACATTTATGCACACATAGAGATATGTAATTTTACCTAACAAGTTGTTATGGGCTAAATCTAATGTCAGTCCAATTTAGAGTAGATCCATTGAAATTAATAAGTCTTAAGTCACCAATAGGACTGGGGGGGGGGGGTTGCAGACTGCCAGAAATAGTGTAAATTGAGTCCACTTTTAGGGTTAGGGTTAGTGCTAGGGAATCATGGGAATTGTCTTTTTTTTCTGAGACATTGAGCCTTCTCTGTCAGAGACTTCTGGTGCACAATAAAATGCAGTTCCCATGATTCCCTAGCACTAACCCTAACCCTAAAAGTGGACTCAATTTGCACTATTTCTGGCAGTCTGCAACCCCCCAATATTTAGATTTAGTTCATTATGAAGGTTGCCTTTAACCCTATCATGGTTTAAAAGATGATATGGAATAGAGATGAGCCTATGAGTGCCCATGCTATCAACTTTTTTCCTTCAGTTAATCTCAGAAGTGCTACAAAATCCCTTTACATACTGATTTTCCAGATTAACACAGCTATGTCTTTGATTTTATAGGCTTCTGGTAAGTAGTGAAGTAGTGAAGCTATGAAAAAAAATGGAGGGAATTACTTCAAAAAGGATGACCTCTAGATATTTTCTTGATTCAAACTTTTGTTTTTACTTCATTATTATACATATGTTTCGTTCTTGTCTTTCAATATTTATACAACACTTAGAAAATTCCAAGTGCCTTCTAAGTGTTTAGCAACAAAAACAAGCAGAATCGTGTGTCCTGGATGATGATATTTGGAATTCTTTAATGTTTTGTATGTGTGTTAATAAAATTCTGGACAAAATAATCTTCATGGATTCCTATATACCAGGGAAGTCAATTGTGGGGGTCTAGGAAGCAACTTTAGCCCTCAAAGTTCTACCCTCCACCCCACAAAAAGTTGCCCTGAAATGCCCCTAAAACAGCTTTTAGGGAAGTTTGAGTCATTTTTGCCTTGGTTTGGGACCACCTTAGGATATTTCAACCCCATTTGAGGCCCAGGAGACATATTTTTGAAAAACAGGAAATAACTGGAAGTCACCTTCTATTTACTTCCTGATTTAGGTATTAAGAGTTATTGAATAATACTTGGATGAAGCAGATGGGTGGAAAGGAGTGGCCTCTGGCTGCTCTGGCCACAATCATGCAAGGGCCACAGCACCCATATGATTCACTTCAAAATCGGGCTGCCGCTGTAGTCCCAAACCAGCTGTTGTCAGGAGCCAATTATTCTGGCTCCTTTTTGATCCAGTCCAAAGGACTGGATCTTGGCATTAGAGTGGCTTCCAGCAGCTTTGGGGGCATGCGTCTCTTGAATGCTATGCCCTACAGTGGCCAGAAGCCTCTTCATTTGGCCCATGTATTTCAGGCCACTGATATGAACTGAAAAATCAGACAAGTATATTGGTCTTCAAATGCAGTGTTCTCTCTATAAAATTTGGGTTTTGTTTTTAGAAAGCAATAATGGACAATTTTTACTGTATCATAGTTTGTTAAATTGGAACTCCCAGATTCAAACAGAAATTCAGCTGACTATAATTTTGGAAGCATTCCTAATCATTAGTAAATGTCAGTGTTAATTAAAGAAATTAATTCTTTTTTCCTATATACTAACAAATCTTAAGAATTTACAAATGCCTTCCAACAGATGCCATATTTCTTTGTACTTCCCATGATTCAGTCTGTAACACTTTCACCATATACCTGGTTATAAAAATAATTGAATTTAATGATAATTCAGTGATTCAGAACAAGAGTGGACATGTGCCAAATCTCAAAGAGCTATTTCAAGGTCTTCTGCTGCCATTACCCAAAGCCATATTGTGGTTAGTTCCATCCACTCTATTTTATATTATTTTATATAATTTTATTTTTCCTGTTTCAAGATGTATCCTCCTACCTCGAGTATTTAGGAAACTAGAAAATAGTAGTGTTTTCTATTATTATTATTATTATTATTATTATTATTATTATTATAAAAAAGATTCCTGGCTTAGTGAAGTCTGGAGTGGAAGAAGAGCTGGATTAAATTCTGTAATGGTGATAGGAGACCAAACAACTCTGACACATGTTTATAGACTGTACTGCTACAATTCTGTTTTCATTATAGATTTAAATTCATTTAATGCTGATGCTTTTAAAATAATTGTATTATTATCATTAGTGATGGAATGCCCCCTTCCAAAGAATGAATCATTTAAATAATTTTCTCACTGCTGCCAGGGTTATTCACAGGTGAGGGCTTGTGCAGATTTGCACAAAAAGTGAGGATTTCATATATTGCATAGAAAGTGTCATTTTTGGAAAGGAAATAAGGTTTCATTCACCATTTGTGAAAGAAAATTTATTTGGAAATAATATGCAGTGGGCCTTTGGTATCTACTGATGTTTGGTTTCACAACCCTTTGTGGATACCAAAATCTCTGGATGCTCAAGACTCATTAAATACAATGGCATAGTGAAATAGTTTTCCTCATATAAAATGGCAAAAATGAAGTTTATATTTTGTGTATATATTATTTTAAAATATTTTCAAGCTGTGGATGGTTGAATCCTTGGATAAAAATTCTGTGGATACAGAGAGCCAACTGTTGGAATATGAATGGGTTATACAGTCAATAGAGAAATGTAGAGATGTGTGTGTGTGTAGATTTTCTCATGGGAACAGTTTCTACTGCAAAACAAAGAGAATACAACAGCAGGTGGATTAGAAGTCAAAACATGGGCTCACAGAGCCGAATAACAAAGTACAGTTTCATCCTGGGAAATAGATAGGCAATACATCAACACATGAGCTCATGGGAAGGTAGTCACATGGGGGATGATGGACAGCTAGGGGCTGGGTTAAAACACATCATACAGGCATTATCCAATCAGCATAAGATTAACACCCAGAAGGTGGAGTATGGGAAGGGCCAAGAGTTTTCTTTGTTCCTTTGTTAATATATGCAAGCACTGTGTTTGTGCATGTGTGGTTAGCTATGGAGTTAGCTTTGGCTTTTAGCTTATGAGTATGCTTATACTTGAAACTGCTTTTACAATGTAATTTTAACTCCTGGACCTGGAAACATGGATCTGTAACTTTTCTATTCTACAACAACATCAGTAAGATGTGATCCTTTGGTGGCTTGTATGTTTTCTTTTCTTATTTACTTTATGGAACAATAATGCTTTACTTTAGAACTACAAGAAGTGTCTGCATGCTTTTAGCATGGGGAAAGCTGATGGAGGAAGCTATTTACTGTACTCTGCTGTACTGCACATCACATCCAAATATCAACATGAACTGTATTTACAAAAATCATAATGTGTATTGTCAAGATATTCTATTAATTGCTCTCAAAATGCTTTCATATATTTAGGGGGGAGAGGGAGGGGGAGAGAGAGGGAGAGACTCAGTCCTGCATCCTTCTGAGATCGCTAAAATGAGTACCCAGCTGTTGTGGGGCAATGAGCTTACAATTGTAAACTGCTTAGACATCCCATAGCGTGATATGAAGTTGTATATAAATGAAGCTGCTTTGCTCTGAAGCTTTAAAAAAGAATATCTGTCCTGCACAACATTATAACTGTTCTATTCTGACAGAATGTATTTGAACAAAGCTGAAATGAAAGAGATACTTTCTCAGAGAATGATACCATAATGGACATTAAATAAACTTCTTATTTTGTTTAGTTAAAGACTTGCAAATACTAAGAAAATAGATTTAGCATGACTGAAGGGAGTAAAATACTGAAATTCTATATCAAGAGCCTCTAATTTTTCTTGACAATAAACATTCACCAGAAGAGTCTCTTCAGATTACTATGAATGACTATACTGAGAAAATAAAAGCATGAAGGAAGAGAAATTAAATGATAAATTGCTCAGAGCAGTCTTACACCTCACGTGATGTATTCCAGCTTGCAAAATTGTAAATTTTAATTAGCTTTGGATAAAATTGAACAGTATGTAAAGATGTGTTTACGAATCTGATATACAGTCACAAAGGTTCAGATCACTTTAGAAGTGATATACAAAAAGAACAATGAAATGACAGCACTTTAAAAAAAAAAAAAAGCAAAAGAAAGGCCTTTTGTTCCACTGCAATTTTGTTGGGTTTACTGGACTGTAATCAGTAAATTTTCAATAATATCATGAAAAGGGCTACATGTTTTAGTATACATAGTAAATTAAAGAGGTTATATGGTTTAATATTCTCAGTAAATCATCAATGCTCACTTGAAAGGGGCTATATGCTTTGAAACTTTTTTATCCCTATCACTGCTAACAGCAATTATATGCTGCATTTCAGCCCTATTAGATCAGGGAAGGGAAGTCACAACATAAATATAAAATAAAGTAAACCTAATGTCAAAATTAAGTACTGTGCATAATAGAAAACACATTACTGGACAAGTCAAAATAGCAGCCAGTTAACATCCACCCTCTTCTTGAGAAACTTCAAGCATACTACAGACCAATAATCTGCATCAAGCCATCTGAGATCAACCTATCTATACAATCTGCAGAATTTTGTTGCCTATCTAAATAATCTCTAGACTAGTCTGTTTTATTAAAAAAATGACATAGGAAAAGGATGAATCCCTGCTTTCCCTGAGCATCAACATTACAATGCAAATACCCTTACCACCCTAATATGAGAAATCTTATTTGTAGTTCTCCACCATCACATTTAGTTTTTCTCCTGAGCTTTAATACTGGAGTACACTTTGAGACCTCAGCCACCTTACATTTAGAATGGCCTACGCAAAGCAACCCTAGTCATTTCACTTTTATTTTTATTTTAGAAATTCTTGCTTAATGTGTTAAGAATTAGCACCAGTTGTGTTTCTCATAGTCCTCAACAACATGGTCTCCATAAACATTAAAGGACCAACTTTTAATTTCAGCATATTACATGAAACAATAGCGGTATATGCTTTCTTTTATTGGTCAGCCAGAATGAACTTCAGTCAGCTCTTGTGGAACTCCAAGTTGCACAACAGATGCCTAGTCCCATAGGACACACTAGTTGCATGGGACTTGGAAGGCCTTTATAAGCCTCAGACAACTCTCTTCAGCCTCTTTCTGAGTTGCATAGCAACAGTATGGGATTATCTAGTCACCTATTGTGGCTGAGCACAACATTTTTGGTGAACTCTCAATTGACCTTTTGGTTCTCTCTCTCTTGCCTACTTCATACTGTTCAAGGGGGGAAGGGTCTTAAATTTGGCTTGTCTGCTTATATTTTCTTCTATCACATCTGGTTCAAAGTGCAGTCTGTAAGAAGTGATTTGATGTAAGAACAATAATCATTGTATTGAGAAATCCTTGAGGCTGAGATAAGGACACTGTGATATTTTCGTTAAGCTGGGGGTGAAAGGGATGGCTTCCTTAAGGCTCAGAAATACTTCTCCTGGGGTCACTTCACACTACCCATCTCTAGTGCAGTGAATCCACTTCATTGCTATGGCAACATCATATGGAAACCCTGGGCCCATTCACACTACACAGTAATAGCACTATTATTTCACTTTATCTATCATGATTCTACCCTATAGAACTCTGGGGTTTGATGGGGTGCTAGAGCTCAATATATCTCAATATTAACTACAAATCCCAGGATCTCATAAGACAGAACCATGGCAGTTAGAATAAGAGCACTTTGAAACTTCTGGAACCCACCTTGGATCCCATCCCAGGAGAAAAGGTAGTTATGGTGTGTGTGTTGTAAACCATTAAGTCATTTCTGATTTATAGAGACTCTATGATGAAACTATCAAGAAAGATCGGCTATAAAACCTATAGACAGATAGACAAGAGGAGGAGGGCAGGAACCAAAACAAGATAATTACAGATCAACAACGCATTGGGCTTTAGGCACTTCAAATTATGTGACCTATATTACTGTTTTGCTTTGAGAATCACTTACTAACCTGCCATTTATTAAAGAGAACTGGTTAGATGCTGCTGTTGTAGTTCTTATTATCTATGCAGCAGCAGACAAGACCTGTGGGGGGGGGGGGGGAGGTGGAATTACAGTGGTCTCTCCAGGTAATATTCCCCTAATGAGGCCCTGCAGGGCTTGAATGTGTTTATTTAAAGGTGGGCAGCCAAGACAAATTAGGGATTCTGCTGGCCCACCCTGCTGCTCAACACTCCTGCCCTGAGTTAGTTGGGGTGGTTTCAGGGGTGGTGTTGGAGTTTCCATGGCTTATGCTGCTGAGGGGCTTCAACATCCATGCAAAGACTACCCTGTTGGGAGTACTCAAGACATCATGTGCACCATGACAACCATGAATTTCTCCAAAGTGGTATCTAGCCCCATGATACTGGGTATACTCTTGATCTTGTTTTCTGTACAAGAGGGGATGGTATTGATCTGGGAATGGAGGAGCTTTCTACTGTTCTGTTGTCATAGACTGATCAGTTCTTGATCAGATTTAGACTTGCCGAGATTCAGAATCTCTGCAGGGGTGGGGGTCCATTAAGATGGTCCATCCCAAGAAGTTTATTGATCCAGGAACACAAAACAGCTCACCAATTGCAGAACTATATCTCCCACAACTTCTCAAATGTTGTCCATGTGCACACTGGGCCCATAGCCCATGTTGGGGTGTAGAAAGGCATGCTGTGTCCACCATGACCACCTGCAGAGTTGTTCCACATCAACAGGACGCTAAGGAGAAGGTTTCTGAAGAAACTTCTGCAAAAGGCTTCAGGCTGAGAAGGAAAATTTCCTTCACCCCAGCACACTGCCTTGAGCTCTGGCTTGCCAAATAAAGACAGCAACAAGGCCACCTTCACTCAACTTGAGGGTTTTAATCTTTCTTTGCAGTATATCTACAATATATACACAAAATATCAGACAGCCATCTCTAATACTCATAAATCTCTCTCAAACCAACAAACTGCTCCACCAACCTCAATCCACAACAAACCCACACCAGAGATAATTCCCATCTCCTTTTTATAGGCAGTTAACAATGCCTGTTGCATCAGGCATCTCAGGTGTGTATATTTCCAATTACTAACCCACACACACCTGCCCCCTGGAGCTGAACTGCTTGCATTTCTTATCCTACAGCTCCACCTTGTGGTCACATCCATGTCATTTTCCTGACAAAACTGAATATTGCTGGATGGTGGACTAGACTCTGGGACGTGGTTAATGGAGAAAATTGCAGACAGAAATAGCAGACCGAGAGTCTTGCACTCTTAATTGACTTTCCATGAGATTTGGCACCTACTTGTTGAATACATCTAGCAAGGTTTGGTTTCCAGACACCCTTCAGTCTTGGCCAAGTTTTTATGGAAAGATGTCTTTCATGATCTCTGAATACACTTTTTTTTCTATAGTTTTTTTAGGGAATTATTTAATTTCTGATTTTTCTGTGAGAAATTGTTTTTAATTGTTATTGTTATTTTAACTATGCAAATTTTAAGTAAATTCTTTCTGGAATGTTGGTGAGTGCTGTGATACGTAATTAATGGCATATTCTGTATGTGTTCTATCTTCATATTCTAAGCCATTTTTCCCTCCTCCCACCTCCAACTCACTTCCAAGATTCTATTCAGGAAGAACTCTATGACATCCTAGGAATGAGTAAATGGCAGAGCTCTGTAATCTTTATTATTTTGTACATTTTAGCTGTGTTTTAAATGTACCATTTCAATTGCATTTTTATTGAAATAAAATTTTTAAAAAGGGGAAAAAATAAACCAACCAAGAAAGACAAAGAAAGCTGTACCTTAAAGGCCACCGAAAAAAAAGTGTCATAAAATGATTATGTCTTACTGTGGGGGTGATTTTATTTTATCCAGCTCTTCAGAATAAAGATATATAAAGCTCTCCTAGCTCAAACCATGTGATCTTGGCTGACCAACAAGGGGCAGACCAACCATATTAAAGGTTAACCCCTTTTTTTCTTAACATCCTAATCTCTAAACATTATGTAATTGTGCCTATGCCTCCCATGATAACAGTGAAAGATTAGCTGGCCATTTTCCTTGCCTGAGTAGGAATTTTGCAACTGTATCTAACTGGCACTTTTCCATCACATCATTACTATTGCTACAATAGTCTACTTGGTTTTAGTTAAACAAATCAAAGGGAGAGGTAGTGGAGCCCTTCATTGTTATTAGTTAGCCCACCCTGAGGTGCTTCGATGAAGGATAGTTTGCTATCCTCTCTCTCCTTTCTGACTGGCTTTGAAGGAGTTTGGAAGAGAGTAAGCAGACCTTGATCTATGGTAGCTTTGGTCCATTGAATGCATTCAAGTAAGGTGAGATAGATTAGTTGAAGACCCTTTGGTTTCAGCAGGCTATGAAATCTCTGAACTTACAATTCAGCAGACACATGGCCTTGAGTCTGGGGAAATTATCTGTTGTAGACTTTCAAAAGCCTTAATCGGTGACTAGGTGCCCATGTTTAACCTTTGGTTAGTTACCAGGTCATTGCAGACCTTTGTACAGCATGACTTTTACAAAGCTTATGCCCTGTTAGTGCATTGTTAGCTGTTGGGGGGTTTTTTAACCCCAGGTCTGTGTAATGGTGGCAAAGGATGGCAGGAAAAAACCCGAGTCTGATTCTATTTCATGGCCACTGTGCCAGCAGCATTTTCTCTTCCACATGGAATGCCAACAGGATTCCTACTAGTAAAAGCAGTTACCCTTTAGCCAAGTTTTTTTCAATCTTTGGTTTTCAAGATATTTTAGACTTCAACTCTCAGAAGTCAAGTTAGCATGGTTAATCATCAAGAATTCAGGAAGCTGTAGTCAAAAACATCTAATGCAGAAGAGGTTGAGAACCAGTGCTTTAATTCTTATACTGTCTCACGTGTTTGTTCCAGTGGTGGTATTAGTAGGAAAAGTAATTTGGAAGCATGGATATCTGTCATATGTTAACTATTATCAATTCCTGTTCAAAGAATTCTGAAGCTGTTACAAATAAAGTATTTCCCTTTTCTTTTTCTAACATCTTGAATATTCAAGGTAAGAATATTTAGAATCAAACTAATGTCATTTATATCTATTCTTTTATCAGCTGTTTTCACCCCAGATTTTTTTTTAAAAAAATGCACATGGGGGGTTCCTATGTTTTTTCTTCTCATTATAAATACCTGACATTTTGAGGTATAGTTTGGGTCTTAGTAAGTTAGTAAGTTAGAATATCACCATAATCTAAGTATATGCACCAACCACAGAGGCAGGACAGGAAGAAACTGACCACAACACAGCAACACAAGATGTCAAGCTGATCATTGGAGATTGGAACACAAAAGTTGGAAGCAAAGAAGAATCAGAAACAGTAGGCAGATTTGGATTAGACAAAAGAAATGAAGCAGGTAAGCGTCTAATAGATTTTTGTGAAGTCAACAACCTATTAATTGCAAACACAGTTTTCATACAATCAGAAAGAAGGCTACACACATGGAAATCACCAGATGGTCAGCACAAAAATCAAATAGATTATACAATTGGAAGTAAAATATGGTGGAACTCTATACTGGTGGCCAAGACTAGACCAGGCACTGACTATAGCATAGATTGTGAATTACTCATAACAAAAATAAGAGTAAGACTCAACAAGAAAACAAAAACCAGTGATTATACCAAAATATGATCTAAATAATATCTCAACATAATTTACTGATAACATAAGAAACAGATTTGCACTACTAAGCATAATAGACTAAGAACCAGAGGAACTATGGTCTGCAGCCAAGGACAAAATAAAAGAAGAATGCAGACTGATACTTTCAATAAACAAAAAGAGAAAAAAACATGGATGACAGAAAAAAACTACAAAACATAAAGAAGAGAAGAAAAACAAAAGGGAGATGGAACAAACTATTATGAACAAAGAATTATGAATGCAAAAGTACAACTGCTTGTGTGGAAAGGTAAAAAAAAATTATTACAATGACCAATGAAAAGAAATAGAAGGCAACAATAATAAGGGAAGAACAAGAGATCTATTTCACAAAATCCAGGAAATCAAAGGAAAATTCAAACCAAGGACTGGGATGATCTATGACAATAAAAATAACATAATTCAAGACCAAGAAGGATTAAAAAGACATTGGATACAATACACAGAAGAATTATACAAAAGAGATGACAAAATGAAGGACACTTGGAATGAAGAGCCATATGAAGAAGAACCCCAAATTTTAAAAAGTGAGGTGTAAATTGCAATAAGAGAAATAGTGAAAAATGAATCACCAGGAACAGATGATATTCCAATTGAACTGCTTCAATCCACACTGACAGAGTTAACTCTAGTGCTAACCAACATATGTCAACAGATATGGAAAACAAAAAAATGGCCAACAAATTGGAAGCAACCAATATACATCCTCATCCAGAAAAAGAGACTGCAGCAACTATAGGACATAGCACTGATCTCCCACACAAGCAAAATCATGCTCAAAATTCTGCAACATAGACTCCAACCATACATGGAATGAGAGATCCCAGAGGTCCAAGCAGGGTTCAGGAAAGGAAGAGGCACTAGGGATCACATTGCAAACATACGATAGCTAATGGAACGCAGCAGGGAATTCCAAAAGAAAATCAGCATGTGCTATATTGACTATAGCAAAGCCTTTGACTGCATAGACCATGAAAGGCTATGGAATGCCCTTAAAGTGCCAGCACATCTGATAGTCCTGATAAGGAATCTCTATTCAGGACAAGAGGCTACTGTCAGAACAGTACACGGAGAAACAGAATGGTTCCCAATTGGCAAAAGGGTCAAACAAGAATGTATCCTTTCACCCTATCTGTTCAACTTGTATGCAGAACATATTATAATAAAAGCAGGCCTGGACACAGAAGAAGGAGTGAAAATAGGAGGAAGGAATATCAAAAATCTGAGATATATAGATGACACCATAATACTAGAAGAAAACCTCACAGACCTAGAACACCTACTAAGGAAGATCAAAGAAGAAAGTGCAAAGACAGGCTTAATGTTGAACATAAAGAAAACAAAAATAATGACCACCAAGGACCTTCACAAGTTCAACCTAGACAATTAAGAAATAGAAATAGTAAAAGAATTCCCATACCTAGGATCAAACATTGATAGAAACGGGGACTGTAGTCAGGAAATCAGAAGAAGAATGGGGAGGGTGACTATGAATGAACTGGAAAAGATTCAAAAATGCAAAGATATACAACTCAACACAAAGGTTAGAATCATACAAGCTATTGTATTCCCCATTACCATGTATGGATGTGAGAGCTGGACATTTAAGAATGATGATAGGAAGAAAAGCAATGCATTTGAGATGTGGTGCTGGAGAAGAGTGCTGAGGATCTCATGGACACCCAAAAGGACAAACACGTGTGTCCTAGAGGAGATTAAACCAGAAACCTCCCTGGAAGCCAAGATGACCAAACTGAGACTGTTGTACTTCAGACACATCACGAGAAGAGAGGATTCTTTGGAAAAAACAATAATACTGGGAAAGGTGGAAGGAAGTAGGAAGGCCACATGCTAGATGGATGAACTCTATTAAGGAGATCATGGGTATGGGGTTGCAAGAATTAAGCAGTGAAGTGAAGGACAGAGGGTCTTAGAAAAGTCTCATACATAGAGTTGCCATGAGGGCAGTTAACAACAACAAAAGTTAGGCAGTTAACAACAGGGCAGTTAACAACAACAAAAGTTAGAGAAGGGGAAAGAGATCTCACCTGCTCTTTTAAAGAAAAAAAAGTGCCAAGAGTAGTTTCCTATTGTTTTTTTATCAATATTATTGTTGTTGGTCTATGCACATTATTTTGATTTAAGGTCATTATACAACAGCCCACATGGTGTAGTGATTGGAGGACTGGACTATGTTTCTAGAAGCCAGGGTTTGAATCCTTGTTCAGAGATGGAAATCCACTGGATGAGCTTGGGCAAGTAACATTCTCTTAGCCTCTGAGAAAGACAAAGACAAACCCCCTCCTGAACAAATGTTTTCAAGAAAACCCCATGATATGGCCACAAATAACTTGAGGACACACCAGCAGCAGCATCACAAGGTCATTACATATAGGGGCCTTTACTGACTGCCAGAAATAATGAAGATTGAGGCCACTTTAAGTGCCCTGGCTCAGTGCTAAGGAATCATGGGAACTGTAGTTTATTGTGGCACCAAAGCTCTCTGACAGAGAAGGCTCAATGTCCCAGAAAAAAAGAAAACAATTCCCATGATTCCCTAACACTGACCCATGACAGTTAAAGTGACCTCAATCTGCATTATTTCTGGCAGTCTGTAGAGGCCTTTAGTTGCAAATGAGTTTGCTTTTTACTGTATATAAACAGGACAGTACATACCTACCCCAGCATGTTCTTGCATGATCCATTTATGTGTTACCTTCAGTCTTTCTGCTTTAGGTGTACATTTTTCTAATATTTATGGAGGAGCAAATACTTGGCCTACATGTTTTTTTCTCTATTAGGCTCAACTACTGTTTGAAAAAGGAAACAGGTAGCTGACACTCTCACTGTTATGGAACTTTGAACGATAATTCCTCACTAGTAAGAGACTTTTCACATAAGGAATAGGAATCTCACCTTTGGATTAGGACTGAAACTGTTTATTTCACCTCTGTGACTCATTGTTTGTGAAGGTCTGCTAGTAGAGATTGGGATGGTACAAAATACAAGGTTACAATGCAATCAATATGCAGATTACATCAGACTTTAAATCATATGGTACAAACAACTCTAAGCTGTCCTTGTATCTGAGGAAAACTGTATAACAGAAGCAGCTAATCTTAATTAAGCTGAATCAGATATTAAAGGAAGGGCACATATTCTGTTTAAGGATTCAACTTTACATGAAAAAATGGACCTTCTGAAGATCTCATTTCTCTTGTTCAATGTGCTGATCTTTCTCATATTTATTTATTTTACCTAGTCAATTTAATTATGGCTTCATTCAGCAGCTTATCTATAGTTTTCTGGTACATTATGAGCAGTTGTGGAAGATGTAAATCATTTTAGATTATTGAGTGCTTACATTTTCTTTACATTATAAGACCTGTCTACCTGTTTATGCTATTTGAACCACTGAGTATATTTGAAATATATGTTCTCATGAGGAAAATTTCAGACACACATCTCTACATTTCACCTTTGACTGTATAACCCATCTATATTCTAACAGAGTGAGCCCCCATCACTAGTCCCAGCTTTTGGCAACCTAGCAGTTCAAAAAGCATGTAAAAGTAGAATTAGATAAATAATTACCACTTCAGTGGAAAGGTAACAGTGTTCTGTGCAGTCATGCTGGCCACATGATCACAGAGTTGGCGTTGACAATGTTGGTTCTTTGGCTTAGTAATGGAGAGGTATGACCCCCCCTACAGTCAATCATGACTAGACAATTGGGTCAAGGGAAAACCTTTACCTTTTTAACAGTGCCACAAGACTCATTGTTGTGTTTGTAATATTAAGCATCTTCATATATTAAAATTTACCAGGAAACATCCTATCTGTTATTTTTCATATGGCTTCTAACTCAACCTCTCTTTCATTTCCAGCCTGATGATCTCCTTCTCCAATCTGATGTTCTTTATATGGTTTGGATTAGAAAATGATCAGAAATGATGAAAGTTTAAAATCCATTGGGAACATAGGTTGGGGAAGGCCAGTTGGATGAGTTGGGATGATTATGGGAATTGCTATGACAATTGTCTACTGCATCACTACACCTAGAAGCTTCTGATTAAAAATTAAGCATTCATATCATTGCAATAAAACTATAGAAATGACTTCAGGGACATTTGTCTGCAAAATTTATTACTGAGACATAATTTACTATCAAATCCTTCCAATATTTGTCTTGGTAGCTATAGGGAGAGTAAACGGAGACAAAAAGATAAATCTTGAAAGGCAGTGATAGGAGATGTGCATTTTACATGAAGGAGATAGGAGCAAAAATTACTCTGAGCAAAAGTGTCAGCTGGTTCTATTGCTGCAATCCCAAGCATGACCTTTTCCTTCTTATATGTTTTTGTATACATAATGCTGGTGTTTTCCCTCCCTTAAAGTCATGCTAATAAATGTTTCATATTTATTGTGGAAAAGTTTTATTTAAATTCACAATCTTGGCAGAAGTTTGGGCTACATTGGTTCTTTACTGTTTGCTTGCTTTCCTGTTAAGTAACACTACTTGCTTATTAAAGTCCATTTGAAAATAGAGGTGTAAGATATATCTTACCATTCTAGGACTGTTAGAAATTTTGTTGAATTTTTTGAAAATATATATATATATATATATATTCTTTTAAAATTTTCTTTAAAAACATCACATTTTAACCAAATCTTCACTATGCATATGTAAATACATTTAGGTTGTGCATATGATATTGTAATTTGAAGGTATAATTTTAATTTTGCTAGTTGTTTATGTCAAAACTATTAGCATTACACTCAGTCCTATATGGCCATTGCTAAGGATTCTGTATGGTTTGAAATGGGAGGAGGTCAATGGAAGGGGTGACACCATGAGTTACCACACCAGATGACACCAGCCCTAGGGATGCCACTGATACCAAATATTACTTAAAATATGATTGATGGGCCTTCACCATATTTCTCTAACTGATTAAGAGGTATATATATATATAGAGAGAGAGAGAGAAATTCCTTTGAAGACAACTATGTCCTTCCACAGTGTATAAAAGAAATCAGCCTATATATTATACATGCCAAACAATATTCAAGCTTAAAGCCCCCAACAAAACAAACAATGCAAGGATGCTTCACAGTTGACATGGAAACAATTGCTTTAAGAATTATGAAAGAATACATGGAAAGAACAGTAGGCCAATGGAAGAAAAATACTAGAAATACTTTCTAGGGTTTCTCTTTGCAACATGACTATCCAGAGGTATCTTATGTGGAAATCCCCTCTCCCCAAAGTTCTAGTCCTGTTTATTCACAAAACTGAACTTATTTAGCAAAGAAAACTAAAGGTAGAGGTAAAGGTATTACCCGTTGACAAGGTTGTCAAGTTGTATCTGACTGTAGGGGGCAGTGCTCATCTCTGTTACTAAGCTGAAGAGCCAGCATTCTCAGAGACTACTCTATAATCATGTGGCTAGCATGATTGTACAGAATACTGTTAACCTTACCACTGAGAAGTGGTGTCTGTTTATCTACTTGCATTTTCATGTTTTTGAACTGCTAGGTTGGCAGAAGCTGGGAGTAATGATGGGAGCTCACCTCATCATGTAGCATCCGGGCCTTGAACTGCCAACCTGCCAATCTTGCAATCAACAGTCAGCATCTTAACCATTTGAGCCACTGCATCTGGAATACTAGAATGCTAAAACAGAAGAATACTAGCCTAATAAAAATTCAGGAATGTTCAATAATAATGTTGCCATCACTGAGATCAAAAAAGTATAGGAAACAATTATTCATAAGACTAGCAGCATGCCCACTTGAATTTAATTTGAAAGCCTAGAACTCTAATTGTGTTTTAAAAGGACTTTTAACTTGTTAACATCAGGTTAAAAAGATTTGTTTTATTAATTCTTCCACAGAGTTTTATTCCCCTGTCTATACTGATACCTTGTTTTTAGTTTTGTTTATCTAGTATCTTTGCAAAACCACCAGATGGCATTGTAGTGTTCAATTATTTTATTAAGCATTCTTTATAGATAGATAAAGTAGAAACCATTTGAATCTTCGTTTTCTGGTCTACTTCACATTTGATTAGTATTTCAACTCTCATTACCAACAAATCCCAATTCTCCATAATAGATGCCTAGTGGCTCAATCAGGAAGAAAAATATAATAACATTTAATAAACATCACTTCTTTCTCAGATGTATGCAATGGAAATTATAGCAACCATGCTGGAGTTAAACAAAATTCTTGCAAATTACCGGGGATGTAGAACATGTGCCTACCAAGAAGCACATTTGTTTTTATTTTGGCTCAGAGTTTAATTTGAGTTGCACAATGAGATACCTTCAGAGAAACCATGGGAGCCAAGCTATTTAGAACACACTTCAATAAAGTTGGCTAAACATAAATAAGAGGCATAGCTAGTTGCTAATGGAACCACCACAGGTTTCTTTTCCGTTTAAGAAATAGGCTCTTTCACTACCAATCTTGCTTTAAAAAAAAAACTGGGAGAAAAACATGGAGGGATTAGGGTACATATTTTAAACTCAAAAGACCTTATCTGATTTTAAAACAGACAGAGATCAAGAAGTTGTATTCAGCTTACCCAACCCAAACCCTTTGTATTATCATTTAGGACAGGATTTTACACACACCAACCAGGAGATAGTCCAACCACAGAAAAGACAAAGAAAAAGTATGTTTTGCTCCCTATATAAGTGGCAGTTTCTCTATTAGAATCAGTAGCTTTTATCTTCCATATAACAATTCATTCATAACTGTCTTGATTCAATAATTTGCATGACAATCCAATGGAAATCCCAACAGTGACCTGCCAGTTCTAGAGACTTTCCTGCTGCCTCATCAAATTTGTACTGCCCAAACTGCCACATTTCCAAAACTGTACTTCTCCATTTCACCAAGATTGCATGATTAACCCTGTCATATATGTGCTTAAGAAAACTAAGTATATATAGTTTCACTCCCAAATATCCAAATATACATTATCATTCTTAATCTACACAATATTTTTCTAATTACCCATTTTGTGTCCAACTGCAGACTAAAATACAAACTCAAACTGATTTAGGATATTGGTATAACAAGACAGCAATATATCTGTCATGCAGTCTTATCTTTCATCAAAGGAAATGACAGATACTGTTGGGAACTAGATGCTTCCCATGCCCCCCCCAGTTCAGAAAGCACACAATCAGCTACTATTAGGATGTTAATAGGGGGAAATCAGGGGGAAAATAGGGGGTTTAAAGAACCATTATTCCAATCTGTGAGTACCGAGGACATGGACGAGCTGCTTGGTAAGGTGAGGAAGAAAACTTGCCCTCTTGACCCTGAAGCTGATAACAGGCACTCCTCACCGTCGCATTCACCTGACTAGTCATCTGAAATGACGAATCAAGGAGCACCCTTTAAAGACAAAGGGGTACCAACACATCTTATATTCTGATGAGGAATATGTACTCAGGGCAAGATGTTACTGTCAGAACAGAACACAGAGAAATAGAATGGTTCCCAATTGGCAAAGGGGTCAGACAAGGCTGCATCCTTTCACTCTATCTGTTCAACTTGCATGCAGAACATATTATAAGAAAAACATGCCCGGACACAGAAGAAAGAGGAGTGTAAATAGGAGGAAGAAATAAACACTATAAAATACAGAGATGACACCACTAGCAGAAAACCTCACAGACCTGGAACATCTACAAAGACAGATCAAGGAAGAATGTGCCAAGTGCCTACTGTTTAACATAAAGAAAGCAAAAATAATGGCTATGGAGAATCTACACAAACTTAACCTAGTCAATGAGGAAACAGAAATAGTAAAAGAATTCTCATACCTGGGATCAAACACTGATGGGAACAGAGACTGTGTGGCACACACTACTGCTACCTTTCTCTTTTTACACTTTAATTCTAGCTGCCAGTTCTGTGGGAACTTTGTATCCCCACCCTTGCCACCTAATGAAGTGTAAGGGACCCACACTGTCTTTTGTATGATGTTCCCCTCCAAATATTAGTAGCATGTTTTGTGACTAAAATATAGAGCAAGTGATGCTAAAATAAGAAGAAAAGTTTATTTTAAATCAGCATGTAATAAATGTAACTTGCTTCAGAACTTGCTACTATAGTCTTTCTTGGTTACAAAATTATAATGTTTTTTTCTAATTCACTCACAGTACCTCAGCCACACTGGCTAGCACTATCTATCTGGAAAGAACACCACAGAAACTCTCTTCTTTAGAGGTCTGTGAGTGTTCAGAGTCTCTCCTTTCTAGAAGCTACCCCCAACCCCAATACAGTTCTCTCTCTGGCTTAACTTTTTAAACACTAACTCTAACTAACCATCAGCCTGGGCTTTTTAAGTGCTCCCAGCTGGAATCCCATTGGCTGGCTCTCAGCTTCCTCCTGATTGGCCAACTGAACATTCTATTCACCACAGACTGCAGCCAGGAAATCAGAAGAAGATTAAAAATGGGGAGAGCAACTTTGAAAGAACTAGAACAGATTTTAAATTGCAGAGATATACAATGGAGCATGAAAGTTAGAATCATACAAGCCATCATATTCCCTATTACCATGTATAGATGTGAGCGCTGGACAGTTAACAAACAAGGAAGAAAACCAATGCATTTGAGATGTGGTGCTGGAGGAGAGTGCTGAGGATCCCATGGACAGCAAAAAGGACAAACAAATGGGCCCTAGAGAAGATCAAGCTGGAAATCTCCCTGGAAACCAAGGGGGGAAGCAGATGGACAGCACAGGGCCACCGCGGGAAGCTGCGGATCGGGGCCAAGGCATCCGCATTCTTCGGCCCTGTGGCGCAGCATCTCTGCTCCAGGAAGGAGTGCCACAAAAGGCATCCGGCGCACCTTCGGTGCCTCTTCCGCTGCAGCGTGTGCGGATGCTGAAGTGGAAGTGCGTCGTCGGAGCGCCAGCCATGCAGAGGGCCAGCCGCTCTGACGACGTTTTGGGGAAGGGCTTGGGGCGCCCAGTGTGGGGCTGCCCCTCCCCTTCCTGACTGAGGCTGTCATACTTTAAGCACATCGTGAGAAGCGAGGATTCACTGGGGGGGAAAAAACCAATAATGCTGGAAAAGTGGGTGGAAGAAGAAAGAGAGGAAGACTGCATGCTAGATGGATGGACTCAATTAAAGAGGACATGGGTATGGGCTTGTAGGAATTAAGCAGAGCAGCAGAGGATAGGGGGTCTTGGAGATGTCTCATCCATAGGGTCATTATGGGTTGAGATTGACTCGAGGGCAGTTAATAACAATAACACAGAACAGTATGTACATCACTGCATTCCCTTTCCAAACACATAACAATGCAATTGACTTCTTGATGAGTAAGTACATATATTAACTCAACTTATAAGACTGGACAATTCCAGTCTTATAAAGCCAAAAGCTGACCTTAACGTCAATTGTCAAAAAGTCCTTTCATTCAAAAGTTTTTAAAAATGTACCTCCAAATTCTCATGTTCTACTACACAATCCACACAATTGCCCCTATTAAAAGGGATATGCTGGTAAATTCTTTATTTGCAGCTAAGCAATGTTTGCATTAAGCTTCATTAAAAATTAGCATTTCTCCATGAAATACTGTTATTTTTCAACAGAACATTTCAATGTCAGAATTCCACCCCCAATCTTTGTTTTCCATAATATCCTGTCATCTCAAATATAACGTTATAGCCTAGGAGGCCAAAGGATTTTTTGACAAAATCAAGCAATTGATGCTACTTTCAATATCAACATGGGCCTGAGACACACAGGCAAAATGACACAGCTTTAGGCTTCATTGGGAGTGTGCTGTTTACATGATGCATGATCCGAATGAGGCTGCATCATTTGCAAAAAAATGGGCCAAAAAGGAGCAGATAGAATCCTCTCCTTCCAGCAGCCAGATTCAGCGACGGTGGCCTCGATTAGGACTGGCCATGTGCAGTTGCCATGGTCCTGGTGCGAACGGCACCAGCATGGTCTCCTGTCACTCTATTCGGCCCGTCTGTTTCAGTCACTTTGCACCCAATGGTTGATAATTGCCCTGAAGTCATCTATTACAAGAATTGTTTTATGTCACATTTATATGTTGGTTGACACTATCTCTGTCTCAGAATTGAAAACATCACATCTGACCTTTGCCTGTTTCAGCTAAGTGTCCTATAATGTCCCAGCCCTTCACCCAACTATCTTTATGCTATTCTATCTAATAAAAAAATTGGTCTAATCAGTTTTACAAAAAGCCTATTCCTAGAAGGACCACACTCAAGAGTCATAGCCTATACCAAACAATGGATAAATATATATATTTTTCCTTTTTATGTTTTCAAATTCCTTTAGAATATGAATGACAAGTAGATAACAGTATCTCCAAAAAGGTTATCTTATAACCCATGCACAGAACACAATTCTCTGCTACTCAGTTATGAGGAAGCTTCCGATTCCCAAAGCCAAGACAGTCAATTATTGACCAGAGGCAGAAGAGATAAAGTGTTCTTTCAGTACTGGACAATTTCAAACATAACAGGGCATGGGTGGTGAGAATTTCAAACATAACAGGGCATTGGGTGAGAAGTCATGTTCACAATCACAGACAGAAGGGGATGCCACTTCCAGTTTTAACTTCAGATGATTTATAGCAGTTTGTCAAGATTTGGTTGGACTATTAGGGTGAATTAAGCCCTATATTTTGCAGTGCTTCTGGTAACAGTGAAGCATTTAAAGATAAAATTAGGGGAAGCAGAGGGTTTGGAAGACTTCCAGGGGATTTGGGGGACAAAAAGTGATTAAGCTGCATGCAGCTTTTCAGCTGCACTTTCCTAAATGTTTCAGAATGAAATTTGGGGAGATGTATCTTTAAATAATGAAAGGAGGATATGGAGTGGGGAAAAATCACACAAAGGGACTAACTTCCTTAAAGAAGCATAACAGTAGATCAGGTGTATATCTGATCTAGTTTCATTAGTGCCAGCTACCATAACCAATGATGAGGAGTTGCAGTCTAGTAACATCAGGAGGTTTACACTATCTGAAGATATAATTAAAACCAAGGGATGCAAATTCAGGATACTTGTTTCAAAAAATAATATGACCTCCCCATTTCTAATATGAATTTCTTCCCAACCCATGACTCTGATGTAGTATAAAACTGGAGGATCATGACTGGAACAAGATCCTCAAAAACATCAGTAATTAAAATCGCCCTGGAAAGAGTATATTGCTGATTTTACAAAGAGCAATACACCTCTTCCACAGACACATTCATGATATTTTTACTATTGTTGTTGTTGTCATTATTATATTTATTTATATCCTGTTTCTTTGCCAAAATTGGGACTCAAAGCAGCTGTTGATTTTAAAATGAAAATGATTTGTGAGCAAAACCTCAAATATCTTTGAGTAAAGGGGGAAAATGTTCATTTATGAACTCAAAAAGTATTTATTCAAAAAGTGCATAGGGCTTTAAAAAATTGCCTTCAAAAACAATAAAATAAAATAATATAAAATAAAAATAATTTTATGTGTTCAGATCTCGTACTGAAGCACATTCTCCATGAAGACAAGTGTACTCTGCAGAAAAGTAAAACATTGGGCCTCTGCAGACGGGCCCTTTGAGGCATGTTGAAGGCATGGAAGGGGAGGGGCAGCCATACGCCAGCTGCCCCAACCCCTCCCTGAAGATGTCCTGATGCCACGTGCCCTTATGCATAGTGCGTGGTGTCAGGGCATCCTCCCTGCAGAGTTTACTCACATGCTACACTGGAAGAGGCAGAAAAGAGCTGCATGGCAGCTCTTGGGGCAGCCTTTTGCCACCTCTAATAGGAGCAGCATTTTGCCGTTCTTTTAAGAGGTGGCAAATGGGAGAATCGGGGCCGCTGTGTGTGGTAGCAGTGGCCCCGATCCTCTGCTTCCTGGGGAAGTCCGTCTGCATTCCCCTCATTGACTCTGAAAAGAAATGTTAAGTTTCTCATTTAGCAAAATTACAACTGGGCTATATGGGAAACTGTCCAGTCTTAAAAGATATTATCATAATCTATGGAATAATCTTTTTCTTAATAATTTGTTAAGGAAGAATCTGGACCAAATACAGAACCAGAATTTGGCAGAAAAATCTTACTACAACTCCCAAATGCCCCAGCTGATGTGGTCATTGGTGATAGAGCATGCATGGCCATATCTGTGAATATAGAAATATAACAAGCAAAAGGAGATAACATATTTCTCCTTCCTTGGAGGTCTTTAAGCAGAGAGTGGAGTCTCCTTCCTTGGAGGTCTTTAAGCAGAGGCTAGATGGCCATCTGTCGGGGATGCTTTGATTGGGAGTTCCTACATGGCAAGGGGTTGGACTGGATGGCCCTTGTGGTCTCTTCCAACTCTATGATTCTATGATTTTCCGTATATAAAATAATCTTTCATTAAATGTATAGGGCCAATGGGAATGGAGATCAGTGTATATTAAAGTTCATACAATGTCATTAATGATCTGATGAAGCACTATTTCTGTGTTGCAACCATCTCAGTTATTAAGTATTCTTTTTGTATGTATTTTCCTCTAAATTCCTTTCCAAAGATTTCAGAACTTTGGAGTAAAAGAATAGTGGAGAAATGAGGCCCTGAACTCTTTTTATAACTCAACATGGTTACATATTGAATAATCTACAGAAATGTGTCTGACTTTGTTTCATCTCATTGTCAAGAAGAACTCACTGCACTAAGAAAGAAACAGAAAGCACAGCTTTGTGTCTTTGTATAAACAAAATGTGTGTTTTGAATTGCTTTAAAAAAAACCCTTCACTTTTATTAAAGAGGGATGAAAACACACACATTGAAACATCACATTACCCTACAGTTTTTTACTAGCTCTTTCTGATTTTCTGAAGAAATCTCCCTTACTCACTGGATGTAGAAATGAAGGATTGTGAGAAAAATTTTTCAGAGTATCTTTCACAATATGAACATATTTTAATTTTATACTTGTACATTGTACATTGATACTGACGACTTGAGCCAACATGATTTAAGCATTGTCCTATGACTCTGGAGACCAGCGTTCAAATCCACACTTAGCATTGGGCAAATTCATTTCTCAGCCTCAGAGGAACGCAAAAGCAAAATTCTGCCAGACCTTGCCAAGAAAACCCAGTGATAGGTTCACCTTAGGGTCACCTTAAGTCACAAATTACATGAATGCACATAACAACTGGTGACTTATTATATCTGGCATGGGTCAAGTTCATTATTACTACAAGGGCTCTGACCAATTCTCTGTTTGAATAAAATACTTCAGTAAGCTACTAATGTTAAGCCTTTCATTGTTAGAAGAACTGACAGCATCGATCTGCTGTTGGGGGTAAATGCACCTTAGGAAAGCCATTCAAATGAATGCCTGATGAAAATTATTAAGCCAAACATTTTTTCAAGTAAAATAAGAGTGTGCTTTTATGAGACAATACAACAACCTGTGCATGCAGCACGTGGAGTATAATTTACTACATGTTTTTTAAAGATTAAACCCAGCTACTGTGCTATTATATATATATATGTGTGTGTGTGTGTGTGTGTGTGTGTGTGTGTGTGTGTGTGTGTGTGTGTGTAAAACAGCTGCACACATAGAATAGTTCAACAACAGTCATGAGTTAGGAGTTTCTGTTAATCAAGCCCTATTCATGTGTGGAACCCAGGGGACTGTGAAGATGGGCCTATCATAGGTCATCCTGGTCTGATGATTCAGAGAGAGAGGAAGAGGAAGATTGACAGATATCCACAGCTTCTGATAACATGTTGTATCTGAGTCCAAGGAGCTGGGAGTTGAGGCAGGGCATGAAATGCTTCCCAGCAGGAGGCTACAGATGCTCAAGATCAGTTGTCATCATTCATTGTGTGACTATGGACAAAGAAAGATTTTGCCCCTTCCAAAGGTTATTATGTAGGAGATGCTGACCCAATTAGACATCTGGAGCCTTGAAACAATTGTCTATAAATTTCTCAGCCACTTCCTGGCCACTTGTTGCTTTTAAGGAAGTTTCTTGACAACTAGCAGTACTTAGCTCTAATGCATTTCTGATCTTTGACTGGCCAAATTTATGACACTGTTTCTCTTCCTGCTGGTTTTGTTAATCTGGACTACTGAGTTGCTGGATGACCTCTACACTGGCTGACAACCACCCTCTCCTTTCTCCCTTCATCCTGCTGGATACCCTCTGACTGACTTTGACAGCTCAACAGCTCTTTTATTCTAGCCACCTTGTTCCTGACTAGAGCATAGGACAGGGTCACTTTTGCTGGCAAACAATTAGGCAGAGACCAACATGTATGTCAGAGTGTGGCTCACTCTGCCGATGGTGTGAAGGGTAGACCACAGAGGCTTTATAAGCTCTGACTGCCCCTCTCACCCTCCTCTTTTCCACTCACATGCTTTGCCCCCAGACCCACCTTGTGCATTGTGAGATTTTTCTGCTCACCTTTGGGGAACAAATAAGATTTCCCCTTGCTTTCAGAAGACTTGGTTAACAGGCTTCAGGTGATTCTTTAAACAAATAGTCTCTTGTCAGATAGTGGGAGGGGGGAAAGGAAGATTTCCAGTGAACACCATTTGACATCCATTTGGTGAGAGGAAGTTTCTACAACTGCAACAGAACCTAAGAGTGGCAAAGGAGAATGCTGTTAGGGATGGGCTGAAGGGCCTCTGTAAATGCCCTTAATATAGCCATTTTTGTGCAAACTAATGTCAAAGGGGGACTAGAACTGAAAAACATACAAGCAGCATCAATTGCTGAGCAGTTCATAAACTGGTTCAGTTTTATATTCTTCAGGTAAATCAGGATGAAGGATTTTTTTTCTTTTTTATTAGTCATCGTACCTGTGGCCATTACTTATTGCTATCAGCTTTGCTAGTTCAGTCTTATATCCTGCAGGTAAATCAAGATGAAGAAACTTTTTTTTAATAGTCATGGTACCTGTGGCCAATACTTATTGCTATCAGGATTGCTATCAAGCAACATCTACATTGTGGATGACGACTATTAATCATCTAATCATAATTTCCAATGTTTTCCACATTTCATTTCCTTCTAGTCTCTTTCATCCTCTCTGTATAAAAACTTACAGCTCAATATTCAGCTACATGAATTTGAGGACGTGAAGTTTAGTTCACAAAAATTTATGCCATCAAAAATTACTTAGTGCTTGATGTGCTATATTATATTTGGAATTACAACACAGCAGAATTTAATACAATGCACTGGAAATTTGAATGCCACTAATTCTTCATCAATTACACACACACACACACAAATCTATGGCACAAATCACTGTTTGTTCAAAATCCAGATCAGTAGCATTCCCACAACAGGTGACACCCGGTGTAGGGTGTGGGGCTTCTGAGAGGTGGGACTTTTGGCCCCCAACTTCTGGCAGCATTTCTGGGATGGGGGCAGCCTGAAAAGCCTCTATGCAGGGCCTAGGCAGCCCAAAAAGGCCCCATGTGGAGCATAAGCTGCCCCAAAAGGCCCTATACGGGGCCTAGATGGCTCAAAAAGCCTTCACGTGGGATCTAGGAGACCCCAAAAGCCCCCAAAACAGCACCTGAGGGGGTGGGGAGTGACCTGGTGTCACCCCACTTCTGGGGTGTAACCCGGTGTGGTTTGCAGCCACACACACACACACACACACACACACACACGTAACCCTATTGATCCAGATTAGTAGTTTCTGCACAAAATTATAGCTGTGATAATTCAGTTTGGTTACATTAAAAGGAATGTTATAACTTGTGGTGGGATGTGTACTCAGCTTTGCAAAGTAGCATTGCAAATTTGTGAGATTCCACTGACCCCAGCACCATTTGCAGGGATATAAACGAAAGTGAGTTATTTTTCTACTCTGAAAATAGACCTTTAAAAAAACCAAATTCTTTTCACATGAAATAAATAGGACAGTTCCTGCATTAAATAACCAGCAACACAATCAGTTTTGATATGGTAAGCTTGTTCCTTAGCACATTATCAGTGTGATCATTCCAGAAGATTAAAACCAATTATTTTTGTTCAATTAAGGGTTAAGTGCTGTCATTTGCACCTCATAATTGCTGATGACTAGCTGGAATATGGAATTGTAGAAGTCTGACAGATTTTTTTTAAGTGCTTTCAGAATACATTTGATTGTGCCTGTTGATAGTGGGTTAAATTATTCAACAACCTTAAATAATTACAGAATTGAAATCTATACATAATAGATATGCTTTCATCAATTGGGATGAGACCAGCTATGAACATTAAGGAGAAATCAAGTTTGGAGAAAATACATGCCACTTTTCCTATTAACCATGATGTATATTGTGAATCAAAAAGAAAACTCATTCTTTTCTCCTAATTACTTCCCAAAGACAAATTTAGGGGCTTTGCAGATGGCACTTTGCTCCGTCTTCAAGCCAAGGAAGGGGAGGGGCAGCCAGATGCTGGGCACCTCATCCCCTTCCTGAGGATGTCATCAGAGTGCTGGCCTTTCCAC
>JAIPUX010001232.1:87670780-87683679 GCA_020142125.1 Phrynosoma platyrhinos | reverse complement strand
ATTATCTCTTTAAAGACGAAACTGGCCCCTGTGTGATAAACCCCTAAGAGTAGGATGGAAGAAAGAGTGAGTGTTGTAAGCAGTAGAGTGCAGGGAGAGTGGAGTGAAGAAAGCAAGGGAAGGGTTCATTGCAAGAGGGTGAGGGAAGGAAGAAGAGGGAAGGGAAAGTGAGCAGCACAACTAGAACGCAGGAAATGAGGGGTAAGATATGCATCGTGAAGGTGGGAGGGGAAAGATAGGAAGGAAGGGAGAATTAGAAAGGAAGGTCTGGTGTGAGCAGCACTGTGTAACAAGCAAGGGGGCACATTGTAAAGGCGTGGGGTAATGGAAGAAATAGGAGGGAATGGGAGTTAGCATTTAAGAAGCAAAAGAGGGGTGCATTGATTGCAAGGGCAGATGTTGAAGCAAGGGAGAGAGTTGGAGAGAAAGGGAGAGTGATCCAAGTGAACAAAACCAAGGGGGTGTATACTTTGAGGGTGCCAGAAAGGTTTTGGGAGTAGGAGGGGAAAGGACAATGAATTATTTTAGTGGGGGAGTGTGACAAGCAAAGAATGAGCACATTTGAAGGACACAGTGAGGTGAGGGAAGGAGTATGAGGGAAGGAAGAGTAAAGGTGCTAGGAGAAGCATATAAGAAGTAAGGCATAAATGCACAGCAAAGCTACAAGAGATGAGGATCAGGAGAGTTTAGTAGCGAGAGGAGATAAAGTAGTAGGAGTGGTGGTGTGTAATAAACAAAGGGTTTCATGAGAGGTAGTGGTGGTTCAAGGTAATAGAATCATAGAATCATAGAGTTGGAAGAGACCACATGGGCCATCCAGTCCAACCCCCTGCCATGCAGAAACTCAAAATCAAAGCATCCCCAACAGATGGCCATCCTACAAAGAAGGAGACTCCACCACACTCCGAGGGAGTGGGTTCCACTGTCGAACAGCTCTCACTGTCAGGAAGTTCTTCCTAATATTGAGGTGGAATCTCTTTTCCTGCAGCTTGCATCCATTGTTCTGGGTCTTGTACTTTGGAGCATCAGAAAACAAGCTAGCGCCCTCCTCAATATGATATCCCTTCAAATATTTAAACAGGGCTATCATATCCCCTCTTAACCTTCTCTTCTCTAGGCTAAACATACCCAGTTCTCTAAGGCGTTCCTCATAGGGCTGCCATGACCAAGCAGAGAGTTGGGTGTCACTGTTGAAAGTCCAGTTCTATGGCCATACCACCCTGAACACGCCCAATCTTGTCAGTTCTTTAAATATTATTTAGTACTGGTTATCTCCGAACAGCTGTAAATATAAAAATCGTATGAAGATTGAAACATAGTGGAATAAACAGACAAAAATTAATTTCTTGAATCTGTATAATATGCATGTTAGATTACTGGATTTGTGGAAGCAAGACATATTAACCCTGTAGAAGGAGCATGAATCTTGAGATCAGGCTTATGAGAAATTTATGCCACTTCTTTCCCACTATTCACACTATTGTTGTTTTCTTAAAATAGGAATTATATTTGAGTGATGCAACCCTCATGTTCTCTAATTTCAATTTCAACTCCTAAATTCAGCTTCTCTCCACTTCTATATATTAAAGATATTAAACATGTTTATTCTTATTCCATGCTTAATATCTTATTTACACTGATGTTCCTGCTGAGTACTGTATTGAAATTGTTTTTGTCTTTGTAAATGTTTGGAAATATTTTAAATATGAAGTTTTTAAATACTTGTTTGGTCCAGAGGGAAGAACTGGAACATTATAATAACTTTAATATTGGCCACTGGAGAAGACAACAATATGAACATGCAACTATTAAAGACTTACTAAAATCCATGATCATTAGTATTCCTCCAGTTAAAGACTCTTTCCCAAAGGACCTTCACACTCATTGCTAATACATTGTTTAGAATATGTATTTTTTATATGAACTATATGAACTACTGTTTGTGCGGCATATTACTGAGAGCATAGCATATTACTGATACTGTGGTATATTCTACTTTTCTTTCTTTCTTTTTTCTACATATCTATTAATTTATTTATATCCTGATTCTGTTTTGTTTCCATAATTCTAATTTGCAAAACTCAAATGCATCTAGTATTTCTGTTCATTGGGTGGGCTTAGGGGTAGAACAAACCATCCCAAAGGGGTAGCTTGACACTGCCCCTGAGAGAGCCAGGTTTGGGCTACAGCAACCACATGCTGTGGCCCTAATCCAGCTTTTTGTGCCAGCAAAAAGCCGGCTTTTCCCAGCCCACCGTGGCTTACCAGCTGGAGCAATGGCATGCTGCAGGATGAATTGGAAGCCCATGTGTGGGCTGAGGGGTGGCATGAAACCTGCTTCCCAGCATCTTGGGGGCATGGGTTGTGTATACACCACGCCCCCCCCCCCCCCAGCTGCCAGGAACCTGGGTTTTTATGCTGGTCTCTTCCAGTTCTTTATCCCCTTTTATTGGTTTTCCAATATAAGACCTGACATATAAAGTTTGTTTTGTTTTGTTTTGTTTTGTTTTGAAATTTGATAACATGTGCAAATGTGATAAAGTATGATTTCCATGCTGATAATCACATCAGTGGCAAGGCTATGGGCCCTGTCTGAAAGAAAAAAAATTTTTTTTTTCATTTAATTTGATGAAGTGGACTGGAGATGGCAAATATCACATGAGTCTTCATGATGCCACAAGACTCTTGGTCATTAAGATGGCAGTGCTATAGCCTTAATAGAAAAGGAGCTGTTTAGAGTGACTTACTAAGTTTTCTTTCCTGGGTAATCTATAATCCCTTCTATTAAAAATTCATTTTGTTTGAGTGTTTAGTTTGGTAGAAGGACAATGAGATATTTGATGAGATCAGGCATTACGATCAAATGATAAACTGCCTTGAATTGTGCCTAATAATGAAGCTCTAATCTTCCACAATCTATGATGAGATGAGCATAAATGCCTCATCATATACTGAAATATGTCATGTATAGCAATTTAAGATGTTCATCATTTGGAGGTTGTAGCATGATAACTGAAGGAGCATTAAGAATCAGTTAACACAAACCAGTTGACTACAGGATAAAGGTCTGCATGACAGGATGGCATTTGGATGATATATTATTGCAATTCATTTTTATAGAATATTCAAGTTCAGTTTGCACCAAAATCCCAATTGTTTGTACATCTGCTGAAAAGAATGACAGGTTGAGAATGGACACGATAAACACCAAAACAGTGCTTCCAAATAATCTGATAGTATTATCTCATAACAACCTAGAAATGGAAAGGAGTCTCATTGGACTTAAAAGTCCTAGTAAAAATACCAGCTCTTAACAATGTGCATGTTGCCTTCAGCATTCATACATCTGTGGATATTTCAGAGCACTTCCCAGAAATCAAGTGTACATAAAAGAATGCACATATTTATTTAATGGAAATAGTTACAGTGTGCTTTTACCCCCATAGGCGGGGTAGTTGGGATCCCCACCAACAATGGTGGCATCTTTGTGGGAATTATTAGCTCAAAATGCATACAAGATATTGGGTAAATGCAGGGATCTTTCCACCTATATATACCAGGAAATACTGCAGGGATACTCAAGTTCAATGAATAAAAGAAATTTATTTAGAAATGTGCAAAAGTGCACACAAACACACACAATCAATAAAATCTTAAGAACTATACAAGCTTAACAAAAAAGAAAGGTGTGAAAAGTTGGATAGCAAGAAACTAGAAGATTGAGGGGGTGAAAATTACCAGTCCTTAAGAAAGGAGTTCACGGAAGATGGAGAGTGGCTGAGACAAAGTCTGAGGACTATACACAGAGAACTCCAGTTTGCGGGAGTGCCACCTAGGTCTCCCACATGTCTTTCGGCTAGCATACCTTTCCCATGTGAAATGTCCTAGTGTTCCAAAGGTCACTGTGATCTCTTGATACACGTCTAATGCTAAATATGAAAATGAAACCCCATATTCAGTGAGAAGGGTGAAGGGTATGCTATCAGTGCATAAGTGAAAAAATGTATATGACTTAAGAGATTTATATGCAGCACAATGCACAGCAAGATTTGAGCACTGTTTACATAGTTCAATTGTATGTATACATAAATAATTAAAATAACTTTCAGTTAAACTTCAATATACCAGTGTCCACAGAGATGTGAAACTCACTAAGAACTAAAGCAAATAGTTGTAAAGGGGCCACATGATGCCACCCCTTTCAATACTGGGTTGGGACCATGGTAACTGCACGCCACACCCCCAACCCAGTGTTTTCCTGGCACAAAAAGAAGTAGCAAAAAGCCTCTCCTTTTTGTGACAGGAAAGAGCTGCTTTCTCCATTGCAATGGCACTTTTTCCGTGCTCCTGCAGTGGGTGGCATCTAAATGCCATGCCATCAGAGAGCCACCATGTGGGTGGCTGAGGGCTTCATGGTGGCTTCCCAGCAGCTTGGGGGTATACATCATGCATACACCATGCCCCCAAGCCACCAGGAAGCTGGCGTATTCTGCTGGTCTGCTTTGGCCCTAAGAAACTTTTTGCCAGTGACTCTCATTCAGCCTTAGCTACTTTACAGAGCTATTGTGAGAATGAAGCTGAGAGAAAGACAGACTTTTTTTATATTGAGCTCATTGGAAAAAAGACAGGATATCAAAAACAAACAAATGCATAGCACCAAAATAGTTCACAATAACTGTTTGAGGTTCTCAAATCCTATCTGTCTCATGAACACCTTTTTGGTAGGACAGGAAAAAGAGTCAAGAGAAGAAAAGAAAGAGCAAAATCAGCCTAAAGTTGCTGACCCCAATGGCAAAACTGATAAGTAGTGAAATAATAATCATATAGAGTTGATGCCATTATGACACTCCATATAAACTTGTGTGTCCACTAGTTGGCCTGTTTTGACTCAAGTCAGAAACAAGCAAAAAGGCTACATACGTTTGGCCATGCAGTATTTTTTAACCCCAATCTTGAGAATTTTATGAGCTGTCAGGTATTGATACTATGGCCAGCCATCTGTACTTGAGAAACTAATCACTCTAATTAATGCAATTAATTGGAGTTTATGATTAACTCTGAAAGGAAGGAATGAGATTTTCTCAATCCCATATTGTTATCTGGGATAGAATGAACAGTTCTATCAGGATTCTTCCCTCACACCCACCCCATCATAGGATTACTGTGACAGAAGCAGGTATGTACCTCAAGTTCATCCCCCTCTTCCTGGGATTAATATTTAAATTGTAACCCAACTCCTCTGCCACTAACATGGAAATGTGTGTATTTCCAATAGCTCTCCCTTTGTAACACGTCCAATCTTCAATTAAATCCTTGCTGCCATACTTGTCCTCTAGTCTTCATCTACCCTAACCTATGACTTTGGTTTTTATTTTATATGCCTTCATCCTTACCATTTTATTAAGCTTGCTCAGGTATTTGAAGAGAAAGCAGCTTTTCCTGCAATGAGACTTCTCATAAATTAACTGAGGGGGGTTGCAGACTGCCAGAAATAGTGCAAATTGAGTCCACTTTAAGGGTTAGGGTTAGTGCTTGGGAATCATGGGAATTGCTTTTTTTTCCCTGAGACATTGAGCCTTCTCTGTCAGAGAGCTCTGGTGCTACAATTAAATACAGTTCCCATGATTCCCTAACCCTAACCCTAAAAGTGGACTCAATTTGTACTATTTCTGGCAGTCTGCAACCCATTTAAGCAGTTTTCTCAGAGGATTCCTAATGCACATTGGCTGCAGATTTCTATCAAGGCTAAAAGAGAGGATTGAGTAGTGAATCTGGAAGCTATACCTACAGAAGCAGTACATCCAGACCCAATGTCAGGGGTAGGCAACCTTTTTAAACCGGGAGCCGGGTTGCTGTCCCTCAGACATCTGGGGGGCCAAAGCACCAAAAATAAATAAATTAATTAATTAACATTTAAATTAAAATTATTTTTTAAAATTAAAAAAAAATGCATGCACACTCTCTCAGCCCCAGAAAAGCCATGGCAAATCCTCTGTGGAGCTTTTGCCAAGAAAATCCCAAGAACAAGTAATAACAACAATAATCAATATCATCATGGCACGCGGCGGTGGCGGCGGCAGCAGGACCGGTCTGGGGCCGGTCCAAAGGCCTTGGGGGCCGCATCCGGCCCCCGGGCCTTAGGTTGCCTACCCCTGCCCAATGTGATATAACAAAGGGGGGGTGCAGACTGCCAGAAATAGTACAAATTGAGTCCACTTTAAGGGTTAGGGTTAGGGAATCATGGGAACTGTATTTTATTGTGACACCAGAGTTCTCTGACAGAGAAGGCTCAATGTCTCAGAGAAAAGAAACAATTCCCATGATTCCCTAGCACTAACCCTAACCCTTAAAGTGGACTCAATTTGCACTATTTCTGGCAGTCTGCAACCCCCCAAAGTGATGGACAAAACAGAGGGTAAAATAAGCAAGTTTCAGACTGACTTCAAGGCGAGGCATTTAGCTGGCACATGCTTTGAAGCTGGCGAGAAAGCTCCCTATAGCCATCTTAAAAAGAAGCTCCTTTTCCCACTTCTTCCCAGAAAGTGCACATCTTTGCATGTATGTATAAATGCACCAACACCAGAGCAGCTCCAAAGGGGTGCTCTTTCCAAACCCTAACCCTAATTGTGCATGTAAACACCTCATCACAGGAAGGAATAGAGTTGCCATACACAAGTGGTTGGGGTGGCAATGCCCAAAAGAGAAACCATAGAACCTCTCATGGAGATGAGTACAACATATACAAAACAGAGGACTTTATCACATAGGGACAATTGGAAGTATAAACAGTGATTAATCTGTGATAATTGCACTAAAGTTTTTCACACGATATCACGTTCAAAGTGATAACATCCTGTTAGTAACCCATATTATCACACAATTGTGCTAATGGTTTTCACATGATGCCAAGGTGAAACGTGATTAAAGTGCCATTAACCCGTGAATAACCCAGCAGGAAACAGCAGGAAATCATTCATGAGATTTCCTATGAATGACTTTTTGCTTCTTATTGCCTGGTTATTCCCTGGTTATTCACAGGATAATGGCTCTTGGGTTAATTTCATTTTAATCACGTTTTAATGTCAATTGGACAATTTTCTTGGGTTAATCACTGTTTAAATTCCCAATTTCCCCCATGTGATACTCCAGACAGTCAAAGAGGGGCATAGGGTGAAGGGGGGGGGGTGAATGCATGCAGGGTCACAGGGATGGCCCTACAATGGGATAGCAGTCGCTGGCAGTTTACTCCTGTGAATATGTGCAGGGATGGTGGTGGGTGAAGTTTATGTTAAAAAAGTACCCAGTGATGTGCCTCAAAGCCGTGCCCTGTGGTCATGACATGCATACTCCAGCCACCTTGGGAGATGGTGGTGCAATTGGTGGGGTTTCAATATAGCTTTGGAAAAGACAGCTTCAGGCTACTTTTTCCTGCCCATGTGTTTCACCTCTGAGTCACCTTTGGCTTCTCAGCCTGCCCTACCTCTCAAAGTTGTTGTTGTGAGGATAAAGTGTGTGGCAGGGGGGAAAGCCACACATTCATTTGAAGAAAAATAATTCATTAAGGTTAGGGATTCTTCAATTCATTTGAAAAAAAATAAGATTTCAGTATGATAAATTAGTAGGTTAATTCACAATGCTCAAAAATAAACACAATATATTTGCTTCATGTTGCTTTAAATGTAGTGAAGCAGGTCTACTACTCTTGTTATCTGTTCACTGGCTTCCATTTTAATTTTTTTCCCATTGTTAAAGAACAACTCATTTTTGTCATTGCTCCCATTATCTTCTGTGGCTAATTAGCTCAACTGAGGGGGGAAACAGACAGGCGGCCCTGGGCTGCCCCGGGAAGCTATGCCGCGGGGCCAAGGTATCCCCACACCTCGGCCCCGCGGCGCAGTTTCGCCGCCCCTGGAAGGAGCACTAAAATAGCGCTCCTTCCACGTATCACCAAAGATGCAGGGCAAAAGGCTGGTGGCACACCTTCGGCGACTCTTCTGCTGCAGCATTTGCGGACGCTGTGGTGGGACGGCATCATTGGAATGCTGGCCATGTGGAGGGGCCGGTGCTCTGACGATGCATGCCACACACTCCGACTCTGCCCCCAACCCAGTGTTACACCGCTCACCTGACCAGATGGCGGGCAGTGTTGGGATGTTCCCGTGGCATAGCAATTAGATGCTGCATGCTGCAGAAACACGGAGGAGCTACTGCTGCAGTGAAAGGGATGGCTTTTTTGCATCCCGAAAAGCAGGGGTAGGCAACCTTTCCCCTTTAAGGGCCGAGGGACTTCAGCTCCCAGAATCTCAGGAGCTATTGGCCAACATGGGATTATTGGCCAACATGGCTGGGGCTTCTGGGAGCTGAAGTCCCTCGGCCCTTAAAGGGGAAAGGTTGCCTACCCCTGCCAAAAAGGATAGGTATTTTGCCACTTTTATTTGGGCTGGAAAAACATTGGATTGGGACTGCAGCATGCAATTGTGATGTCCCCAATCCAGTGCTTAAAGGGGCAGCTGGAAACTGCTCCTTCAGGGTAGTCTGCTTCACCCCTCATTTACTAAATTCAATTGGCCTATTATTCTAAGTACTTTACATATCCAGAGCTAAGTTCCCAAGTGGGCTTTTGTAATCTCAGTTGTCTCAACAACAAAAGAAGAAACCAGCTTCAGGACCTTTTCCCATTGTGTTTACAAGCCTATGTGGTTGCAAAGATGGCTAACAATTTACCACAGAAGATAGTGTGCTTTGAAATCTGTGCTGCCAACAGGAATCAGAGATCACTGCCACTGCTACAAAATCTCCCAGGCAAGTGTTTTACAAAATTGCAATATAGATTATTAATAGCCAGAAGTAAAATTGTAATCCTAAACTCTAATTGTGTCAAACAGATTCATAACACTATTGTGCTTTAGGCTAGTCACTAAATGAAATTCATTTCCCTTAAATAACATATAAGCAAAGAGGTAGATAACTAAAAGAAATATCTAATTTTTTTTTTCATTTGGATAGCTGCAGGAATAACCCATGCATTTTGATAGTCAAATATTTGTATTGAGATGAAGTTTACATACTAAGGGTCAAACAGGGTTACAAAAGAGACACAAAACATATTCAGCACAGTGGAAGTTCCACTGGACTTTAATAAAATGCCAACATGATTTAAAATGGCAGAGATCAGGATTTAGAAGAGGAAAATCCTTGGTGTTCATTTTTCTGCCCTTGGGAAGTATGGACTACTGGCAGCTATACATTTTTTCCCCTGACTGCTGATGGCTTATGAATTTCATACCCAGATTTTCTATGGAGAATTTACTACAGCATAATGCAATCATAAAGGGGACAGTACATTCAGTAGTCCTAAAACTGTACTCTGACAATGCTGCTTCAGCAAGAGACAGTTTGGATGTGACATCTCTTTGGTAGTCTCATAGCAGCCTACTATCACTCCCTATGGAAGCACAGTGAGAATCTCTTTGCAATAAGTTAGTGAAGCAGTAAATCTGCCTTTTATGAAAAAAACTGATTCCCATATTTTTAACTCCTGCGTATCTAAATCAGAGGTAGGCAACCTTTCCCTTTAAGGGCCGAGGGACTTCAGCTCCCAGAATCCCAGGAGCTATTGGCCAACATGGGACTATTGGCCAACATGGTTGAGGCTTCTGGGAGATGAAGTCCCTCGGCCCTTAAAGGGAAAACGTTGCCTACCCCTGATCTAAATGCATCTTTTCATATCATGGTGCTTGCCAAATGGATGCCTGGAATTACAGGACTCAAGTGTAGAACTACAGAGTGAACTACACTTAACTTTTTAACAGATGTAGAGCTACAGTAATATAAAAGTGTTAATGAACAAAATGCATTGAATTGCCCTAAAGGTATCCTAGCTTTTCACATAATTGTACCTAGTGATCATTTTGCTGTACTGAACGATACTGTGGCTTCAATTTGTTTCCAACTTATGGTGACTCTAAGGTGAACCTACCATGGGGTTTTCTTGGCTTGTTTCTTCAGAGGGGATTTGCCATTGCCTAAGGCTTACAGAGTGTGACATGGCCAAGGTCACCCACTGGATTTCCATGCCCAAGCTGGGATTTGAACCCTGCCACACTAGAATCACAATCATTTTGTGTTGTTTCATTTCAAAGTGTATGTATCTGATAAAAAATGAAGCGGTTAACAAAGCTGGAGCATTAATAAATACCACGAAAAGTCTGAAGTTTCAGTAAATAAAACAGGCAGCATGGGACAGCTGTGCCTATTGTTGTCCGTGCCTATTGTAATACATTTTTTTTCCACATCTACTTGCAGGACAGTAAAGATAGAAGTTATTTTCCTTTGAAAAAGCATTTAAAAGATGTACTGCCAGGACAAAAAAACCACACCTCTTGTTTCCTTCTGCTTTATCTGTGACAGAGGGAGGAACATAGAGTAGGTTCTCCATGATGGATTTCAGGTTAATTCAAGAGGTTGTGGAACATGAACTTGGTACCAGAATATTTAGGGATTTAAATGTTATGAACAATGTTATAACTTGGTGCTGACCCATGATTGATGGGTTTTTTTTTAATCACTGTTATCATTTATGCAAAGTGTTGCCAAATTTCAGAGCCTGGCCCTGAGTCTAAGGTTTGAACCCTCTATTGAAGTCCTGAGGGGAAAGAGGAGGAATCACAGGGTGAGAGCTCATCTTTGAAAATTGTATGTATTTCTCCTAATTTGTTAGAATTGGTGACTTTAAAAAATGAATGGCATATTTTGTATAAACTGTAGTGGATGCTGAACATGTGCACGTGTATGTGCCTTCACGTTGCCTGTTGACTTATGGTGACTCCATGAAATTAACAGTGTTTTCTTAATCCAGGAATACTTATAGGTAGACAAAAAGGTATGAAAAGGTTTATGAAGTTAGTATAGCACCTGAAATTACAGATTTTTTTTAAAAAAAACCCTTTAAAAGCAGTGCTTGGAAATGAAATTTTGAGGCTGTAAATAAAATGAGAAATGTTTTGGTATGGATAATCATCCCAAAGCTAGACATAGTAAAAATGGAATTGCAACACATGAACATATCAGTACTGGAGGTGAGAGAGTTAAAAGGAGCAGGAATGGGCTACTTTGAATCAGACAATTACACAGTGCTCTACTCAGGGAATGTAAAGACAAGAAGAAATGGGGTGACTTTCATACTAAGAAAAGATGTGGCAAAAGCAGGCAGCAGATACAATGCAAAATCAGATGGAATCATTTCAGTAAAGCTCCATGGTAAACCTATGAATATCACCATAATACAAATATATGCCCCAAACAGAGAGGCAGAACAAGAATAAATTGGTAGATTCTATGAAGGAGTACAGGAAGAAATTGACAACACACCAACACAGGATGTCAAGCTGATCAGTGAAGACTGAAATGTAAAGGTTGTAAGCAAAGAAGAATCAAAAAGAGTAGGCAGATTTGGATTAGGCAAAAGAAATGAAGCAGGTGAGCATCTGATAGACTTTTGTGAAACCAATAACCTATTCATTGCACACACATTCTTCATCCAATTAGAAAAAAGGCTGTACACATGGCCATCACCAGATGGTCAACAGAAAAATCAAATAAACTATATAATTGGAAGCAAAAGATGGCAAAACTCTATACTGGTGGCCAAGACTAGACCAGGTGCTGACTGTGGCACAGATCACAAACTACTCATATCAAAAATAAAAGTAAGACTAAAGAAGAAAACAAAACCAGTAGTTATACCAAAATATGATCTAAATAATATTTCAACAGAATTTAATAACAACATGAGAGACAGATTTGCTCTACTAAGCATAATAGACCAAGAATGAGAGGAACTATGGTTTGAAGCCAGGGACATAATGAAGAAAAGAAGAGAAGAAAAACAAAAGGGAGATAGGAACAAACTAAGAATTATGAATGCAACAGTACAACGGCTTGTGAGGAAAGATTAAGAAAATTATTCAACTACCAATGCAAAGAAATAGAAGACAACAACAAAAAGGGAAGAGCAAGAGTTCTATTTCACAAGATCTGGGAAATCAAAGAAAAATTCATATTAAAGACAGGATGCTCTATGACAATAAAAATAACACAATTAAAGACGAAGAAGGAATAAAAAGACACTGGATGCAAGACACAAAAGAATTCTGCAAAAGAGATGACAAAATGAAGGACACATGGAATGAAGACCCATATGAAGATATAAGCCCTGGTGGCACAGTGGTTAAATGCTTGTACTGCAGCCACTCACTCATAGACCACAAGGTTACGAGTTCAATACCAGTCAGGGCTGAGGCTCGACTCAGGCCTGCATCCTTCCGAGGTCACTAAAATGAGTACCCAGCTTGTTGGGGGGCAATCAGCTCACAGTTGTAAATCGCTTAGACATCCCATAGCGTAATATGAAGCGGTATATAAATAAGCTGCTTTGTTTATGAAGATGAACCCCAAATTCTAAAAAGTGAGGAGAAACTACAATAAGAGAAATAGAGAAAAACAAATCACCAGGAACAGATGATATGCTGCAATCCACACAGACACAGTCAACTCTAGTGCTAACCAACATATGTCAACGGATATGGAAAACAAAAGGATGGCCAACAGATTGGAAGCAATTAATATACATCCCCATCCACAAAAAGGGAGACACAAGAGATTGCAGCAACTATAGAACCATGCATGTCTATCTCCCATGCAAGCAAAATCATGCTCAAAATTCTGCAACATAGACTCCAGCCATACATGGAAAGAGAAATTCCAGAGGTCCAAGCAGGTTTCAGGAAAGGAAGAGGCATGAGGGACCACATCGCAAACAAGCGATGGCTAATGGAGCACAGCAGGGAATCCCAAAGGAAAATCAGCATGTGCTTTATAGACTATAGCAAAGCCTTTGA
>JAIPUX010001232.1:87657201-87670404 GCA_020142125.1 Phrynosoma platyrhinos | reverse complement strand
AAAACAGGCTTGGACACAGGAGAAGGAGGAGATAAAAGAGGGGGAAGGAATACCAACAACGTAAGATATGCAAATGACACCATAGTACTAGCAGAAAACCTCATAGACCTGGAACACCTACTAAGAAATATTAGAGAAGAAAGTGCAAAGGCAGAATTAATGTTGAACACAAACAAAACAAAAATAATGACCACCAAGGCCCTTCATAAGTTCAACCTAGACAACCTAGATAATGGTGGTGCAGTGGTTAATGCCTGTATGGCAGCCATTCACTCACAAACCACAAGATTGTGAGTTCAATACTAGTAAGGGCTCAGGGTTGACTCAGACTTGCATCATTCTGAGGTCACTAAAATGAGTACCCAGCTTGTTGGGGGTAATTAGCTTATAGTTGTAAACTGCTTAGAGACTGCATAGTGTGGTATGAAGCGGTCTGTAAATGAAGCTGCTATTGCTATTGTTAATGAATAAATAGAAATAGTAAAAGAATTCCCATACCTGGGATCAAGCATTGATAGAAATGGGGACTGCAGTCAGGAAATCAGAAGATGACTAAGAATGGGGAGGGTGGCTATGAAAGAACTAGAAAAGATTTTAAAATGCAAAGATATATAACTCAGCACAAAAGTTAGAATCATACAAGCCATTGTATTCCCTATTACCATGTATGGATGTGAGAGTTGGACAGTTAAGAAAGATGATAGGAAGAAAATCAATTTATTTGAGATGTGGTGCTGGAGAAGAGTGCTGAAGATCCCATGTACAGCCAAAAAGACTAAACTGATACTGTTGTACTTCGGACACATCATGAGAAGAGAGGACTCTTTGGAAAAACAATAATGCTGGAAAGGTGGAAGGAAGTAGGAAGAGAGTAAGGCCACATGCTAGATGGATGGACTCTATTAAGGGGGTCAGGGGTAGGGTGTTACAAGAATTAAGCAGAGAACTGGAGAGTCTTGGAGATGTCTAATCCACAGGACCGCCATGAGTTGAGATTGACTAAAGAGCAGTTAACAACAACAAATTATTCCCAAAATATATTTTATTTTATTTTATTTTATTTTAATCCTGCCTTTCTTCCAAAGTGGGACCCAAGGCAGCTAATAACATATTACAATATATAGATTCACAATTCAAAGAGGGTGGTTCAGTCCTTCTTGGTTTCAGGCATTACATATTTTACTTCACATACCGGTACCCATCTCAAATGGTAAGACTAGCTTCCATTATATACCATGAAACTATTTCCCCATACTGAGGGTAATTTTCCTTTTAAAATGCTGCATTTACAAATTGTTCAGCATTTTATAATTTCAAATAGGTCATCACCCTACAGTTTCAGACAGCCCACTGGATCAGAAGATTATGGTGCTTCTTCAGCACTTATTTTCTTGGCTTTACATTCAGTATACTAGACAATTATGTCAACTTTACTTTTATATTAAGGGGGTGATAAGTTGTACAAATGTGTTTACCTCACTTCTGCTTACATTGCTTTTCAAGAAATACTAAGTTGTTTAAGAATGATTGAATGTAGATAGGACAGTGTTTCCTGACACCTAGGCTAGTGCAGCGAGATTGTATGCTGCATGACATAAAAGACGAATAAATGTGAGATAATAATTTTGTTTGATTAAATAATGTTTATCCCTCCTTAATCCCTCCTTTTCCCCTGTTGTGGGACCCAAAGAGGCTTATAGTACATAATTAAACAAAATACAGCTAAAATAATTTATATTACACAAGTGTAAAAACAATTGAATGAAAAAACCATTAAAATATCAATTTAAAACAGTTTAAATATTTAAAACACAGAAGTGAAGATAAATATGTCACATTCCCATTAAAAGACCTTTCTGTAATAGACGTATAGTAATCAAAGCAAGGACTTCTCAAATTATTCTTTGTTTCACCTCCAGTCCAGAAATATAACAGAGGTAGCAAATTCTATAAACTGTTCTGTAGCTGATCTGATAATCATATATAATATAATCAATATATAAATATACAATCAATACATAAAGTGTCTGTGGTTCATTACAAAAATTCCCACATCTAACTAACCAGTGTTATGGAAATGACTTTTAAAAACATACTGTCATTAGTCTTAGTCAAATGTCATTCACTATAGCTAAACTAATTTGGGTCAGCCTCATTGTCAAGCCACTTACAGTCCTTCTCTGTCATGGTGAAGTAATTTAGACATACTTTGGTTAATTTATATTTCAATAGTGGCAGATTACACTTGGTCTTAATGAAAATTGTAATATTATCAGTGGAATGAATGCTTGCCACTCTGATACTGCAAACATCTATCTACTTTTCCCCCCATATTACTACTGTTTTGATCTTACACTTTGCATTTGTACTTACCCTATACTTGTGTCTGTCCTGTTATATAATAATAATAATAATAGTAATAATAATAATAATTTATTTATATCCTGCCCCTCTGCAGAGCAATCTAGATCAAGGGATGTAATAGTACCACTCTATGCTGCTCTTGTCAGACCTCACCTGGATTATTCTGTAGATTCTTTGCACCACAATTCAAGAAGCATATTGAAAGATTGGAGTGTGTCCAGAGTAGAACAATCAACATGGTTAAAGATCTGTTAACCATGCTCTTTGAGGAGCAGCTTAGGGAACTAGGTATCTTTAGCCTTGGGAAGAGGACATGATATGATTTAAACATAATATGATTTAAACATGATAGCCATGATTAAAATATTGGAAGGATTTCATAATGAGATGGAGCAAGTTGTTTTCTGCTGCTCCAGAGACTAGGACATGGAGCAATGGATTCAAGCTATAGGAAAAGAGATTATATCTCAACATTAGGAAGAACCTCCTGACAGTAAGAACTGTTTGTTATTGGAATACATTGCTTCGGAGTCTGGTAGTGTGTTCTTCTTTGTGGTTTTTTTAAACAGAGACTGGATGCCCATCTATCAGGGGTGCTTTGATTGTGTAATGCTACATGACTTGATGGTCCTTGTGGCTTCTTTCAGCTCTATATACATACTTATATATAGTCAAAACCATTTAGTTTTGATGAAAGTCCTTCTGTTTCTTTAATCCACTAAAGTGTTCCTCCTTTGTATTATATTAGCTTTTTATTTAACATAATCAAAGGCTTTGGGAGCCTATTCCAAGGCCAAAGGGCAAGAGACGTAATGCAAAAATTAATAATTAAAAAAAGATAACATTTTTGTTTTCATCTGCTAGTTAAAGGACTGACAATCTGTTGGAGATACCAATTGCAGATTTAATTTGGCTACATTCATTTTCTGATAACACACACAAGTGCCAAAATACAACCATTTTGGACCCCCAATGAATTGAATGTTAGAAATGTTAAGTCAGCTTCTCTTCATAGAGACAACAGCTTCTGTGTAAGAATTCAGAGCAGAAAGATTTCTACAAGGATTGTCATCATTTAATTAATTTGTAAACGATTCAAGCATCAGTGATTTACTATGTCTAATAATTAACCTATGAAAATTATTGAAATTATGTAGAGGAATGTCTGTAAAATTAGAAAGTCATCCTTACCAATGACTGAGAAGTTCTTGATGGAGTGAAAGAGAGCTCTTTATTTTTGTCATGTTCTACATATTTGAATCTGAAATTCACAGTGAGACTTTGATTTTGGGCTGCCCATCAAAGCCACCACTGCTGCCAAGACTATTCTGCCTGGATCCTATCATCCATCAGCTTCTGGTGCTGCTTTCCTCCTCCCACAACTGCCCCAATGTGGCTAATCACTAGGCAAAGTGGAGTTCTCCAACAGCCTATCAGGTTCAGGCTGCCTGTAAAGGCGGGAGCTGCTAGAAGAGTGACTATAAAAGGGGAAGAGCAAGTGAGAATCAGGGGACAGTGAGTCAGTTAACAAGTCAGTTCATACCAATTCATAGCTGCTTTGTTCTGTGGGTTGTCAGTTGAGATTCAGGCCAGACTTGATAAGAACTCATACTTCTTTTAAAGGGGAGTTATAATATAGAGAGAGTAATTTAAAAGAAGCAGGAAACAGTTTAGAACTGAAAGAGATTAAGTGAGGGAAATGAATATGAAATAATTTGTAACAAGTGAAGTTTTTAAAATACTATAACCATATGATCCATGTACCAACCTTTTAAAAATACAATATTAACATCTGCTTTTAAATGAAGTTTATTTTTATTCTTGTTTCCAAAAGAGGTGGCCTGAGGGAATTTAGAATAATAATTTTCACAGAAACACACTACCAATAATAAAGCACATATAGGTGAAGCACATTTGGACACCTCAACCCTAATTCATTTAAGGAAAAATGCATTAAGGGTAAAAGTGAGGCCAGTGTCAGGATCAAGGGGTCAAGGGATGTTTCTGAGGTAAAAGAAAAGCATTGGAGCATCAGCAGGAAGACCCCTATGGTCAAACCCAGTTATTGGAAAGTTCATTGTATTTTCATGTATTTTTTAAAAAGAAGATTTTTGAAATCTCTTCCCCTCTCTGCTTTCTCTTCTCTTTCTCTCTGCTGCCCGCAAATACTGTATCATTTTATTTTATAAAAGGGACCTGATTACTGTACAGGAGATCTCTAGGGAACCCCTCAACCACCTGCTTCTGCCTTCGAGCCACCATTGGCAGACCCCCTTCTTGTTCATTCATAGGGCAGAAACAGGCAGTTGCCAAATACTGCAAAGTTCCAAAATATCCAAAATCCAAAACACTTCCAGTCCCAAACACTTCAGGTAAAGGAGATTCAACCTGTAATATCAAAGGTCTCTTAGCAGATATGTGAAATAGTTATGCTTTTTTTCCTGAAGTGGGCTCTGGAAATCCTATAATGGAAATCCTATTCCATAGTAAGGCTAGGCTTCTGGGTACCACAAGACTCACTATTGATTTCGCCTCAATATGAAAACTTGTTTGAACTTGAGCACTAATTTGGATGTATATGGGGGGGGGGGGGGAATCAAGAGTCTGAAGCCTGAATATTAAGGAAGTAAGGGCCTTTGCATACTGCCAGAAATAGTGCACATTAAATTGAGGCACTGCCTTGGCTCAGGGCTAGGGAATCATGGGAACTGTAATTTATTGTGGCACCAGAGCTCTCTGACAGAGAAAGCTCAATGTCTCAGAAAAAAAATACAATTCCCATGACTCCGTAGCACTAAGCCAGGGCAGTGCCTCAATTTACCGTGCACTATTTCAGGCAGTCTGCAAAAGCCCTAAGTGTGTCTGTTTAAAATAAAAAGCCAATATTAGAATTCCAGGACAAGATTACAAAAATAGATTTTAGTACAAAATTTAAATCTGGGGGGGGGGGGAGGGGGAATCTTCAGATCTATTTCACCAAAGCTAGATAATTTCAAAAATTATATTTCTCAGCAGACTGAATTCAGAAGGTTATTGCCCACTGCAGCATAAAGAATCTGATCTGCTAGTCTTGGAGAAATCTTATGCTCTCTGTTTTGCCTTGTCTTAATGGATGCAACCATTAAACACAATGGAATTGAATTAAGAAGCTGCAGGGCTCCCCTTTTCACTTACTTTGTAAGTTTATTTTATACATGTGTACATATTTTGAAAGCATTTTTGAGAAACTCAGTGTATTAATTATAATAAGAGAATTGTTAAGGGTCCGTTAGTAAACATTGTGATATTGTGCCAAGAAATATATACTTGCATATGCATATACATGGAGTCCTCAGGTATCATATATATTAAAAGCATAAACAATCACCATTGAATATTTTATTATTCCTTTATATAGTCAGTTGGTAAACTGAAATTCAATTGGTATATATTTAATACAATTGTGTGCAGTTATTTTGCATTCAATCCACGGCCTTTAGAGGAGAAAAATGTAAAAGTAGAGTGAGCTTAACCCTGACATGAACTTAATATTCTGAGTTTTTGCATCATAAAGTTTTTTCAAGCCTAAGGCAATATGTTCTTAGTAAATATAGCCTCTGACACAAAATGGCTTTTTAAAAATCAACATAAATACACCAAAAGAGTTACAGACACGTATATGAGGGGTTTATTTCTCAATTCCTGTTATTACTTTCTGCATTAAAGTAACTCTCTCAATTGCAATTATTTCTGGCCTTATATGAAGGCTGCAGAGGGAACTCAGGTTGGGGGTAATCAGGTACCACTGTCTAGTGGATTTCTTCCTGAAATAAGTAGAAACTTTCTATGTAAAGGTATTGCGATCTGAGTCACACATATTAGTCAGGTACATGATTTATGAATCACATAAGCCAGTCCCTTGTCTCATAACTTCACAATGTATGTGATTATTCCATAGGAATTTGGTTATTGTTAATTATAAAAGTAATGGTGGCATATCCAGTTTGATCTTAAATACATCCAGGAATGGTTTTGTAGCCTTACTGTTAATCTTGTCCCAGACATATTACTGACACCTTAAATAGTGCTTTGATTGCAACCTAGTCTATTAAATGTCATCAAAATACCTCAAAGGCTAGGAGGAGAAGTGTATATTATTGTCTAGCAAATTGTATGATAAATTCAAAGTCATAAGAGTCATAAGTCCATGCTTAACTGAGTTTCTCCGTACTTTCCAATCTAATACCATATGCATGCACTTTTAATAATCTACCCTATGAAGCTCAGGGAAGCCATGTAACTGGCATAAATGAAATGACTGGAGCTTCAAATTCTTGAAACTATGTGTTAGATATTAGCCTCCTACTTTCCTTTTTTTAAAAATGGTACCATGTCATCACATTAAATTCACAGGTACCTGTTGTACATCTAAAGACAAGAACACAATATTTAACACATATGAGTACATGATAAAATATTGCAGGCCTTAGGATCGTACAATGTATACTTGTGTATGGTGTATAGGACAGCAATTCCTATAAAATAGTTGTCATTAAATGAAATTGGTTCCTGGCTGAAATTGCCTCAGGAATATGCTTATGAACTAAACAAACACTAATATGTACCGTAGCTTTCTGTTCACAATGCTATATATATTTTCAGACTTACAGGCTTTCTCGCCAATTCTGGATCAACATTTTGACACTGGAAAGATCTGTCCATTTTCTGAATTAAACCACAGCAGAACAAGAAAATAAAAAGGAATAGATAATGCCGGGTGGGAGGGGATGAAGGCATGGGATAGAAAAGGGCTTGAACCCTCCTCTGTGACATGTACCTTTAGTTCCAACAATGACCCTAAAATTAAAGCTCTGTCTGCCATATTTCTGAAAGAACTTCTAATAGATGTATTTTGGGGAGAAACAGCATAATAGCCAAGTCACCTAGAGAAGGAAGGCATTATGAGTGCTTCTCTCAGACCACTAGATCTACTTTTCTATCCCATGCCTTTGCCCCCCCCCCAGCATTATTTATTCCTTTTTATCTTCTTGTTCTGCCATGGTTTAATTCAGAAAAATATTTGCTTAGCACCTGAACTTTACAGAGAAAATTCATTAAACATTTACACTCTGCTTACATCCTCACTTAGTAATACAAGCCTACTTTGTTTTTTACATGCTAACGTGACAAAGCACTGGAGAATAATCCGTAAAGAAAAAATCCTTAGCAAGCAGGACTTTGCAAACAAGAAACTTGTTCTTTCATGATTTACATAATTTTGTTTCTAAATGAAGTTGCTTTTATTCAACATGCTGTTGTACTGGCCTGAATCCATGATGGTAATTGCATGGTATGTAATTTGGGCACATAAGTAGAACTTTGAATGTAGAACTGTATACAGTGTGGAAAGGCATATGTGTTCAAAACTCCAGGAACAGATGAATTGCATTTCAGAATACTGACGGAATTTATACTCTGAATAACTCAATATCATTTTTGAAAAACCTTGGAAAATGGGTGACATGGCAAAGGACTATAGACAGGCAAACATTGTTTCTCTCTTTAAAAAAAGATATAAATAAATGAATAACATCCAGACACTTACAGGCCATTCAGTCTGACCTCAATACCAGGAAAAATATTAGAACAGATTATATAGGAATCTGTTTGCAGGTATGTTGATGACAATGTAGTGATTAATAGGAGAGAGCATGGGTTTGCCAAGAGGAAATCCTGCCAAAATAACCTTATATTAGTAGATGGTGGGAATGCTGTGGATGTCATTTATCTGGATTTCAGCAAACATTTGATAAGGCCCTACATGATATTCTGATTAGCAAACTGACTAAATATGGAATAGATGGAAACACCATCAGATTGATCCATACTTGGTTGGAGACCATTCTCAAAGAGTTGTAATCAGTTGCTGTGCTAAAAATTGGAATGAGGTCTCAAGTGAAGTGCTGCATATTTCTTTCCTTGGATCAACACTCTTCAATATTTTTATGAATGATTTAGATGATGTGTGAAGAGAATCCTTGTCAATTTCATGGATAATACAAAACTGGCAGTGGTAGCTAGCACATTGGAAGACAGAATTCAATTTAAATGGACCTCGATAAACTGAAAAACTGGGCTAAAATTAATAAAATTAAATTCAACAGAGACAAATACAAAATTCTTAATTTAGGCCACAAAAATCAAACATATAGGTTGGGGGATACTTGACTCAGCAGTACTACATTTGAAAAAGACTTCAGGATTTTTGATCATAAATCAAATATAAGCCAGCAGTGTGATACTTCAGCAAAGATTGTTGAATCCATTGATGCAAAATCCATGGATATGGAGGGATGACTGTATAGGAAAAAAGATTCCACCTAAACATTAGGAAGAACTGTTTGGCAGTGGAATATGCTGCCTCTGAAGGTGGTGGAGTCTCCTTCTTTGGAAGTTTTAAAACAGCGGCTGGATGGCCATCTGTTGCAGGTGCTTTGATTATGTATATGGCAAAAGATTGAACCGGATGGACCTTGTGGTCTCTTCCAATTCTTGACAGTGAGAGTAGTTCAGCAATGGAATAGATTGCCCTAGAGCTATGGCAGGGTTTCCTCTAGACATCTTTTAAAAGAGGTTGGACAGATACCTATTGGGGATGCTTTACCTGTAGATTCTACATAGAGCAGAGGGTTAGATCCAAAGGTCCATAGAGCCCCTTCCAGTTCTATGATTTTATGATGTTTTATTTTTATCATGCCTAGTTTCCAAAACATTTCAAGCTTTCAAAGTAAATAATCTGGTTCTGAAAATGCACTGTTTTTCAGGAGAAATAGTATCCATACTTCAGTGGTCATATTTTCAATCTGTTGAAGTTTCTTCTTTAAAAGCAGTCCAAGCTCACTAGAACAGTTAAATGTGGATGCTAACAGTGCAACTTTAACTGAAGAAAAGTCTGTCTGCTCCAAGAAGTATTTAAGTTTGCATGACAGCCTAAGTGAAAGACAATCTTGGCTGCTGCTGCCACAATCAGAGTTCTCAGCAGTGTGCAGGAAAATTTTCAGACAGTGCTCGCAGTCCATCATGGAAAGTTCCCCACTCCTATTTTGTTTCTTGTATTTGATCTTGTTTTTCTGAGTTCACCATAAAACAACCTGAAGGAACTAGTCTAAACAATCCACAGCCTCTCTGCTACTTATAGATGCACACGTGTAATAGAGATATGTATCATCCCCCCCCATGATGATATTTCAGCCCACAAGTCAAGATTTCCAACACCGTCTTATTTAACATAATAGATTCAATATAAATAAAAATGGTACTATGGAAAAATAAACAACCTTGCTCAGCCTGTATCCAAAAGTGCAGACAACAATGGCCAAAGTGAGAGATGTGAAAAGTCATATGTGATCCTGATCAGATAAATGCCACCCAATCAATATCCTCATTAGGCTTTCTGACAATGTTCTCAGTTTGTGGATCAAATAAACATCATTTCCCCCTTTCACTTAATTTATAACTCATTGTCTTTAGTTTATATATACCAAAATCTTAGACCCTGCTCACCCTATTTATACTCCTGGAAATGGTTAGCCAATTTGGATATGTTTTTAAAGCTACAGCAGTATTGCCATATCATAAACCTTATCTTACCATGTTAAGTTTTGATATGTATATAAAGTATTACATGAATTAAATATTTAGTTCTGGTAGGACTATGAACCATTTTAGTAAAGTTGGTATATGTACCTTCAAGAAGCATTCATGTTGAAAAAGTTCAGACTTGTTGTTGTTATGTGCCTTCATGTCAACTCTGACTTATGGCAACCCTATCCTAGTTTTGTTGGCAAGATTTATTTAGATGAAGTTTTCCATTGCTTCCCTCTCAGGTTGCATTGCAGAAATAATGCAGTTTTACATTGGTTAAACTGCTGTGTTTCAATGCTATGGAATTCTGGGATTTGTAGTTTTGAGAGCTATTTGGTCTGCTCTGTCAGAGACCTCTGGTGTCACAACAAACTACAAATCCTAGAATTCCATAGCATTAAGCCATGGAAGTTAATATGGTGCCAAACTGCATTATACAGTGCAGATGCAGCCTAGGATATAAATACTGTGTATTGCTTGAGGTTACCCAGTACGTTTCTATGATGAGTGGGGATTTGAACTGTGGTCTCCGAGAGCCCTAGTTCAACACTGACCATGATATAAAGCTGGTTCTTCAAACTTGTATAACCCAACATATCAAATTAATTACATTGGGTTATGCAAGTCTGAGGTCTTTCAAGCTGAATCCAGATGGATATCAAATTAAAAGGTGGATACATTTCTCTCACAGGTGGATGAATAGCTGAGTGGTCAGTTCTTCGCCTGAGGGCAAAATAATATTTTTCCTTATATGGAATAAAACTAGAAATTAATATGCTGCACTGTTTTTTAAAATGCATTACTGGCATTTCAGCATCCTGAATCAGGAGAATTTTTGCTTAGTGCTTCAACTGTCACACTATCTTCTTTAATCGATTGGTCACTTCCATTCATGGCCACCCAATGTAATTGTGCTGTTTAAGGCATGGTAAAAAAATGGTGCTCCCCATCTGCTTAAGTAAACATTTATACAGTACCTAAAGCCAGTCAAGCAATATTGTCATAGAAGACAGAAAAGTTCAGAAAAAGCACTCCTGTTTCATGGCAATAAAAAAATACAACAAATCAAACAAGTTAACAATTGCTGGCACTTTTTTTTTTATCATACCTCATCATGCTCCCAAAATTGACTACCTTGCTCAGCTGACACTAAAGGTAGGGCTGACAGTAGCTCCATTTATAGTAAGGTTGACAAGAAATTCAAAGAAAGGGTTAATATAAGTGAAACATAAAACCAAAATGATGTTAAAATCTTATCTTTAAAGGGATGCTCCCTGATGGCAATAACACTAGATACTGCTGTGTTCTAGATTTATTCTGAGGCAGCCAATTTCAGAAAGAAGAAAAAGTGAGTAAAAACCATGTAACAACCTAGCAAGCTTTTGTTCTTTGACCTTCTTCCCTAACCATTCTTCAGGCCAAGAGCAGGTGAGTGGGAGATAGAAGAAAAATATACTTAAAAGCTGTGCTTTTCTCCCACCTAATCAGCATCTAATAGAGAGTACCACAACTGGGAGGAGATCATTTCCGGCATATCACAGACCATTCTGACAAACAAGTAGACAGGCTAATCTAGCTTCATGGCAGGGTGGGATGAGCATTTATTTAAGGCAGAGTAGCAGCTTTTCTGACCCATTACCAAATATGAATTATACCTTCTAAACTCAGCACAGAAATTAAAATGGATGAAAGTTAATCCCCCTAAGGAACACATTAATATGAAAGGAAAAAGAGATGGTATCAAAGGAGTAAAGGAATGGAGAGTGAAAAGGAAAACAAAGAAAAGCAAGCATTTTTTTTTTTAAATTACACTATCTTTGCAATATCATATAAGTAGACAGTTAGGCCTCCCTCCCTTTATATTCAGACATATCTGCATACACACAACCCAGAAGCCTTAGCCCACTGGCTAAGGAGCAGATAAAAGTCAACATTTAATAGGAGATTCCAGGGTGTGTGAAACGTGTGTGCATAGTGGACATTCGTGAATGAAATGGTATAAATACTACTCTGGAATTCAAATGGGTATTCCCCCTCCCCCACAAAAGAAAAGCTTTAGGCCACTGTTTAATCCTACTGAGATCTAGTTTAAAATCCTGTTTCTTAAACTTGAATCAGTCAGGAGACATAGAGGACACTTTAATCTTGCTTAACAGAGCAGTCATAGGGGTAAAGGGGAAGATCAGTAAAGTGCTCAAGATAAAATATTGTACAAATACGAAGCAATAACCTGCTTCTGTGATACAATCATGATGACTACTGATTTCATTCTTTTCATAAAAGCAGACATTCCTGAAATGTGGCATCTCCAACTGGAAGGATTTAGCAATGAATAGAATTTTGAATTACTTCTTTGTCTTTGATTATCATCATATCATTAATACATTTTGTGCTCGTCTGCCTGACATTTGATGCTTCTTAAGATGGCTTGATCACAGAGAACAATGCTTGTTTAAAATGATCGGTACATTTAACAGAGGGGGAAATATAGATATATCCTCCAACAGCTGTCCTGATATATTTTAGAATCTGGAGAAAAGGTCACAACATCTGTCTAATGCTACCTGATAGTCACTCTGACAGTATTCGTCTTCTACCTTATCATCTTTTTTTTTTTTTAAATGCAGTGAATATTAGGATTGTGTGACAATGAATCAGGAAATATTGTCTGGAGTAATGATGCACAGTAAATATGAATCCCATCAGTGCAGATAAATATAGCTACTACATTACTCAAATAAGGTGACGTTGGGCCTGAACAGAGTGCCAGCAATAATCCATTTTAAGACCACTTTAACTGACCTGGCTCAGTGCTCGGGAATCATGGGAACTGTACTTTATTGTGGCTGACAGAGAAAGCTCAATGTCTCAAAAAAAACTACAATTCCCATGATTCCCGAGCACTGAGCCAGGACAGTTAATAGTCAAGTTGGATTATTTCTCACAGTATGTTCAGGCCCTTTGATATTGGGAATGGGGGAATTATCAAGTATGCAAATGTCTTTCAGGTCTCCTTTAAAAAAATAGATACAGATAATTTTACTGAAAGGGATTGGAATACTTAGAATATTTGTTTCTGTAACAGCAATGTGGTATAATGATTTGTGAGCTACATGTTACAATGTGCATAAGAGAGTGACTCCATTCCAGTGTTTCCAACACTGCAACTGGACTCTTCTTCTTCTTCTTCTTCTTCTTCTTCTTCTTCTTCTTCTT
>JAIPUX010001232.1:87637277-87651308 GCA_020142125.1 Phrynosoma platyrhinos | reverse complement strand
AATGTCCCAGAAAAAAAATACAATTCCCATGATTCCCTAGCACTGGTCAGGACAGTTAAAATGGCCTCAAGCTGCACTATTTCTGCCAGTCTGTAAAGGCCCATGATCACCTTCCTTCTTCTGTACAATTTCTTCCATCGTTGTCTGATGAAGGAGACAGTGAAGCCTAAAAGGCTTGCATGATGCATTTTCTGCATTTTGGTTTGCCAATAACAGGATTTCTCTTTTGTGAATTTTGTATTTTGTTTCATTTTGCTGCAGGCCCAACACAGCTACCCCTAAATATGTCTTATTTGAAGAGAAAAAAATACTCAGAAGTATAATTATGCTTACTTTTCTTCTTCACAGTAGCAGCTTTGGAGAGACTTTACCGGAACTCCAAGATGGGGCTAGAGGTGTATACTTTCTCTTCCCCACAGCTGAAATACAAATGAAGATGTTCCTGATGCTTTTTAAGAGGGAAAATATCCCATAGATCATTGAATTCATGGAAACATAACTCAGTGTCATATCACATAGGCAGACCAAGGAGATTATCACATAGGCTTTTATCCTGTCATTTTCCCAATGGGATAAACACACATTTAACTTCACATATGGGTCTTACCACATTTTCCATTCTGCAGCCCATATACAACCCGGGCTTATCCCCTGGCTTTTCAGGGCCAAGAAAATCCCATCCTTGAAGGCACGGGATAAGCCAGGGTTGAATATGGGCTGCAGACAGGAGAATGTAGTAAGACCTGTCTTTAAAGTTAAACACGCATTTATCCCATCAGAAAAATACCCCTCCTGGGGTACCCTGCGGCCGCAAAAATGGCACCCTGCCATCGTGTGCATGTGTGCATGATGCAGGTGCCATTTTGTTTTTCAAAATGGCACCCCCATGCATGCGTGCATGCATGTGCATGATGGTGGGAGTTGTGTGCATGTGCAGGCAGGGGTGGCAAGCACGCATGTGCAAGCGCCAGCCCCCAGCAGCATTTCCCGCCCCCAGCCCGCCAGCAAAAAAAGTTGCCAACCCCTGGATTATATAACAGATGGTGGGAGAACACAAGATTGTCCAAGATCATGGAAGGAGCAGACCACAATATCTAAAAGTTTATTTTTTTAATATATTGCCCAGAATTCTCCAGTCAGGAGAGATTAATGGAGTCAAAATTCAAAAAAGTGATTTTGCCAAAGTCTGGAGTAGAAAACACTGTTTTGGATCAACAAATAATCTAACCTGTTATAAAGTACAACTGTCAAACTTAGCCTATGTTGCCCTAAGCTCTTATTTGACCCTTTTAAAGACCTTGGAAACTAATATTAATTTTCAAAAAAGTAATGGTTTTTCTTTCACTTTTCTTATTTCAAATGATTTTGCATGCTAGTAATTATTATAAAGCTCTTTTGATAATTAGCTGCATTTGAAAACAGATTTTCACTCAACTGCCAACATTTCTGTACCTGCTAGGATGTGTACTTGGCAAGAATGCAAGGAAGTTAGATGATGTTCGAAAAATACATTTCCCTCCTCCCCTCATATAAAAAAGAAGATAAGCAAAATCAAGGATTCATCAGCTTATGTGCAGAGGCTTCCCTGTTGTGAAGCCTCTAGCAGTGGGAAATGTGAACTAAGAAATCCAGTCTAATAGACAGAATAAGGGAGACTGGTCTGAATAGCAAAATTCCATGGACATTCACAATGTTCAGACTTGCATAGGCTTATAACATACAATACACTAGGGAAAAATTTGAGCTTTCAAATTATAATTTCCATGGCAGCAGTAACAATAGCTGCTCATTTTAAACAATACAGTTTCTAAAGCAACCATGTTGTGTTCATTCCTTTTTGTTCCAGCAAGAGGCTTAGATGTCCATAACTGTTGGTACACCCACACACATATGTAGCAGTCTGAGGAAAGTAGAATAAGAATACTTAGTGAATGATTGCACTCCATAACTACTGAAGGACATCAAAACAATAATACATGGACAGTTCCTGTTTGACCAAAGGCTGCAATCTAGCAATGCAGCTCATAGAATTATACAATCATACAGTTGGAAGAGACCACAAGGGCCATCCAGCCCAACCCCTTGCTATGCAGGAATACAAAATCAAATAATCTGCCATAGTGGTATCTGTTCTAGACAGTCCACAGATGGCAGCCCAGCTTCTGTTGAAAAACATACCAAGGAGGAGACTCCACCACACTCTGAGTCAGTGTATTTCACTGTTGAATAGCTCTCATCTTCACGAAGTTCTTCCTAATGTTTAGGTGGAACTATTGTTTAACTATTCATATACAAGTCAAAATCTCCCTAGGCAGTATTGTTGGTGGAAAGTACTCTATTTGAATCCATTGATTCTCTTTCTAGTCTCTGGAGCAGCAATGAACAAGCTCACTCCATCTTCCACATGACATCCCTTTATATATTTAATATGGCAATCAAGTTTCCATTCAGTCTTTGCTTGTCCAAGCTAAACATATTCCACTCCCTAAGTCATTCTTCATAAGACTTAACTTTCAGGCCTTTGATCATCTTGGTCACCCTCCTATCAACACATTTCAGCTTGTCACCGAGAAGCACCTGATGTTCAGTGTATGAGTCATGGAGTGAAATGTTTACAAATAAGTGAAAAGTAGGCAGTCTCCTTGGTTTGATATTTCAACTTCCTAAAAGGACTATGCAGACATTTTATTTATTTTTTAAAATTAAAATTTGCCATAGTAGTAGCTTTGAATTAGAAACCCCAGAATCACTGTTTTAATGACTATTTACAAAACTGCAGTTTCTGTTCCTTCCAGAAAGATAATTCTCATGTAGGTACAATGCCTGTGAATGTGCATGGGAAGGAAGGTACACAGTTTTTTTAATGTCATCATTGCAGCACATAAGTCATCTGTTTTACTCCAGTAAATATAAATTCCTGAGTCATAATCATCACCATATGTTAAAATACTATAATGTCAGGCATTTATGGAATAGGAGAAAAGCATCGTGTTGGTGATTTAATAGAATAGAACACTGCAGCATGCACTCTTAAGCAAAAAGGCTAGTAAGAATGAATAAACAAGGAGTGAGAAAAATGAACCAATGCAATATAAAAAGGTCCTCTGGTTTCCTGGGAAACACAAGTCAAAGATTACAATGATCACAGTTGAGTTAGGCCTTTCAAATGAAAAACAAGCAAAATGCCACTATGGCAGACCAGAAATGCCACAGTCTACTCTGACTGTTAAAAAGGCAATAATAAAAATGAAGAGCAACTGTCAGGCTTTTTGAGATTCAGTGGATACAACTAATCCATACTAGCATGATCTGAATTTTGGAAATAATTCACAGTTGTCAATAAATGTAATAGCTTTACAGAGAACATTAAGTCTGACAATTAGGTCATTAATGTTAAACATTGGAAACTGGGAAATTCATTTGTTAATGCCAGCACTAATAACTAAAATATGAAGTCTGTTTTTTTTGGGATGCTGTAGGTGTCCACCCTGCAATATCCCATTCCTGTTTGCTGTCATTTGCACATTGTGTTCCACCCTCAACTCCTGTCAGAAATTTGTGCATTCTTTACTTTAACAAGATGTCAGTTTCTGTTCTGGTTGCTGGCTACTGCTATGCAACTACAATAATGTCTCTTTCTGTCCTGCTCCCTAGATTTTGACCTGGCATGATTCTTTTGTGTAAATGCTTAGAATTTTTAGCAGAAAACAAACAAACTTCAGTCTGTCACCAAATCAGATAGCCATTAAGAAAAAGAAGTGTGTTGGAAAGTAATATTCTGACAGATTACCCAAATTTCATCCTGACTGGGTTTCTCAAGACAACCAGAACATCATTACTTCTCTGCAGGAGCATTTAAGGATACCACAGTGAATAAAATTGCTCATTCGGCTTTTATTCAAGACATTGGCCTCAAACAGATGAGCTAAATGAAGCCATTTCAGGCTGCTTTGGGGGTGTGGCATTTAGATGATGCATGCCCCAGAAGTGGCCAGAAACCATACCATGGCCACTCTAAGAGGGGAAAAGCCATACTAAAAAGAAGCAGAAATAAATCACTACTAGTGTTGTGGTGACAGTTTCTAATAATTCTACTTCTCTTTGTTGTCTGTTCTCCTCTGTGTGAAGAATAATCTATAGTCTGCTGCTCACAAGCACAAATAGGTCACAAGTAGCATAGGCTTGATACTAATTCTTTGTAAAGACAGAAAAATGACTGTGAACATAAGTTAGACTAGTTCTTGGAATGTTTCTTGAAATTCTATTGATAAATTTGTTGAGTTCCTGTTTCGTATCTACAATTCCCTTTCCTGCATAGAAATTCTTGTATATTTTGGGAAAAGAGCTCTAGGGAACTTCTGGTTTTGATGAAATTTTTCTAGTATATACGTTTTTCAAATCATTTTTCCCATTTAATTACACTTATTGATACAAATTAAGCTAAAGGACACATTCTTAGTTATATGTATTTTTGAAAAATGTTCAGTCTTCCCAGATGTACAGATATCCAAGGCAAGATGTGTTTCTCCATTCTGTTCCCACTCTAGAGAGGTTCAAAATGGATAGTTCCTTATGGAAATGTGAATCCAGTCAATTTCTTTTCCATCCTTAGAGAGAAAAATATGGTTCTGACTGAGATGCTTTGCAAAAAAAGATTTTGGAAGGAAAATCCTTGTAAAGTATGTCCAATATATTGTGTTGCTTACAGTACAGTCTTGGATGGCTGCCAAAAATGACATCAATTCCTCTCTTAACAAAGGGAGACATTGTCAGGACTACTGTTAATGATGCTCAGATTTTCTCACTTCTTTTCATCTCATAACAGCAAGAAATTGTATAATTTCAGTTAATTAGCCAGCTTTTTCGTGAGAACAGATACTATAAACAGAAGTTCAGAGAAAAGTTTCAAAGCATAGCACACAAAAAGAAATGCCTATTAAAAATACACCAGTGCATTGTCGGCTAACAATTCTATAGAAAATGTTTATCCATTCAGAATTGTCTCTTTCTTAGACTTTAAGTTGCCAATTTATATATTCACACAGTAGAAGTATTTGAAGTGAATATCTGTAGTGCAAAGTTCAAGCAAGTAGCTTTCTTTCAACAGTGCTACTGGATTGATTCCTAAAATCTGAGAATAATCTCATTACACTAAAATTCATATGCAATCTTGTATGAGAAAAAGAACATTCATAAATGCTCAGCATTCACATAACACAGGATTAGACTCAGAGGAAGGAGACATGAAAATTGGAGAAACTAACATCAACAATTTAAGTTGCCATGGAGGTGAGATGTCGCAAGAATGGCCACAATACATTTCAAGTGGAGGGAAAAGGCCACAACTTTATTGAAAACAGCTGTAATGTAGGGTTGTCCCTCAAAGCATGAGGTCTGAATCTGTCATCAACCAATCTCTGATTGATCGATGAACCCATTTGTTTGGTCACAGCCAAGCTTTGGGATGACAAAGGATCCCCTGCTATACTGGTCACACCTGTGAAGAACTAAGCAAACAGTGTTTTCAGCAAAAGACAGATCCTCCCTCTGCAGTGCCTGCTTGGAGCTGTCATATGGAAGAAGGCACAAACTCTCCCACCCTCAATGCCACAAAGAAAGTAGTTATGAAAGCAACTCTGAATAGTCTGGCCTTGACCTTGGAGATGCAGACCCAGTGAACTGTTCAAAGAGCCTGGAGAGTAACTTGAGACAAATGGGTCTCCTGACATATGAATCCTCCTCAAGCCCTCCAATGTTCTTCTGACAAAGAAGGATGCACAAGGATCCTGGAACCCCCCAACCTTGGAGAAGGAGGAGATCCTGGCCAAGGAGAGCCGAGCTAGAATGGTGATGTCTCTGGGTACCATGTGGCCTTAAATAGGCTTTTGGACCAATTGGACCTGGAGGGGTGGAAGTTCCTCCCCCTCCAGCCCCTCCACCAATCACAGGTGCCATTTGCCCATGATGCCAGCCAATTGGGCAGCACTTCTTCCCCAAGTGCCCACTGGGACATGTAGTATTGGTGCTGGGTCAGGAAGTACTGTCCCTTTAGCCCCACCAGCCAATCCTGACCCAGCCAGCCCAGTGCAAAGCCTCCTGGGACTCTGATAGGCCAGGGCGCTCTTCCAGCCAGTGGCTCACTCCCCCTGGCAGCAACTACACTGGCTTTCTATATACAGATGACACCATATTATTAGCAAAAATAGCAAAGACTTGGAATGATGACTGAAGAAAGTAGAGGAAGAGAGTGAAAAGGCAGGTTTACAGCTGAAAATTAAGAAAACAAAAATAATGACCAGAGTTGATTTACATAACTTTAAAGCCAGTAGGTTGGCAATTCAAGGTCCAGGTACTGCATGATGATGTGACCTCCTGTCACTAGTCCCAGTTTATGGCAACCTAGTAGTTCGAAAGCATGCAAATGCAAGTAGATAAGTAGGTACCACTTCAGTTGGAAGGAAAACAGCTTTCTGTGCAATCATGATCACAGAGTACTCTATGACAATGCTGGCTTTTTGGCTTAGTAATGTAGATGAGCACCACCCCCTACGGTCGGACATGACTTGACAACCTTGTCAATGGGGAATACCTTTACCTTTTTACCTAAAGCAGATGATGAAGAAATTGAAATAGTTCAGGATTTTCCATACTCAGTCATTAATCAGAGTGGAGACTGTGGTCAAGAAACCAAAAGAAGACTAGGCCTTGGAAAAGCAGCTATTAAGGAATTAGACAAGACCTGAAATGTCAAAATATATAATTGAATACTAAAGTTAGAATTGTCCATGCCATTGCATTTCCCATTTCTGTGTATGGTTGTGAAAGCTGGACAGTGAAGAAAATTGATAGGAAGAAAATGAACTCATTTGAAATGTCCTGGAGAAGAGTTCTGTGGATACTGTGAATGGCTAATGTAATATATATATATATATATATATATATATATATATATATATATATATATATATATATATATCCTAGAACAAATCATGCCTGAATTCAACCTAAGAACCAAGATGTCTAAACAGAAACTGTTGTACTTTTGCCATATCATGAGAAGACAGGATTAACTAGAAGAGACAATAATGCTTGGTTAGGTAGATGGCAGTAGGAAAAGAGGAAGACCACATTGCAGATGGATAGACTAAATCAAGGAAAGCCATGGCCCTGAGTCTGCAAGACCTGAGCAGGATTGTTGATGATAGGGTGACGTTTGGTCACTCATTCATATGGTTACCATACATGGTAACTGATTTGCCTGCAACAACAAAGTAAATGCAGAAAAACATAAGACTTTTTTCCTGTTACTGCATAGTTAATGGAGCCAACAATTAATACCTATCTGCATATCATGGACAAATATGAACAGAAAATCCATACAGGTCATTAGTCACTTCTGTTAGTAGTGGCTACAGAAGACACTGACAATAAAATAAGCAAGAGAAAACAGAAAGCTGGTTTTTCAGAATAAGTAGATACGGAACTTCTATGGAGCAGTGGTTCCTCTTTCCCTTCATAAGCTGCTGTCTCAGTTGGATGTGAGTAAACAAATACCAATAGCAAGTACATTTCTATACCTCTTATCTGTGAACTAGCACTCCCTAAGTGGTTCACAATGTGTAAGCCAATTGACCCCAATAAGCTGGGTACTCATTTTACTGACATATGAAAAGATGAAAGGCTGAGTGGATGTTAGAGCCCTCCTCTAGGATTGAACTTACAATGTTGTGGTTGCAGTACCAGCATTTAACTACTGCACCACCAGAGCTCCTTTTTGAAGCCTGCTTGCTATATCTCATGTGCACTCTAAACCAATTACACATTCAAAGTTCAGCTCTATTCAAATTTACGCATCGTAAATTACACACACACACACTCTTTTTCAAGGTAGCATTCTCAGCTTGAGCTTCTTCATTTTCATCCTAGGGACCAGAGAAAAAGGACCAGACCCTGAGATCTGGGAACCATAATGGAAGTTTTGAATAGACACATTGAATCAATGGGTCATGTCTATATGTTGGCTCAGAGATCCACAATTGACTGATTGGGACTAACCAATACAATTTAGGCCTTGGTTGTATTAATATGCAAGTTCCTCCAAAACCTTTTTTGTACAGCAAAATAATGATGCCCCTCCCATAGCTTGTTGGCTTTTCTCTGTGTTCTGCAGGTGCGCAGTGACCAAAACAAAAAAAAAACTAGGCCCAGACAGAGGTGCCAACATTCTGCACTGTCTGAGGTTCTTGACCTTAACAGTAGCTCACAGCAGAATGCAAAAGCACAACCCAGTATGCAAAATTTGCAATAAAGCATTGACCAACCTGAAATAAGACACAGACACAGTTGACTTCTTCCAAAGCCCTTGGAGGCTTTTATCTTGTGAAATATATACAAAGTATTTACAATAGTAGCTTTGAGTTTTATCAATATACACTGTCTGCTACAATCCACTTCTCCAACACATACACTTTACAAACCCACCAACTCCTCTCTTCAACCCACACATGCCCTGGTTTCTAGAGCCCTTATATACAGTGGTGATACCATTAGGGTTGACACCTGGTGTTTCTTAACATTTACAGGCATATAAATTATTTTACCATTTCTTAAAGGGACATTTTACCCAACAATCACCTCCAAAATAATTTGTTATGGCTAACATAAGAAATAGAACATAAATATGTACAATACATTGGTTTACAGAGTTACAGCCTGTAACATTATTATATTCAAATTATTTTTCACATAGTCCTGGCAATGCCTTTGTAATATATTGGGACCTTTCTCTTTGTGTTATAACTCCTTTTATGTTCATTGTGTACCTCCTTGGATCTTACATTACTCTGGTCCCTCAGCATCTCACCCTTTTCAGATACATTTCCAGTACCCAATGGTTCACATCTTATTACATACTGCATTACCATTTGGTATGGAAAAAAATTCAGTTTCCCCATTTTCTCCCTTGAACAACTTGGGGGTTAGGTAGAAGGTCTGAGTGTCCTTTATACTATCAACCTCACTCTTTACTTCTTGTTTCACTCTTTAATTTTGTTGTGGAGGTATCAGAAGGGTGTTGTGAGGTGCTCGCCTGCTGTTGCTATATACTATTAATATTTTCCACCCCACCATTTGTGGATACTGAATCTTCTGGGACTAGTGGGTGAACAAACACTTCCTGGTTAGCATGAACCTTGTCCCACCCCACTGTGTTGTGAAGTTGGCACTTTCTGAAAACACAGTTTGTCCATTTTCTAGGGTAAAGTGGTATTTATTCCCTGAATACCCTACAAACCTGAGCCTTTGCCATTTGGGCTGACCTTTTCTCCTCAAGGTTTTGGGAAACAGGACATTATCAAATTGTCCAAATATCCTCAGGTACTTTAAATATGGTTCTCTACCATATAACATAAAATATGACATCTGGTTGACACTAGAGCTCCAGACCCTATTTAATATATGGTTTGCACATACTACTGCCTTACTGCACAAATTTGCAGGTGCCTGGGTATCAACCAACATACAGTCTTTCATAGATTGTAAAAGCCCTATCCTTCATTCAGCTAAGCCATCCTCAGCTGGCTGTGAGGATATGCAGTTTTATGGTGGATGCCCTCAGCCAACTCTGGAATAAATTCCCCAGAAATACCCCACCCCTATATGAAATGAACATTACCACATTAAATGGAAATTTCCTTTCCACCATGGCCACCTATTCCTTAAACCTTGTATATGCTTTGTCCTTGGACTTTAGCAAATAAACAAAACTATACCTGGTGTAGTGGTCCACCAAAACAAAAATATATCTAGCTCCTCCCACATTTGCCTTAAATGGCTCAGCAAGATCTCCATTAATAACATGGAAGGGCTGCTTGGTTACTCTCTGGCTTTCCTTTGTCACAGGAAAAGCCTTGACTTTTACCTTTTTACAGACTGTGCAGTCGAGGAATTTTTGACAGGGCTTCACCTTCAGTTCTGGACATACTTTTGCCAACTGTGCCAATGTAGAAAAAACTGGCATGTTCAAGTACCCTCTGCAGATAATGCAGACACTTATTATGCAAGGGCACATTAGACATAGTCACACTGGCCACATTTGGTTTGTCTGTCTGAGGATGTATGTAATACAACCCATTCTGTTTTTCATCTCAGGCAAAGACTTTACCATCCTTAAATACAATACATTCATTTATCTCAAACATAACTTTGTAACCATCACTGGTCGATGTACAAACACTTAGAAAACAACTCTTTAAATGTGGAGCTAACAAAACTTGGGAAAACTGTTTCTCTAAGCAGGAAATGAATGCAGTTCCCATCCTGTCCACCTTCCTTGAAGCTCCATCTGTCAAGTCCATTTTGGAGACTGCTGAAGGCTTCACATTCTGTAAAAACTCCAAACAGTTTACCATATGGTGTGTGGCTCCAGAGTCCAGCAACCACACTTGCTTGGCTTCAGCTTCACCAACAATTGCAGTCAGAAACCCACATCCATCTTCCTGTGAGAACTTACTTGTAGTCTTCTGCTGCTGTTGCCTCTGCTCCCTCTTGTTGCCAAATAAAGAAGAACATTTGTCTTCAAAAAATGTCCCTCCCTTCCACATGAGTAGCACCTTCTCACTAGACTACACATGAAAAGGTGCTACTCATGTGGAAGGGAGGGACATTTGAAGAAAAAAAATGTTCTTCAGATGTTCCTCACCTTGTTCCTGTGATGCAGAGGGCAGGTGTTGCTCCTTGTCTTTCCTGGCATGCTGCTGACCAAGCTTTCCAGACTCAAAAGTCCTCCATTCTTGTTCCTCTAAAATGCAGGCTGAGACTAAAGATGAAAGTCAGCTCTGCTTCAGGCAAACTTTGCAAGCTATGAAACAGAAAGTCCCAACTATCACTCAGGCTTCCTAGCACAATATAAACCTTCTGTGCCTCAGTCATACCTCCATTTTGTAAATCATTAAACAAAGCCCTGAGTTTGTCCAGGTGACTTTTAACATCCTCACCATTTCTTAACTTGGTGTTGTACAATCTTCTTGTCAAAATTATCTTACACAAGCATCCCACTGGTAGATATCCCTCAAGCTCTGCCAGCACTCCAATCTGGTAGTGGTGTTGGTAACACAGACAACCTGGTCAGCTTGTAGACACAAAATTATGGTTGCTCTGCCTTCTGGTCAGCTTTCTTCTGTCTGCCATTACATGGTTTTAGTGGTGGGTTAGTTATATAGTTTACAAAGTTCTCTCAGACAAGCAGGCTGTGTACCATCACCGACCAAGTATCATAGTTGTTGTTGTCTAACTTGCCAAAGTTCATTGTTGCAGTGACTCCAGCCATATATGCAGGCTATTTCCAAACAAATCACACAAAAATGAAAAACAAACTTTGCTCTGTGGATTGTATCTTTGGTCAGACACAAAATCAAAATAAGCCAAACACTCAGTGCTTGTTCTGTGCAACAACTGGAACATAAACCAAAAACTTAAGCATTGGTTTAAACTGGGTTCAAACTGGCACAAACTTGCACAGACTGGTGCAGAGTAGGCCCATATCCCATTGTTGACTCTCCTCTATGACCTGTAGGTGTGCAGCAACCAAAACAAACAAAAAATTAGGCCCAAACAGAGCACCAACGTTCAGCACTGTTTGAGGTGTTTGACCTCAACAGTAGCTCACAGCAGAGTGTAGAAGCACAATCCAGGATCCAGTATTTGGCAATAAAGCACTGACCAACCTGAAATAAGGCACAGACACAGCTGACTTCTTCCAAAGTCCTTGGAGATTTTTATCTTCCTGTTGCAAAATATATACAAGGTATTTACAACAGAAGCTGACTTCCAGCAACATTGTCTGCTACAATCCACTTAGGGTCTTAGATTTACAAACTCACCAACTCTTCTCTTCAACCCAAACCTGTCCTGGTTCCAGAGCCCTTATATACAGTGGTGATACCATAGGGGGTTGACACCAGGTGTTTCTTAACATTTACAGACATAGAAATTATTTTACTTTTTCTTAAAGGGACATTTTACCCAACATGGCCATGATGGTGAACTTATGGCATGTGTGCCATGGGTGGCACACAATGCCATTTCACCCAGCATGGGTCAAGGAGGAGAAGGGACAGGCACATGTACACCCAGACTTCTCCCCCCTGCCATTTCCCAGCCCTCAGCTGTCTCTCTGAGATAGCTAGAAGCCAGGAAATGATGCTGAGGAGAAGAACCCACAGGTGTACATGTCTGGCTCCTCCTCCCCACCTCCTCCTGGCTTCCAGCTGCCTCTCTGAGACAGCTGGAAGCCAGGAAAAGAGCGGGGGGAAGAAAAGCGACTGGCACATACCTGCTGATCCTCCCTTTCCTGGTCCCCACCTGCCTCTAAAGGGACAGCCGGGGGCAGGGAAAGCTCAGGGAGGAGGAGGAATGGGTTTGTGTCTCTTCCTTCTCTTCCCCAGGGACCTTTCTCACCAGACAGCCATCTCTCAGAGAAAGCTGGAGGCCAGGAGCAGGGAATGGGGGGGGAGGAGCAACTGGCGTGCACACATCACTCCATCTACTGGCGTCTAGCTATCTCTCAGAGACAGCTGGTGGCTGGGAAAAGGGCAGGGGGAGAAGTCCCACCCCTTGAGGGTGGATGTCCCATCCCCAGAGGGTGGAAATGCCACCCCTGGCCCTGGGTGCTGCCTCGTGCTGGGAAAAAAATTACCTGGGGCCCATGGCCCCAAAAAGGTCCACCATCACTGCTATATAGAGATGTGCAAAATTGATAGTTCCATATGGAAATGTGAATCCAATCAAGTTCTTTTACATCCTTAGAGAGAAAAATGTTGTTCTGACTGAGATGATTTGCAAAAAAGATTTGCAAAAAAGATTTTTCTGTTGCAGTAATGGGTAGGAAATGTGTGGTCCTCCAGTTGTTGTTGCAAGTCATTGTTGCTGGAATCCTAAGACCTATTATGTAAATTCAGTCTATTCCATTATTAAGGAATACATTGTTATAAACCCTTTTTATGGTCTTATCACTTCTTGTAGTTCCTTGCAGAATCAGAATCTTTTTTTTCTCCTCATAACTCAGGCAAACTTCTCTACTTGCTTGTCTCATGCTTACAAACTACCCAAGGTAACAATAAAATATAACTAATTCAGGCATACTCTTTGATTTATCATGTCAAGTGCTTTGCCAAGAGTCACAAGTTTCCTTTTTTTAAATCCCCAGATATGTTACACAAATTACCTTCTCTACAAAAATTCCCCAGTCTCAACTAGCAAGTAGTGAAGGCATATATTCAATTTATTTGGACAACACCACACTGCAGCATAATAACTATTCCTAGAAGACATGACTTGGAAATCTTGCTAGGACACTGCAAGCTTACAACAATGTTTTGAACCAAAAATATTTAAAGCCCCTGGGTGACATCATTTGGAGGCATGGAGCTCGGTGTCTTCAGTACGCTGATGACACCCAGATATACTTCTCCATGACCAGATATCGGTTCAGACTTCAAATGGAGTCTCTCCTCTTAATGACTGTCTCAGAGCGGTAATGGATTGGATGAGGAAAAACAGATTGAAGTTGAATCCTGACAAAATGGGGGTACTCACAGTTACAGCCCAAAACCAGATCTGGGAATACAGTCTCCAGTCCTGGATGGAGTCACACTCTCCTCTAAGGATTGTGTTTGTAGCTTGGGGGTACTCCTTGACTTGTCGCTTCACATGACTAATCAGGTGAATGTGGCGGTCAGGAGCACCTGCTATCAACTTTGGCTGATACGCCAACTGCTCCCTTATCTGGATGTGAGAGATCTAGAAGCTGTGGTACATGCCCTGGTAACCACTCATTTGGATTACTGCAATGCACTCTACATGGGGCTACCCTTGTGCCTAACCCAGAAACTATAACTAGTACAAAATATGGCAGTGAGGTTAATTACAGGAACATCTAGGAGGGAGCATATAACACCGGTGCTCAAATTTCTCCACTGGCTGACAATTGGTTTCCGGGCACAGTACAAGATGTTGGTTTTAACCTTTAAAGCC
>JAIPUX010001232.1:87598953-87609394 GCA_020142125.1 Phrynosoma platyrhinos | reverse complement strand
ATCTGCTTCAGGGAGATGTGACTTCAGCTTTTATCATTGTTATGTTCCTATTGTGGTGTGTTTTTATGTTACTGTTTTTAATGGGTAATGTGTATTTTAATTTTTTCTAGTTTAATCCTGTTTTAAGGGGCTTGGGAGTGTAGGGTTAGGGGATGTGGGAATGTTTTATCTCGTTGTTTGTTTTAATGCTGTAACCCACCTCGATTGTTGAACAGTGGGGCGGGCTATAAATAAAAATTACTTATTATTATTATTATTATTATTATTATTATTATTATTATTATTATTATTATTTGCTTTATGTGAGGCTATCCCTGCTCAGAAGCTGCAGGTAGCACAAAATGCAGCAGCTACGCTGCTGAGCAGAACAGTTTAACAGCAATCTTAAAAGAATTGACTTGACTACCAATGTACTTCCAGTCCATGGAGACATCTTGAGTCTCAGAGGAAGTACCTTTTTGTATTGCTAATGAAACTCAAATTTTATCTCCTGGACTCTGGAATGCTTTGTTCCTAGTACCATGTGGCCAAAGGGAGGAGGGTCCTGCTTGCATAGATATTGCTCCAAACCATCTCAGCTCAGAACAACACAACAAATCTTAGCAAAAAGCAGGCCTGTGACTAACATCATTTTTTTTCTCCTACATGATTGTTAATACCTTTGCCTCATGAAGAAGCTAGTGGAGCATCAAAAACTTGCATTAATTTTGTTTATTTTGGTTGGCCATAATAAAGGTATCACTGTTTTGTGGATTTTGGATGTTGTTGTACTAGTCCACATTCAAGGTGCTGTTGATAATACTTAAGAGTCCTCAGACCTTAATAGCAGGTGTCTCTCCCTGTATGTGTCTGCCAAAGGACTTAGAACTGTTGGAGTGGCCCTTCTTTCTGTCCCAGGAATGGAAGCATGCACCATGTGAATGTGGGGAACAGAGGCTGCTCTGTTGCAGTACTCTCCTTATGGAATGCCTCTCCTATGTTGCCTGACATTGGATTCATTCTGGCACGAAGTTACAATATTGCTTTTTATTAAAGCCATTGAGCTCTAATTACTCCAATCAAGGTATACATGTTCCTGGTTTTAATTTATTTTCATTAGTTAGATAGTTTTATATATTTTAGACCAAAGTCACCTAACATTTCAGGCTACTGCTCCCTTTCCCCTTGGGCGACAACACTAGCACCACCCATACCTATTTCTTGATATTAGGTCTAGTATTTATTCAGCATTAATAACTTTTCATTAATATGAAGTCAAAGGCTTTAATGGCTGGCATCCATAGTTTTTTGTGGGGTTTTGGGGCTGTGAAGATGATGTCAGCCACAGATGCTGGTGAAATGTCAGAAAGAAACTCTTCTAGAACATGGCCACACAGCCCGAAAAACCCACAAAAAACTATTTTCATTAATACCTTTCACCATTTTGACCACCCTTAGATGTTACTCAGCAACACACATCCTAGTTTTCACCTATGAAATGTCAGAAGGCATGCCCTCCCAACATTCAGACACATATAATCCTTGGCCTAATACAAGATAGACCTATTTTACTATTTCAAAATTTAAACTACATTGAACAGTCTGCCTAGAATTTAATGTATGATGCTTTGATATTGTTGCATATTGGGTAGCGTGCAATTATTTAAATAAATATCATGGAGCAGATGTAGTAAACATCTTGTTAAAAAAGAAGATTAGAATTAAACATTAAATCCATACTAACTTTTAAACTGATTCTCATGCCTGACCAAATGGGGCTTCATAACTGTGTATTCATGACTATGAAAACAAACAGGAGTGCACAACAGCACATCTTTTGTGAACAATAATAAATCCATGTATGTTCATATTAGCTATGATTCTATGATTCTCTCTAGGCCTAGAAGTTTAATACACACCCCCAAGAACCTTTCTGTTGATGGAGATATGCTGAGGGGTATGTACTGATGGCAGCCAAAATCTCCATTGATGTAAATTGTGAAGTTTGCTTCCTTGGCACCATTGTGTGCACAACAGAACGCATCATTATTTTATCACTAGAATCGTGTTCAAGAGTATAACTTTTATTATTTTATTTTTGAATGTGTGAGCTTCATTTTAAAAATCCTTTCTTGCCTTTAAGGCTAGAAAAAAGAATTCTGATGAGATCAAGTAAAAGGAAAAATCCCTGAAAATGCTTAGATTGGGTTTGGCTGCTTAGAATGCTAGCTAAGTTACTACATTTTGAAGTGTCTGAGATTGAAATTGTCTCATCAAAATCCACTGCATATTCTTTCAGAGCCCAAGGGAGTACCTTAAAAAGTTCTGACTCATTATGCTTTTACTGTGGAGAGAGTTCCTCTACAAACAGAAGTTCGACTTGATTGGAAGGGAATGCATAAGGAGGTTGTTTAAGAGTATATAATATCACTTGTGTTTTCCTTAGTCAGGGTGAAATAACATATAATTTGTACTCCATGTGTTCTTGTGTTTTATTCACTGTAGGAACCATGCAGATTTGCTTTGGTCTATAGAATAAAATAGCATCATTTTTTCAGCACTGGAGAAACATCAGGAGTGTATCTAGTCAAATGTATTTTCCCATTTATTTTTATTTCTCTTTACTAACTACTTATTGAGTTAGTTGGGGTGATACATTGCATGGGACATGGAAAGGGTATTCTCCACCATGACACCCCATTTATAGGATACCTTCCTCTTGAAAGCCTTGTTAGCATACATATTGGTGTCTTTCAGGCACCAAGTTAAAATATCAGTTTTTATTACAGCCTTTGGGACTTCTACATCTGGAGAGCTCCACATCTTCATATAGATTGGTGGCAGAGGCAAAGAAGAGGGTGAGGTTTGTGACAAATAGACAATTTGATATGTACCCAATGTGAGTGTATTTGGGACAGTTATTCAAATTGTTATCTGGTTATAGGGCTTGGCAGAGATGCTTTTTCAGTAGCAATACCCAGAATGATGATCTAGTGTAGCCACCAACTATGCTGGCTGCAGGATCTTGGGAAGTGTAATAAAAAAAGCAACTTGAACCTGTCAAATCTCCAGCAAAAATGTTTAAACTTTCCTTGTCCTGAAACTTTTCTGCTATCTTGCAACATTTTATCTCTGCACATATTGTAGTCAGACATCTGTCAGATAACCAAGACTTTGGAAGTCTGCAACATACCACTTTTCTGTTGCAATATTTCTCCTCTTGGGCAAGATAATGAGAGATGTTTTGCACCCATTATCTTTTTGCAGACATTTGGTAACTAATCTTAAGAGATCTTATTTGCAGTATTTCATTTCATCTGCTTATTTTATAGGAAAAATGAAATGCTTCAATTTATATCTCAATATTATCATAGCATATGATATACAGAATAAACACACAATTATAATAGAATGTGCTTAGAACGTTATTAGTTACAGTTACAGTTGTGATGCACACACACACACACACACACACACAGTAGCAACCTAAACATCTATGTCTACAGCAAGTTAATCACTATGGCTATAGTCTTTTATTTCCTGTTTCTCAAAAATAACTAAAATAGCTAAATTTCAGTAATGTAAAAAAATGAATGTTACAAACTACTGGATTGGGGTATAAAATACACCCCCCTATACCCTCCAGCTATCCAGATTTGGCAGTGACAATGCCAGTTAATACCCAGTCATCCCACTTTTTAAAATCCTTTTAAAATCTCCCAGTATCTCTATCTCATTCCCACTGTCCTCTTTGTCCTCAGTTTACTTTAGTTGCTTAAATCTGAGTTCAAAGTGCTAAAGTAGTTTGCACTCAGTTAAATCAGCAGAGAAAGAGGAGAGGAGGGAGCAGAATCTTGCACTTCCTAGTACACTCAGGCAACAGCAACATGCAGCCATGTGTTCTTCCTTATTAATAACTTTTTTCATTGTGCCCATACTATGGTCTTGCTTGGCTACATATTTCCTGGGTTTTATCTGTGGAATGTTGGAGTGTATACTCCTCTTCCTTCCACCTCATCATGACTTCAACAGCCACAGCACAACACAGCAGCATAAGACATCACTTGAATCAAGTGATATATCTTCTTCACCATTCAATGGGACAACACTTCCTAGCAAAATAATAATAATCACATGGTGCAGTTTGATGCCACATGGTATGGACAGCCCATAGGTATTTGTGCCTCCTTCGGTGTGGGTGATATGAACAGCAGGATTTTGACTCACATTCAGATAACACAGAATGGAGCTGCTTTTTCCTGTCTGTATACTCCTGCCCCTTTTATTTAACAATGCTGGACCTGGGGTATTAATTTCCATAAATAAAGGAAGATCTCTGGTGCAGGCTGGCAAACATTTATCCCACCCTTGTCTTAGACACTTTGAATTGCATAAGAACATCTCCTTGCCACCTAAAGGCAGCTGAAACATGAAACAGCAATTATTATTCTTTCTTTTGTTCTATCCCCAAGTTGGACCTGAGTGAACTGGAACTATAGAAGTCATTCCACAATGACATCATGAAATGAAATGGTGTTCTCACCATGGTTTCCTAGCAGATTTTGCCTTAGTCATTCTGCTCTTCTCTAGATCACTACAGTCTTACTAGCTTCCAGAGCTTAATGAACTTCCTTTTCATATTACAACTCCCTGATTCCCCCAGCTCATCATCCTGGGAGCTGTGGTTGACAAAAGTAACTTTTCCAAGAACTCTTTATTTCACCAGATTTGAAATACCTCAAATTCAACTATGAAGCATTGTAACTACCAGTGTACAGTTTCTTCTTATTACATCTATTGCAGTTTCATTATTTCTAATACCAGTGTAGAAAAAAATGGGAGCTAAAATGACCAAGTAGATGGAGAGTTGAGCATGAGATGGCATGATCTTTGAGCAAATAATTACCTCTTAGCCTCATTTCCCATCTGGAATTCAGATACACTCAGAGTTGTAGAATGACCTAACCAAGGAAGGTTTTAAGCAGCCTGCAAATTAAAATGTGTTGGGGATTCAAGTTTCCTAAGGCTTCAGCCTTTGTTAAAGAAACAAAAATTTCAAAATATTAAAAGTATCAAAGCCAACCCTGTTAGGGTCTAGCTTTTAAATCAACAGAGCAGCAGAAATGTGTCCTTGCCTAACTATTCCTTTAGGAAGTGAGGCTGACTCAAAGACAACACAAATAGCTTATAGTCTAAAAAAACAAAACTTTACTAATGGCTTGAATCTACATATCTATAGAGGCTACATCCTAACTAGCTAATGAATAGCTCAGGAAAAGAAGAAATCTTTATCTCTCATCTTTCCTAAGAAGGTTGAGAGAGTAGGGAGATGGGAGACCTGGAGAGAAGCAGGAGAAATCTCTTTGTGTTAGAAAACTTCCTAAAGGAAGTGAAGTGAATCACATGATTTGTTTTACCAATTTACAAAGTTATTTATTGTCCCAGTGATTCAGCAAGAACCAATGGGATATTTAGAAGAGGGGACACAGCAGAGATTGCATGCAGAGAAATTCCTATCTATCTGAATGGGGGGGGGGGGAAGAGAGAGAATACAAGGATTTTCCAACAAAACTACTATAGAAGGAATTATCACTGGAAATGTATTGCAGCTAATGTTTATTAGATAGATAACCAGACAACAGAGAGAGATATCCAGTTTCCTTCCATTTCATTGTGCTGTGTCTGCAGGTCTTGAGGGTGTTAGAGACAAAAATAATCTTAACTCCAATGCTTGAGAAGACTGAAAATAAACACATGGAATAAATTTGGACAAATTCTTTCAGACCATCACTGCATTTTAATAAGCTAATTCAAGTAGGCCCTTTCTCCAGTGTAAGAGAAGAAGGAGTAATGAGGTCCTTCTCCCTCTGGCAGTTGCTGCAGTCATAACATAGCTGCTAGCAAGAAACTGAACAGCCTAGGTAATTGGCCTAGGGAGGTCTTGCAGTGTTCACCACTCTCAATAGGGACATCAAGGTGTGGCAAGGACAGACCAGCAGCTGAAAAAGTTATGCTGGGAAGCACACAATAGCTACGGCTTGGCAGGCGATTCCTCTAGCAATCCTGGAGGCATGATTATATTCTTTCCAAGCATAATTCTCCCATCTCAGTTTCCTGGATTCTGCAGGTGAATAAGCCTATAGCCTCCCATAGCTTCACAGAACCTTAAATTAGCTCAATATACATTTTGTCCAGAAATTTCATAAAAGTAACTCTCTCCCCCCATCTCATTCTCTTTTTCTCCTCTTGGTCACTTAAGGCTCTGTAGATATTGTATTTCAGAAAATCTAATTCTCATGGAAATGTGAAAACCTCAGAAGCTGCATCACCCACAGGTAGCTGAGAAAAGCATATAAATGATTCCAACAAATAACTTAAAATAGAAGCTTTGTTGTTAAACTTTGAAAGGAGCATCTAACAGCCAGAAGCAGACTGTGACTTTTAAAGGAAGTGCAGATCATAAAGAGAAAGGAAAAACATGATAACAGTGGTATATAATAAGCCAGTTGAATGTGTCAGAAAGCTGGGGATTACAAAGACAGAAAGAAACAACAACAGTTACCTAAGATTTTGCCTATTGTGCAATTCAAGCATTTTGAAGGTATTGGTTGAAGTGTAATATGAGTCAGATGTTAGAGGAAATGTAAAATATATTCATTAACATTTGCTTGATTTCAGAGTGGATGTATAAGGTAATCAAAGCCTGACATTGAAAACTATTCAGGGTGACCTGTAGCAATGGTTTAGTGGAGAAGGATCACTGCAGAAATAATGCAGTTTGACATCACTTTAACTGCCTTGGCTCAATACTATGCAATTCTGTGTTTTGTAGTTTTGTGAGTCTTCTCTTCATAGAGCTCTGCCACGACAAATGACAGATTTGAGGATTCCATAATATTGAGCCATGGCAGTTAAAGAAATGTCAAACTGAATAATTTTTTGCAGTGTAGATGCAGCCAAAGAAGGCAACAATATCTGAGAGTATCAGAAGCAATTTTCTCTAACACATTTTCTAGGGATTTAAGTTGACTGAACAGCCCATTCCACTGCTTGGGGCATTCTGTTATTTGATCTGCATTTTAGATGGTGGCTGTATTAATTAAAATGGGCTGTATTCATGAAGTGACTCTTTCAAGTGTAATTTGTAGAGTTTACAACACATTATAGCCTAAGATATATCAACTGTGCAACCTCCTTCCCTCTTGTCATAAATCAGAGCTTTGTGAACTCCAAGGCTCCAGAAGCCATTTTTCTAGCCTAGAACTTGTCAGGGCTGCAGCATCCCCTCAAAATGAAGCTTGAGTCATAACTCTTGGGCTGTAATACCTTTGTTTTTTCCTAAAATAATGCATGTGGATCGCACACAGTGCTACCTAGAGGTAAAGTTCTCCCCTCCAAACACTCCAAAACATTTTGAAAAATCCCTTCTGGGTGGCACTGGAAGCGTGAAAAATGGGCTGTCATGTGGCCTATATAAAACCCCATTATTCACTAAATTAGAGTAGTCTCATTACTTATCTTGAACATTATTTTCTAATTATCTCTAAATAATGTGATAGGTTGGAAAACAATTCACTATCCAACTCCCATCAGAAATTAATTTCCTAATACAACCACCTCTTTAAATGTTGCTTTATACACTGAAAAGACTCGATTTTTGTTTTGTTTTGTTTTTTAAAAAAGACTGTGTTAATGTAATGTACATGTCAACCACCATCTGAAGTGTTAATGAATTTTGTTAAAAATTATATATCATAAGATATCTCATGCTGTAATTCTATGCACACTCTCCAAGATGTAAATTCTACTGGTCACCTCTGGCCTTATTCTTGAATAAATATGTAGGATTGCAATGCTAGTCAAATAAAATAATTCTCAACAAACTTGTGGAAGTAGCACAATTTCTCTTTATCTGTTCTTCCTCTTCTTATGCATGAAAATGTCATGTCACATTCCACTTTATATGCAGTTTGGTGCTTGTTTTCTTGTCAGTTATTCTTAACATTTTAAGGTGACTTTTAAAAATCTCTGACTTTGATATCAACACCACTGTGCTTTGTTTTGTTTTTAAAGAGACAGTTGGGATAATTAATCTTTATCCAAATATATTTTTCTTCCTTGTATATTGAATTTTAGGATGGGATCAGAATAGGGGAAAATGACATATAGCACTAGGCTGAGACAAAGTGGCTCTCTGTGTTGTTGTTGTTTTTTTACAGGCATGCTCTGTTCTAAGGACTGTTCAGTCCAAGCCCATGAGGCTTGAAGTTATTCAACAATAGTAGATGAAGCAGACCTGTAGGTCAGCTAATTTGAATCTCACACACTATGGTGGGCATTTTTTTCTATTTAAAAGACAGAAATTATTTTCAAGTTTGCATATACTGAAATCAGCTTATGCTAATTTTATGCAAATCTGAGCCCTTTTTTGGTAAATTCACTTTACCTAAAAGAGGACTCAGATTTGCATGAAATTTGCTTGTGCTAATTTCAATTTTTGATGAGGTGTAAATTATTTCCTATTTCCTGTTGTGTCTAAGTGACCATTCTAGAGCAGACCTTGGAAGCAACTAGTTGCAAATTACTGGTAATTAATTGCCTTTTCTAGTAACAAAGATACAATTAAGTTGTATTTTAAATAAGGGATTACTTCACTCTTTTTGTGGTGTGACTGTGTTATAGGTTACATTTATCATTACGGGGTGAGAAAGTGCTTTGTAACTGAAGCCAATGGCTTCCAGTGTTTGCCAAAAGTAACAAAATGGTAATTGATTAATTTATAATTTAATTACTTGTTATTTTCAAAGGTAACTGATTGTTTCTAAACAGTAATTTCACAAGTTTTTCTCTAGATAAAGAGGAAAATAGTGTATTAGGGTCATGGTCTTTTCCTCTGTGGACTGGACATATTTAGGTAGAATGAGATCTTAAGTTTAAAAAAGGGAGACAGAAAGTTTGCAATTGGAAACCATTATTTAAAGTGTCTGAAGGACTAGATTGTTTTGAAGACTCATGAAATGAAGAACAGAACAAAGGCACACAACATGTTCAGGTGTTTTGACAGAAGGGAAACCACCTGTTCCATTGCTCTCCTCTGACTTTCTTCCTTGGCAAATCTAAAACTCAGATGCATTTTGTTGTTGTTAACTGCCCTCAAGTCAATCTTGACTCATGGCAGTCAAGATCGACTGAAAAGAGGCCTTCAGTTAGCGTTCTCTAACACCAATAGGAAACTCATACCTATAGACCAGAATTCATTTCTATAGGGCAACTATGGGCCTCTGCAGACTGGAAGCAGAGATGGGGAGGGGCAGCACCTCATGCCAATGTCGTCCTGATGTCCATACTGACACCCCTCTTTGGGGGGTGGCAAAAGGGAGGATCGGGTATGGGGTAGCCGTGACCCTGATCCACCACTTCCCGGGGCAGCCCAGAGCCACCCATTTGCACTCCACCTATATCCATAGGGGAGAAATTGCAGAGGAATTCAGTATTGATTTTTTGCCCTGATGACCAGATTTGAAATGAAAAATCACCATAAATGCAGCTAAATGACTGGTCATTATTTCCAGTTTCCACTTAATGAGATTTTGGCTAGTGTTTGGACAAATTTGGGCAATTCCAATAAATCAGAGTAACTGAATCCATAATTATTCAGATAGTATTTTGGAACATTTCACAGGCACTTCTTTTGCCTGAATTAATTTTGAAAAATGAAATGGGTTCTGGGGGTATTGGAGATTCCAGTGGATTTGGGGGTAGAAAATAATTGGGAGACACATATGGTCCACAGCTCATTGTTTCTGCACCCTAGAGTTACATTGTAGAAATAAGATTATAGCATAGTCTGCTTTAGGTTATTGGGCTTATGAATGCATCTGAGTTTTCAACTTGTATCTTTTTAACTTGAATGCAGAACATATTATACCAAAAAAAAAAAAACCAACATCAACAAAAAAAAACAAAAACCACAGGCTTGGACACAGAAGAAGGAGGAGTGAAAATAGGAGGAAGGAATATCAACAATCTGAGATATGTAGATGACACCATGCTTTTAGCAGAAAACATTGCAGACCTAGAGAAACTACTAAGGAAGGTCAAGGAAGAAAGTGCAAAGGCTGTATTCCTGCTGAACATAAATAAAACAAAAATAATGACCATGGAGGATCTTAAGTTCAATCTAGACAACGAAGAAGACATAAAAATAATAAAAGAGTTCTTATACTTTGGATCAAACATAGAATGGGGACTGCACTCAAGAAATCAGAAGAAGAACAAGAATGGGTGGGGGAGCTATGAAAGAACCAGAAGAGGTCCTAAAAGGCAAAGATGTACAACTAAACATGAAAGTCAGAATTGTACAAGCAATTGTATTCCCCATTACCATGTATGGATGTCAAAGATGAACAATTAAGAAAATGGACCAAAAAAAATAATTTGAGATATGGTGCTGGAGAAGAGT
>JAIPUX010001232.1:87569500-87580576 GCA_020142125.1 Phrynosoma platyrhinos | reverse complement strand
AGGCACAGAATAACAAATCTGTCCACTGGCAAGTGGAGGCAGGTATACGGATGTTTACAGCAAAATAGCATCAGAGCCGTACTGTTTCACACACTTCTCTGCAAATACAGATCTGCAAATGCCACACACAGTCTGCAAGGGAAACTGCAGGATAGAATTCCCTCATTAATTGGTGATCCAGTTGCTCTATGAACAGAGCTGAATGACATGTACAGTTGTTGTTGCTATCTCCAAATACTCTTTTTTTTTTCATCACTTGCAAGGGTTATTAAAACCAACTGCCTTATGACCAAGAAACAAGTAAAGCAAACATGCTATTCAGATATCTAGTAAATCAACTGCAGATTCAGGATTAAGGATTTCCAGCTTCAAAAGGTCATTGTTTCTGTGCACTAGTACCCCCTCTCTCTTCATAAATTACTCACTTTTAGAATGATTCAGTGGGTCTAAACTGGCACTACAATGTAAAACTTTTGTGATTACTGTGGACTGAGACTCTCTATTCCCAGTCAGGCTGTTTGAGAACCAAACACATCTCCCTCAAAAACATGGGAAAGGAGTTCCAGAAAAATTGTATTGTTGCCATTAAAAATACATTGTTGTTGTTATATATTAGGTTTCAGTTGTACAGTACATGAGTTGGCCTCAGAATTGCAAGAGGATAAGGAGTACAAACTTACATCATGTGAGACTTAAGTGAAAGGCCTGCATTTTAGCATGGGGACAGTAAAACATTAGTACCATGATGGCGAATCTATGGCACGCATGCCAGAGATGGCACATGAAGCCATTTCTCCCAACACATGGAACACAGGAGGGAGGAGGAAGAGGCATGCTCTTGTTCCTCCTCCTTCCCACCCTCCTCAGCCTCCAGCTGCCTCTCCAGATACAGCTGAATGCTGGGGATGGCATGGGGGAGGTGAAGGAAGAGGCACGCACTTGTTCCTCTTCTTCCCCTTCACCTCTCTGGGTCTTCAGCTGTCTCTAGAGAGGCAGCTAAAGGCCCGGGAGGGCAGGGGGAAGAAGTCCCCCAACAGAAGTTCTACTCCAGATGGCAGAAGTCCCATCCCCAGAGGATGGAAGTCCCACCCCCAGCTCTGGGTAACACCCAGTGCTAGATGACCTTTTAGTTTGGGCACACAGCCCTTACAAGGTTCACCCTCACTGTATTAGTAAAAGAATCCATTGACTACAGGCCGTTATTAGTGAGCTGAAATAACTTGCTAGTTTATTCTCACTTGTTTCCTTGGGTTTCTCATATTGAACAGATGGGTTGTTATTCCTTTTAAGACAGAGATGGGGAAATGTGAAACTCTTGTAAGCTTCATTGAACAGAATAGTTTGCAAACAGCAAGATATAATTTACATTTTTTTTAAAAAAATCTTCCAATTGAAAATTGAAGACAAAACTCTCCCTCCCTCGCCACTTTGTTGTACCAGGTTAATCACAGTAGAACATGTTCTAAGTCTGCATATTTATCACTAGTAAAGCAAATTATAATGATGATGTGAAACAGATGTGGCCAACAGGTGGCATAGATGTGGTATGTTCTATGCCACATAGAACTTTTAACATATCAAATCTATGCCACCTGTTGGCCACATCTGCTTTTCATCATCATTATAATTTGTTCTACTGGTGATAAATATGTATACCTAGATCCTTTTACATACAACGACTTGAATTGATGCAATTCACACTAAGCAATTATAGTGCTGTTTCCATTTCAACTCTCATGGCAATATCCTGGAATCTTGGGGCTTGTAGTGATCCACAGGAGCTCTCTGGCTGAGAACTCTAAATGCTCTTCCCTAAATTGCCAACCTCAGACAGTGGCAGCCCCGCACCTGGTGTAACCTGGTATGGTGACGGCGGTGTGCACTCTCTCCTCCCCATGCCACCCTGTCCTTTTCCTGATGAGGAAAAAAATGGGATGGCACACAGGGAGGAGTGCACGGAAACAGCACATGGGGATGGGGAGCATGCAGGGATTGCATACATGGGGGAGATCCCAACTGGGTGCCACCCCTCTTCTGGGGTATCATCTAGTGCAGGCAACACCACTGTACCCCTCACCCCTATTATGCCATTGACCCCAACAATCCATAGGATGTTGCCAAGACTGATGAATTATAGTGTTATAATTTTGTATTGAGGAAGGGCTGCTAGTCATTTGGATACCATACTAGTTGTGTTTGAAACTAATTGTTCTTACTAATGAAAAAATAATTATCCTGCAATACTCATTGTATCTGTATCAGAGATTGAGGGGTGAACAGACAGACAGTAAGGAGCAGCCAGAAGCCACTCCTGCCCCAATCACCCCAGGACTAGAAAGACCACACACCGTGGCCCCAAATGGGGGCCTACTGCCATGGTTCCAAATGGGCTACCTAAAAAAGTGGGAAATATCCTCTTCATTTTGGGTTGTCTAACCCCAGCACAGCTTCAGTGCAGTTTGAGGCATGTGTCATCTAATCACCGTGGCCCCAAACTGTACAGAAGGTGCATTTTTTTGCCTCTGTTTCAGGCCTAAGGTTTGTTTGACTTTGCTTATTTTTTCCTGTAGGATAAGCAGTATCAACCATTTTTTTTTGGGGGGGGGGGAGTCTTTTTTAAAAAATGCTTCCCTCATTTTCCACATTTCTTGAAGCTTTTATAGATTATAATAAGCTGCACTAGTGGGGAGATAATGAGAAATGAAAACAAGCATATGCAATGTTGCTACCTCCATAATTAATTGCAAATATCACACAGTTCAGCTGTACACAGTTTAAAGCTGCCAAAACATGTAGTCTTTGTGCTGCAGTTATTCTAATGTTGCTGGTCAAAAACAGCAAACAGATGTTCAATATCTGAGAATTTTGCTAAATAATTCAAGACTAAACAAACAACAGGGCATTCCAAGCCAGTGTCAGAAAAGAACATGATGGTGAAAATAATTATTTTTAAAATCCTTCTAGTATTGATTAATATGTACACATGTTAAGTTGTGAATTGTCTGGAGAGAGAAGTTCCTTAGTTAATTGTATAAAATGCAAGGTGTTCTTATTTCCCAAGGAGTCCCCCCAGTCCACCCTGTTCTCCAACAAATCTTCTAAAGCTGATGACAATTCATTGGATGTTTTCACACGGGGCTTTTGGAGGACGCTAGCCGGCCTCCGTCCGGCCCCACTCCGGCAAAATGTCAAATTTTTCAGACGACGTCGCAGCAAGCCCCGCCCCATCCAGTGCCATCCCCGGTGCTAGCCGGCGTCAGTCCGGGGCTTGCTGCGTGTGTTCACACGATGTAGCAGCAAGCCCCACCCCCTTTAGCTCTAACTCCGGCATCAGCGCTGGAGTTGTAATTCCTTTTTTTAAAAGGAATTAGGTCGCTGCCGCCGGAGCCATTCCAGAGTGAGCGGAAGGCTCCGTTCCGGAATGGCTCCAGGCGGATTTGGACGTTTGTGTATGAAAATGTCCATTATCTTAATATATCATTTCAAAGTAAAGCCTATTTAAGTTAGGGATGGAAGGAGAGTCCTGCTGGATCAGACAAAAGACTATCTAGTTTAGCATTCTGTTTCCACAGTTGTCAACAGGATGCTTCTGAAAGCCCACAAACAGGAAAGTAAGTGCTGTAATACTCTTCTTCCAGTGTTTCCCATAACTTATATACAGGGGGGAAGAAGCATTTGGTAATTAGTAGTGGCTATTGATAGCTTTATCTTTCTTGAAATTATAGGATTCTCTTTTAGAGTCATTGAGGTTGTATGGCAATCAAAACATCTTATGAAACTGATTTAAATATGTAAGGTGTAAAGAAATATCAATTTGTAGTTTTTCTAGCACTTTTTGGGCATAGGGAACAACCACTTCATAGTATCAAAGTCATCCTCTTACTAACTCCAAAACTCTTTCAGAATTCTTTACTGGGTATCTTGGATTTTCTTTTAAGAGGCTTGACATAGCAAGGTTGTTGTTGTTTTGGAAAAGAGTTGCCTTCTTCTTTCAATCCAGTTGAGCCATTAAAAACAACAACTATCTGAATGCATACACACACACGCACGCACACACAATTTAAAAACAAGCAGCATTTCTGACAAGTTTGTTATATATACCAGAAGGATCTATCTATCTATCTATCTATCTTACAGTGAACTTAGTAAATAAATTAGCTTTCAATTTTGGGAAGTGAAAAAGGGAGAAGCTGAAATGTTTTGCTTATGTACATATTAAATTCTCTTTGTCAGTCACTCTAGCACAACCACACACACAAACACACCAGAAGAAGCAATTCTTGCTGATGGGAGGGAGGAGAGACAGTCCAAGGAAGTTCACTTTGTGTTTAGAAGCTGACGTAATTTGGTTCTGATGGTTCTGGGCTGAATTTGCACTAATCTTACACGTAGGGTCAATTTGCATTACAAATTTGCATTGCCATATACATATATCATACTCAGCTCAAAGCATACTAGGCTGGGTTACCACAATACTTGTGCATATGAAAGAGTGAAAAACCTTCCCACTGCACTATACCCTGTCTGTGCCACTGACATTTCCCATTTGCTGTCGGTGGTATTTGCTTCATTAATTCAATAAGATAGGTTGGTGATCTTTATTCATTAAAACTAATATAATAACATCCAGAAGAGGGTACATTGAGCATTCTGCTACTGCCTGGCAGGCAAGACAAACTAAATTTACTATGTTTGAGCTTAGGCTCATCCCTGCAGGAGCTAAGGACTTTATTGGGAGGTTTATATTAAAATTGGTTAGCACTGAGTTGATCAGATTTTGGTGAAATGGAGGGACTGCTGCTGGCATTGTTATGAAGCTCTCTGTCTGCTCTTGCATTGAAGCAGTCAGCTGAAATTAGCCCAGCTAGTTAGCAGTCAGCTTGGCAGAAACCCTCAAAGCAATTGTCAGCATAACTATTAAACTTTTAGAGGGGCTGGGGTGTGGAGGACATCAAACAGCTTTCATATGTGACATACAAGACCAGTACCCTGAAGAACTTTAATGCCGAACGAATGTGATCATCTTTCTAAATATATATTGATATACTTATGGTTGTCCATGAGATAAATTTGGAAGAAGTTGCAATTTAACCATCCACTGTAGTATATTTTAAAATCATAAACTTAATAGGTTGCCTTTTCAACATGATGTTTCAGTTGAAGATCTACAATTTGTTCTTATGTATGGACTATATTTTTATTAACCTAACTTCTGGCTTCAGTATTTTAAGTTCTGGATTGCATCTCTGATGTGTTTTGCATTTAGGTTAGATGGTAAACAAGATGGCATTTTTGATCTTTTCCAGTTTAATGATTAAATGACTAGCTAGATCTTTAATGAGACATATTGAGATGTAAAAAAAATGTCAGTTTAATTTTCATGCTGGGACTTTCATCCCAGTTCTTTACTGAGACTTCAGCAATATCTTCTTTTTCATTTCCCTGTGGAAATTATTATAAACCTGTGGTGAGAGACCACCAGAACAACTTGCCAGCAATGTAAAAATAAAATGGTGCTACAAAGATGGAGGGTCTTATTGCATGAGAAAAGGATTCCAAAACAAAGTGGAAGAATAGCAAAATAGTGGAATAGACAGTCAAATGAAGTTTTCCAGTGTGACAAAAGGCAGACTTCCTCAGGAAGAGAATGGAAGTGCTACAGCCTACAATGGCATGTGGACAGTTTCAGGAAAAGTTGCGACTCTCCTTCTCCATTTCAGCTTTCTTTTCTCATGTGATAAGGCTTCTAGTGGTTATTGACATATTATGTATTATGTATACATCATATAATTAAAGTGGGCATAAAGTGATCATGAGCCTCTGATGTTGTCCCCCACTAAGAAGCTCAGGTTTACTGAGTAATACTTTTAGCTAGTTAGCAACATTAAGCTCTTACGTAAACAGATACAGCAATACACTCTCGCAGCACCATAAACACCTTTGATCCTGTGGGGATGTCCACATTCCTTGCAGGATTTGGCAAAGGGGTTTCTATCACACTCCTGCTTATTGCACACAAGGGGAAAGTAGCATCATCCCTTTCCATTCTGTAACCCCTTTAAGCAGCTCACTGTGGCCCCATTAACACTTGTGTTTTTGTGCTGGGTAGATCCAGGCAGTTTTGTTGAGGCAATACTGAATCTGACCCAAATAGAAGTTCACATTACAATTACCCCTATCAAATATCTGTGGTGCAATTTAACCCTGTTAAGTTCACACTGACCAAAGTACAGATTAAAAATAGAGCCTCGTTATCAATCACATTTGATCATTTTCAGGGTTGTTTTTTTTTTTCTGTTGATCAAATGATGCATATCTATGTCACACTGTTTGGACAACCCTCCCAGCCTTGGAGGATGGGGAGGACAAGCCTTTTGGAGGACCCCTTGGCATGAAACCCCAATGATAACTTTTCCTTGGGGGGATCCTCCCCCTGCCAGCCTCAGATGATGGAGAGGACAAGCCTTTTGGAGGACCCCTTGCCATGAAACCCCCATGAGAGCTTCTCCTTGGGGATATTTTCCTCTGCCAGCCTCTGGCTGGAGTATAAAATGACCATGCATTGAAGACATAAAAATGCAAAGGTCCACACTTTCTCTCAGAAAAACAAACAAACAAATAAACAAACAAACAAAAACAAAGACTCTCCTTCATCAGCTTGGGCAACATCTGAACATCTGGGCTATGCCATAGTTGAGGGGAAAAAGCAAGAAAGAGGGGAAAAGTTGAGCGGTTGTTTAAAGGGACCGGGAGCAGAAAATTTGAAATCATCAGAGCCTGCAACTAGGCGCGAGCACAAAAATGGCACTTGCCATGGACTCCGACCTGTGAGAGGGGATAGGCACCCCTCTGCCCACCCTCTTGCTAATTAATTCCTCCCTTCAGGAAGCCCTGGATAGAACAGCACCCTGGCAAAACCCATTGTTTTTTTTCCAAAAGGCACGGGGTGTGTGTGTGTGCAATATCAGAAAACCCACAATGAATGGGATTTGCCCCAGGCCTACCCCATTCAGGTGTGCAAAACCTAGCACCAGTGGGAACTACCCACTGTTAAACTGGTTTGCAAACCAGTTTATAATGTAGTGTGAATGGCCCCTGTATCTTCTAGAAAGCATGGGCATAAATATATAAGCTTTAGACAGGAGCAGATTCATTTGCCATAAGGGTTCTTAATACAAAAAAAAAAAATCTGCTTTTCTTTCTGGGACAGATTAGGGCAATTCTAGCCTAAGGAACTAGGAGAAGCCTATTGCCAGATATAAAAGAGAATCTGAATGTATAAATGTGATGTATACACAAGATTTTATTCCTCAAGGAAAAGTAATAGTGCCACTCTATTCTGCTTTGGTCAGGCCTCACCTGGAATACTGTGTCCAGTTCTGGGCACCACAATTCAAAAAGGATGTGGAGAAACTGGAGCGTGTCCAAAAGAGGGCAACTAAAATGGTGAAGAGTCTGGAAACCAAGCCTATGAGGAACGACTGGGGATGTTTAGCCTGGAGAAGAGAGGGCTGAGGGAGCTGGGGATGTTTAGCCTGGAGAAGAGAAGGCTGAGAGGTGATATGATATCCATGTTTAAATATTTGAAGGAATGTCATATTGAAGCTTGTTTTCTGCTGGTCCAGAGACAAGGACCCAAAACAATGGATGCAAGCTACAGAAAAAGAGATTCCACCTCAACTTTAGGAAGAACTTACTGACAGTAAGGGTGCTTCAACAGTGGAACACACTCCCTTGGAGACTAGCGGAGTCTCCTTCCTTGGAGGTCTTTAAGCAGAGACTGGATGGCCATCTGTCGGGGATGCTTTGATTGGGAGTTCCTGCATGGCAGGGGGGTTGGACTGGATGGCCCTTGTGGTCTCTTCCAAATCTATGATTCTATGATTCTATAATAATTTGGGAAATAAAACCTCAATATTCCTCAATAAATTTGATTCATTGGATGTTTCCAGTTTCTTTTGCCTATGCTGGCAGATCCAACTAACTGGAAGGGAGATAGGCTTTTCTAAGCTGAAGGGACCCTATAAGCATTTCTCTGCTGAAAATATCCTCTGTATCCATTAACCACAAAATAAAAAAAAAATCACCCAACAGCTTTGTTCCAGCTTGATAAATCTTCAGATCCTGATTCCAACCTAGAAAACAAACTCTAAGGGTGGTGAGTATAACTCCACCCACCCCCACACTAACATGTTTGAAATTTGACAGGAGTAATCCTTCTTGAAGAAACTACCATGTCTCCTGATTTCATGATTTGTGTAGAAAAAAAAAGGAAAAGTTATGACAACTTTTTCCCCCAGTGGAAATCAACTGGTGGTCACAGTTCAAAGCTCAAACCACTACTCCTTGCTGACTATTATGAAAATGTATATCTCCTTATTGCTGACTACGGTGACAGGGTGGTCACCCTGGGAAAAGCTGTGCTTTTTATTGGGCGATTGTATGTAACTTTTAGAACTGCAAAATTCCTGGCTTTAATAATAATAATAATAATAATAATAATAATAATAATAATAATAATAATAATAAATTTCATTTATATACAGCCCGGTGGCGAGCCAATCTAGGTGGTTTACAAAGCTAAAATACATGCAACTTAAAATAGTATAACTCCCTCCCCCCTTAAAAGTCAATTAAACTACATATCAATTAAAACCAACTACAATTCAACTTACAATAAAACAAAGTAAAATACAAATCAATAAAACCCCTGCGATTTCAGTTCTAAAGGGGGGCTGAGAAGGCAATCCTGAAGAGAGGGAGATCCAAGGTCCAAAAGTCCCGAGGCCCGGCATTTAGTCTGGAAAGGCCTGCTGGAAGAGATCCGTCTTGAAAGCCTTTTTAAAGCTGTTCAAAGATGTTAATTGACGGATCTCATCCTGCAGGTAGTTCCAGATCCTGGGGGCGACAACAGAAAAAGCCCTCTGGGAGGTCACCGCAAGCCTAGATTTTTGAGGCTGCAGAAAATTCCTCCTAGAGGAGCGGAGAGCGCGGGGAGTATTATATAGGAAGAGGCGGTCTCTGAGATAGCTTGGACCCAAGCCATTTAGGACTTTAAAGGTGATAACCAACACCTTGTACTGGGCCTGGAAACCAATGGGCAGCCAGTGGAGGGACCTCAAAACTGGAGTAATGGACACAAGTATAGGCTTTGACCCTATACTTGTGTCCAAAGCAAAGCAAGCAGCTTCATTTATATGCCACTTCATATCACACTATGGGATGTCTAAGCGGTTTACAACTGTAAGCTCATTGCCCCCCAACAGTTGGCTACTCATTTTATCGACCTTGGAAGGATGCAGGCCTGAGTCTAGCCTGAGCCCTGGATAGTATTGAACTCGCAACCTTGTGGTCTATGAGTGAGTGGCTGCAGTACAGGCATTTAACCACTGTACCACAAGGGCTCTTTGTCCAAAGACCAAAGAGCTGTTTGCTAATTACAATCACATTTTTACTGACTGACTATCAGTCACTAAATTTCTAGCAGGCACTAATGTAAACCTTCAGTTGAGCATTCAGAAAGACAGTTTAGGCATCCAAATAAATTATAAAGTTATCAAATGAATGAGAAAATAAGAAATACAAGAACTCTGGGTGTGAATGATTTTCAGTGTCTCACTCTCTGCTAGTCTAGAAATTTGGCAACTGATGGAAAATTTCATTGGAAGGGACAGAATTCTTATTGTGGGGAATGCCTTTATTCCCTTTTCTAACCATAGCTATACTCCTGATTATATCTCTCTAACAATATAATGCTGTTTTTAAAATGATGGAGGGGAAAACCTTTCTAGCTGTCATAAATATTCTTCCATCTTTTTGAGTGAATCTTTCTGAGGACTGAGAAAAGATGGAAGAACCACAGGGAAAACAGACTGGAATAATTGTATGCCTGTTTTAATGCAGCTCCCTGCTAGAGGCATTTTGTCTTTAATATGTGAAGGACAATAGACATGAATGGCAAGAACATGATGGAAGGGACTGGCTCAATGATATTGTCTTGCTCTCTTCCTCATGGCTTTCTAACTGGGTGTGTATATATGTGTTGTGTGCAAACTCTGACAATGGAGAAGTATAATTGCCCAAATAGAGTTTTGGGATTAATACTGATTACAATCAAAGTGCTTTACAAAAAAATCAGTTGCCAGCTGATTACCTTGGCCATACAGGACATACACTATGAGCAAGAAAGACTGAATGGTCTCAAAAAGGGATAAATGCACAAAGTGCTGAGCCAACATTTCAGTTTTTTTCTAAACATTTCCACTGATCTTTAGGTCACTATGCTTAATAAAAAAGAAAGTCCTCAAGTCTGTGGTATTTTGATTGCCCAAGAAAAAGATGTTATGTCATAATTCAGTGTAGTTAAGTCCCACTGAAATCAATGTTGCTTGAACATGCTCAACTGTGCAGGGTTTTGAACTGTCATAATAATATAATCAAGGTGATAGAATAAGGATTTTAGTATGACCAATTGGGATGTAGGGCATCATTTCAAATGGATTCATTTGGAACTGGAAAATTATTATCTTTAAAAATATATCAAGGGAAAATCTGAACAAGTTGCCATTTAGACTTCATTAACAAATAACGATTATTCATCAATAATAATAATAATAATAATAATAATAATAATAATAATAATAATAATAATAATGCTTTTTTGGGGGATGCCCCCCAAATAATTGTCCTTCTTTCATTGAAATTACAGCAATTTTCTGACAAGTTATTGGAGTTTATCACATGGCAGGCACAGTGTCCTTCTCCCGTAATTTAATCAAATTTAAATTGTCATAATTGCAATTTAAATCATAATGGAGCCATCCCCGCATGCATATCCTGTCAGAAAAGCATAATGGACCCATCATTTGGTAATAATGGGAACTTCCGTTAGAGTGCAGGTGGAGGAAAACTCGACTCTTATCTGATAGAACTCGCCATAGGAACTTTCTTTGTTTGTTCCTATCGGGAGGCAATATGTGCAGTGAAGAGAGCCTTCTCCTCTGCATGTATTGCGTCTGCAGAATCCCTTCCAGCAGAGCTGTTTAAGGTGGTGAGGGAGATGACGCAGGTGCCCCC
>JAIPUX010001232.1:87519912-87535111 GCA_020142125.1 Phrynosoma platyrhinos | reverse complement strand
TTCCAGGCCCAGTACAAGGTGTTGGCTATCACCTTTAAAGCTCTAAATGGCTTGGGTCTAAGTTATCTCAGGGACCCGCGGTGCAGCTTCCTGGGGCGGCCCATGGCCACCCGTCTGCTTCTCCCCATATACACATTTAGATGGGAGCAAGCCACATTGATTTCAGTTGGGCATACTTCTGAACCAACTTATAGAGCAGGGGTAGGCAACCTTTCCCCTTTAAGGGCCGAGGGACTTCAGATCCCAGAATCCCAAGAGCTATTGGCCAACATGGGACTATTGGCCAACATGGCTGAGGCTTCTGGGAGTTGAAGTCCCTCGGACCTTAAAGAGGAAAGGTTGCCTATCCCTGTTATAGAGGATTATTGTCTTTGAGGGTACTTAAATCCACAATGTGCCAAGTTAATTATTAAAGTATTTATGAACCACTTTTCTGGCCATGAAGAGTCTCAGAGTTCTTAATGTGTATGAGATATAATCATGGGCACTACCAAGTGAAACAAAGGTATACTTTCCATGCTAATCTTTTAAGATCCTTTCTTAAAAGTGGTTCACATTTAAGTTTAAACAAAAAGTTCAGTTTAATTTATCCTTCTTGATCCTTCTATTGTTTCAAGATCCAGAAAAAGGAGGGGGAAAAAGATCCAAAGGAAATAATCTTCCTCCTGAGCAATGCCTTGGCATCAGTGCCTGAGGAATGCCTTGCTAATATGGTCAATAAAATCATCTTGCGGTAGCACAAGTCTACAAAGCAGCCAATAGAAATGTTTAAATTGTAATGTAAAATTTTAAAATCCACCAAACATGCATGAAACACCATTAAAAAGATGGATGCAAGCAGGCAAAAATTATCACAAAATCAGCAACCAATAAACCCCAAATGGATTACACAAAAAAGAACTATATTGCTTTGTTTTTGGAGAGCCAACAAAGAAGTGATAGCATTGTGACTGTTTGGGAACCACTATTGCAAAGGTCCTGTGCCTCATCAAATAGCAGAAGGACAAGTTCAAGTGTCTGAGAAAGAGCCTTAAGGTATAGGTTCATATCTTGAGAATAATAAAAAGCCATTGAATTATGGTTGCAATCATTTGTAATTGTGCTGTATCATAATAATTGAATAGATATTTTAGCTTTCAGATGACAAGGATTTATGTACCAGCTGAGGCAAAATTTATTCAGTTTGTTGTTGTTGTTGTTTTAACAGGAAGAGGCCAGCAATACCATCAGGTGGAGTGAAACAGCTGCCTCAACCAGCTGGTTTTGCAATGTGAATAAAGCCAATGTTAATTTTTTTTTTTTTTTTTTTACTGGCAAGGAAGAGAAGAGAATACACTTGTGAGATTATTATTGGCATGAATGCAAACCAGTCTTGTGTACTCTGGTGAGAATCCTATTGGAGCAATATATTGACATTCCAATTTTCCAGGGTTGTATAGTGGTAGACAGAAAAAGTAGATAAAATCTGCCAGGTCAGGCAAACTGTTTCCAGAGGTGCAGGTGGAAGGGAGCAAAATGAGGGCATTGCCCCTCCAAATAAGACTTCTGTTTCTCTATGAAATTTCCCTTCATTTCCAAATTTCTAGCATTATAGAGGACTATATACTCAAAAGTGCCCTTCCCTAGGACTCTTATATTTGCCATCTTTATGTTCCTGTGGCAATTTTGCCTGCCCCTTTTCTTGGATGCCTAACTTGTAGTTCAGTTTGATTTATTTAAGTTTTAAGTTAATGCAGCACTAGAAATCTGGGGACTGAAGGAAACTTTCATGGGGGAGGTGTGAAACTTCTCTTACAACTGCTGTGCTGGCCACCTTTATCTTCCTGATACCATTACTATGATATACACTGCCATTCCCTTCTTCTTTTGCATCATGTATTTTTAGATTGTAAACCTGAGGGCAGGAAACTGTCAAATTAGCAATCTGAAACTTCTCTGAGAGTCTTAGGGGGATGGGCAGCCATGGGCCGCCCTGGGATGTGGCGGATTGGGGCTGATGCTGTCCCACGCCTCAGCCCTGATCCTCCCTTTCACTGCCTGGGAAAGGAGCACTATTCCACAAGCTGCGGCTCTTCTGCTCCCCTTCCGGCTCAGTGTGTTCAGACGTCATCGGAGCGCCCATCATGTGGAAGGGTGGGTGCTCCGATGACATCCTCAGGAAGGGGATGGGGTGCCCTGCATCCGGCTTCCCCTCCAGAATGTTATAAATACTCTAAATAAATAAATACTAATGCCAGAGTTGTGGTAGCCTGTTGCATCAATGGGATTCTGGCCTATGTATTTGGACTCATGGGGCCTCTGCAGATGGGCAGCACAGAGCCACCCCAAGAAGTGGTGGATTGGGGCTGCAGCAACCCCACACTGTGGCCCCCATCCTCCCTTTTGCCACCCTGAAAAGAGTGGCAAAATGCAGCTCCTTTTAGAGGCAGCAAAAGGCCACCCTACGAGCCCACACCGTGACTCTTCATCACCCTTTCGGTGCAACGTGTTTAAACACTGTGCCGGGAGGGCATCAGGATAGCGTCGGCATGGGGTTGGGGCAGTCAGTGTGCAGCTGCCCCACCCCAACTCTACTTTCAGGCTGGCCCTTTGGGCTGGTCTGCAGAGGCCCATACACAGGGGGAACGTATTTTGGGAGGTATTATTATTATTATTATTATTATTATTATTATTATTATTCAGAAATATCTTGGTATACAGATAGCAAGATGGCTTGGCTCATCTTTTCCATTCTACAACTGATAAATGTTAATCAAATCACCAAATTACTATTTTCTTTACTTCTGTGCTGATGGAAGACACATTTCTAAAAAGCCTTGAGAGAGGCAGCTTATAATTTTTGTTTGTTTGTTTTAAGTTGCTCTGTTTTTTTAATATTAAGACTGTATGAAATGCAATGTACTTTTCTTTGAATATGTGTATAAATTTATATATTTATAAACTTTAGCAGTTATTAAAGACATAACTGATGGCTTTTTGTGTATGAGGCTGCAGTCAACTAGGCACACATCTAACAATTCAGAAGTTACAAGTATGCTTACTATCTTTGTTAACTGGTACTTGAAGCTGTTCAAAATCTGGGTAAATTTCAAGAGAACTGTTATAAGTAGTCTTGACACATTTGTTGTATTGGTGACTTGGTTTCCATGTACAGTATGCTGCCTGTTGCAGTAGAATAACAGGGGCAATAAGATGACTGATTCATATACTGGAGTATTTAATCTAAGGGGTTTATTTTGATATTTTTATACTAGTGTTGAAATAAGCAAGACAGTACATTTTATAAAGATTATTATTTTTAAAATATATATTTTAAGTATTTTAGCCTGAGACTGTAATTAAAATTTGAAATAATGTTAAATGGATAACTAATTTGATTTGGGTGTTTGCAGGTGCATATATGATTTTATTTTCTGTGTTGTATATATTGGTGATAAACAGCCTTGATAATAAACAAATGAAGTTGTGAGCATTATCCTTAGGGCTTCTTTTGGTAACTTGCAGCAGTATGATGTGCATGATGATTCAGTGTGATAGAGTCTTTTTGTCAATTTGGCTTATGTAAAGGCTGGGATATCATGTTGGCAGAGCCTTTGCTTAAATTGCCAGTAGCAATGCTACTCCTGCAAGCACCCACTTGGCTGGTTTGTCTTTGCTTTTTTAGGTTAAAAGTCCAGGTGGATTCTCTAATTTTAGTTTTATAAATTGGGCTTTTATAAATGTGCTTAGTTTCTTGTCTGTCAGCTGGAATTGCTTTTATGAAGTTCACTGGTATCACTGGATTCAAGTCCTTTAGTCAGGTTTCAGCTATAACTCCTGCTTGAAGGTCCCATCTAGCTTCTGTAACCAGAAAAACACAAATCCTTTGAGTTACCCATCTGTATTCATGCAAGTAAAAAAAAATGGGTATGTGTGCCTTCCAGTCTTCTGTTAACTTATGGTAACCCATGAATTTCATACAGTTTTCTTAAGCAAGGGAGTAGCCAGAAGTGATTTGCAATTTCCTTCCTCTGAAATACAGGATACAATACCTCATATTCCTTGGTGGGTCCCCCTTCCAAGTACTAACCAGGCATGACCCTGCTAACCTTCCAAGCTTACCCTCCATGTCATCTGACATTATCTGGCCTCAGAGAGAATGAAAGGCAGGCCCAGCTCCATCAGGCCTAGCCTAAAGTAAGAATTTGAGCCCTCCCTCCAGTCCATCTGGCATGGTCCAGGCCTCAGAGAGAGAGAGAAGAACCTGGACTTATTTCCCTTCCACACTGCCATTCCCTTCTCCTTTTGTGTCATGTCTTTTTTAGATTGTAAGCCTGAGGGCAGGGAATTGTCTAATTAACAATCTGTAAACTGCTCTGAGAGCCTTTGTGTCTGAAGAGCAGAATATAAATACAATAAATAATATAATATAATATAATAAGTTTCAAGGCAACAAACTTCTTGATGTCAGGCTTTATCTTCAGGAAGACACATTGTCTTTTTTTTACTGGTCTTTCAATGGAATGAATGGATTTACTCTCTCCACATTGTTATGCTTCCACTATTTCATTAGTCCATGGTTCCCATTCTGATTAAAAACAAACAAACCTGCACATGGAAACAAAGACTCCATTTCTGCAGGGGGACAATTGTCTTTTCCTGTTAATAGAGCAGAAATCAAAAATGAATATAAAAATTATTAATGATTTCATAATACTTTAATTGCTACTCATAATACACTATAGTAAGATATTGTGCAAAGAAATACAAAACTTTCCCACTCATTTTCTCATTTACTGCTTCTCTATTTCAAACTGAATTTCTTTCTGTCAGGACAATTAAGAGATACAGAGGTTTCAAACTTTCAGAAAATACATTTTCCTGAAGTACAAGTGTGTGTGCTTCCCACAAGCATTCCTGAGATAAAGGATTCACACAACTTCTCTATAAATTGAAATAATGCCAAATGTGGTCATGAGATTATGTGGGCTGATCTCCTGCCATAGTCATCCTGGACTCTTTCAACAAGCAGGGTGTCCATAATGGCTCTACAAATGCACTAATAAATTAACATAGAACTTCAGTAATTTATGAACATACCTGAGCCACAAGCCCTTTTTGGCATATCTGAAACAGTGGAATTGTGATAGCTGGTCATGTCAGCCTCCAGAGACCCATCATTTTCCTTGAGCATTCTTCCAATGTGTTGATGAGATGGCTGTGATTATGATGGGGGGGGGGATTCCTCCTTTCCCAAAATAAAATTATGTCAATATTTGTATTTTGCCTAGCTCTCTTTGTCAATATCTCTCTTTGCCTTTCATCATATGCAGGTGAAGTAGTGGGTTTTTTGATTCAAGGCCCGGTGGGCCAATTGCATGATGGCCAATTCGTAGAGATTTTTCCCCCAGGAAATATGTTTGAGAGAGTTTCTCTCAATTGATATCAATGGATTTGCTGTATGTTTAGATTCAGCATTCCAACTGGAGTTTAGGAATATGGTAGTTGAAGAATTTGTTGTTTGTTAATTTTCATGCTTACATCTGTATATCCTGAATGAATGTGTTCAATGGAACATAGGTATCCTCAGGATATCTCACTTCTATAAACTTGGTAGTACTATTATCAGTTCAAATTGTGGACCAAAATGTGTTTAACATATGAATTTCAGGATAAAATACATTTATAAATATATAGTTTTACAGAAAATGCATTTAGATGTGTGGAGTGAAGCAGACCGGCATGAAGGAGCAGCCAGAGGCCACTGTGGCCTCAATTGGGCTGGGACCACAGTGACTGGATAGCCCACTTCCAAAGCAGGCTGCTGGCAGGGTCCCAAATGGGCTGCAGGCAGAAATGGATTTTCTCCACTGCTTTGTGGGCCGGGTCTTGCGGCCTCTGTGTGACTTCTGGCCACTATGGGGGTATGTGTCATGTAAATGCCATGTCCTTGAAGTGGCCGTAAGTTGATCTATTTGGCCCATCTGTTTGGGCCTATATTTTGTGTTATGTTAGAAAATACAGATTTTTATGTAGATAGATAGACAGGGCAGATACAACATGGAAAAAGATGGAATGGAGTCAGTACAAATAATATGGATGAAAAATTAAAGTGATGAGTCCATTTATATGAAATGTATAAGTTGCCTTGATCTCTTGGAACACTCTGCATCAGCTTCAGTTGATGTATCTTTTTTGGCTACGGCTGATTACGTTTTCCTAAGATCTGCATGAGCTATGATATCTTAGCTGTTACCTCTTAGGTTTTATAAAAGAGCAAAATATTATCTTCTCAGGGAACATTGGTCAAAGTGCACATTTAATGTATTATGAAAACAACAATTCCAATATAATAGCATGCTTTCCCCAGCTAATAAAGTATTTTGAAATTGCATGGTCTATCAAAAGAATGAAGAAAACAGTTCATCAGACATATTTACTTGCATCACCCAAAATATAAAATTTGGATAAAAATATAACTGTTGGTGGTTTTTCCTCAGATGTTGTTACCAATAGTGCATTTTTTCTGAATTTTGAAGTGTATGATTACCACATGATCCCAGGTGGACTCTGCATCAAACTCCATGTGCTTCCATAGCAGGGCATAGAGGTGATGCCCAGGTCAATTGGAGAACTGGAAAATCCCCAAATCACAGAGCTAGGCAGACAGTGTGGGAGTCGCAAATGGGCTCTCATCACTTCCATAATCACAGGGATGAGCAATAATAGCCAAGATGTCTCACCTGATGGGCTAGCCAGACAATACAATCCCCTCTAATTTCCCCTTGAATATTGCCAGACCAGATAAACCTCAGCTAGGGAATCTAACACCTTTGTCTAAACCTCAGCAAACAATCTAAGTTATAGCTAAGCAATCTAGCGAACCTTAGCGAAACAATTCAAGCTATTGTTAAGCAATCAAACTTCATTTGTCTACGCTTTTAGCCAAGCAATCAGGTACTTCGACAGAAGCTAGATTTTTCCTTTAAAAGTCCCTGGATTCTTCTCGTCAGTGTTGCTAGTCTGAGTGCAGAGGGACCTCACGTGACTCTGTTCTCTGATCTGGCTACCAGTACCTCTGTCCAACCCATGCTCTCAGGATGGTTGTGTCTCATACTCCTTCACCCAATTGGACTCTGGAAGAGGCTTCATCAGTAGTAAGTATTACAGCAGCATTGCCTCGGCAACTAACCCTTGATTTCCCTAAGCCCTGTAAGTTTTTGTGTGTGTGTGTGTGTGTGTGTGTGTGTGTGTTTGCTGTGTGATTTTCTACTGTTAAATAAATAATACTTTAATTGGAGAATCCTGCCTCTGCATCAACTCTCAGATTCACCGGACTCTTGGTATACACATGGAAGACAGTCTTGCAGGGTCCTTGTAGCCTATCTCCTCTTGATTTGAGCTAAATAAAATTCCCCATAGACTTTTGGCTACATTTGGGTGGAGAATGTAGACATTAGATTCCTTTCCCCCAGAATAAAAAATTAATCTCCCTGAAGTCTGTGCACTCTGACCACACTATCGAAGTGTTCAGATCCCAGATGTAGAGAGCATGGGAATTGAGAGAAATTGCTGCAGACACAAGTGCAAATAGGAAGGTGTGTGAGTGTGAGTCTTGTACGGTTGGTCGTAAGGGCAGAGGGCTATCTTAGGCTAGCTATTTTTCTTTGTTGTGGGTTGAGAAGAAAGCCTCCCCTTTCCATTTAGGAATCCTAAACCCATAATCCACACTAGAACAGTCAAAAAGCCACCTTGGTTGAGCAGAGGTAGGCAAAGGTGAAAAGACATCTCTTCTGGAGGCTGTACAACCTGAGGCACAAGGTAGGGTCGCTGAAGGGATGAGGTGGTCCCACTCAAATCAAGCCAGGAGGACGTGTTCCCAAAAACTCAAGGAAAAAAACTGAGGGGCTGGGGTCTAACTGGGGTCCATGTTTCTGGTGTCTGCTAGGAACCTACCAAGGGAGGTCAACTGAGGAGGATGGCCACACCAGGGCTTCCCAGGACAAGGGTAGCAGGGGCAAAGTGGTCCCAAACCAGTAGCTAGCAGGGTGAGGTGGTCCCTCTTAGGCTAGCAGGGGTGAGGTGGTCCCAAAATTGGGAGGCAGTAGAGAAAGAGACCTGGAGAGTAGGTAGAGGTAGAAGCAGAGATGGAAGGAGCTAAGCTATTTAAGGAAAAACAGACCCAGGACAGGCTGCAGAAATGGATCCTCAAAAAGGGGCCCAATCCATGGATGCCTGGAGGATTCCTCATTGATGATCCATTTGCGACTCTCCTGGGGGCTTTTAACTTAAAGGCAGCTAAGAAGGGGACAAAGAGTATTCCCCAAACTGAGAAAGATAGGTGGGTGTCGTAGGGGGTGTGGATGGTGGCTCACGATGCCATAGAGAAATACAAAAAACAAAAATTAGAGGCGGATATATCCAAAAGGCAAATCAGGGATCTGGTCACCCAGATTAGAGAAAAGTTGATTGAGAGCACCCTAGCATGCAGAACAGCCAATGAAGCCAACCTGAGAGCAGATAGATTAGAAACAGAGAATTTGGTCCTAAAAATTAGGATCAAAGAATTGGAAGCAAAATTAATAATAATAATAATAATAATAATAATAATAATAATAATAATAATAATAATAATAATAATAATAATAATAATAATTTATATAAAATTGAGTCAGGCAAAACAAGTCACCAACTTCATTCTGTCCCAAAAGGCAGAGGAGGTCACACAAGCTGACCACTCAATGTGCGAGGCCCAAATTAGAGAGTTAGAGGAGAAGATAGGTTTATAGTGACCACAGTACAGCCTAACATCTTAGAGCTCGCCACACAGATGAAAATCCTAAGAGATAGTCCATGGCCGCAAGAGGCTTGGACACCCCTCCCTACAACCCTCAATGGAGCCCCCCAAAAGGGAATGAACCCACCAAGGATGTGCTGCTGGCATTTCATTAAATCCAGTGAAAACCCAGAGCACAGAGTAGCCATCTCGGGAAGCTAAACCCACAGACAGGCATCCAATGGACATCTACTATCATACTCACATACGTCAAGGCCCATGGACTTTTGACTACAGTGTCCCTACAAAATGAGCTGTGGTCAGTGGAAACTACTTAAAAGGTGCCCTTGCCCATAGGCTTGCTTGCAGTTATGTGACTTCTTAAAAGTTTACTGTTTTTTTCACTTCCTTGAATCAATTGACTTCCCATTTAAAAAGTTTGACAGTACCTAGTAAATCATGCTTGAAAGATGCAGTGTTAATAGTATAACAACCTTGTTTTTCCCCAAATAGCTAAAAGTGTTTCAGCTGAAGTATTTGATTAACAATAAAATTCACCAGAGCACACTTAATTTGATTAACATTTATTTTGAGAAAAATACAATACTTTACTTAGGAATTATATTTATTTGGATAGGTGTTGGTATTTTAAGAAGTGACAATTCAGGGGGGATGCAGACAGGCAGCCGTGAGCCGCCCTGGGAAGCGGTGGATTGGGGCCGAGGCTGCCCCACACCTCAGCCCCAATCTTCTCTTTTACTGCCTGGGAAAGGAGCACTAAAATAGAGCTCCTTTCACAACTTGTGAAAGGGGCACTTGAAGAGCCATCATGCGGCTCTTTTGTGCCTCTTCCAGCTCAGTGTGTCTGGACACTGAGCCAGAAGGATGTCATCGGAGTGCCCACCATGTGCAATGGTGGGTGCTCTGATGACGTCCTTGGGAAGGGGTTGGGGCGCTCGGCGTAAGACTTCCCCTCCCCTTCCTTGCCTCTAAGACGGCACAAAGCGCCATCTGCAAAAGGGGTCAGTTGCATAAACTTAGCTGGCATTATTTAGAAGTAAGGAGAAGGGAACTACCAAGCCACTGAAAACTGTTAACAATCTAATTTAGGATATATAAAGGACTGTATCCTCAGAAGCATATGTCCATTTTTATGATACTGAGCTGTGGAATGAATTACAATTCTGAATTTAGATTAGGTTTGTATTCTAGTTGCCTAGTTTGAATTATATTTTATCAGGGGTATAGTCATGGGGGAGGTAAAATGAGGGTATTTTCCCCAAATAAGAATTCTGCCACTCTCTGTGTAATTTTCCTTCAGTCCCCAAATTTCTAGCAGTGCAGAAAGTGAGATGCTGAATGTATCTACTCTAGAACTAATGCAGTTTGATACCACTTTAACTGCAATGGCTCCATCCAACAGAAACCTGGAATTTTTAGTTTTGTTAGGCACTAGCACAAGGCTAAAGACCTTTTAAAACTACAAATCCCAGGATTCCATAGGACAGAGTTATAACACTTAAAGAGATGTCAAATGCCACTGAAAACCATTCACACTTAGAACTTTTTGATTTGCTATCTTCATAGTCCCTTGGTAACTTTGCTTGGCAATTTTCTTTGGATGCCTGATTTGTATCTTCTTCCCCCTCAAACACGGGCCATTACTTCTTTATCCACTTTCAAATCTGAGTTAAAGTCTATTTTGTTCAGGGAGGCATTCCCTGGTATTGTTTGATATATATTTGTTTTCTCATTTGGGTTTACAGTGGGTGGATGTTGTTATTAACTGTTGTAATTGTCTTTGTTTAAATTGATTTTTATTATTCTGCTCATTGTTTTAACTTAGATTGTATGCCTCTGGCAGGTTTTATTTGTTTTATTATTTGTTTTATTCTTGATTGTCTTTGTACAGTGCTGAGTACACTGATAGCGCTCTATAAATAATAATAATAATAATAATAATAATAATAATAATAATAATAATAATAATAATAATAATAATAATTCTAAAGGCTCAAAGTTCTAGGTTACTGAAATTCTAGAAATGTGAAGGCTGAATAAAATTTTATTGGATGCCACTTTGTTCTTTAAGAGGATAATATACTCTGTGCTAATAAAGCTGTGTCTCTATTCAGTCTGTCTCTGCTGCACCTTCAAGACTGTGAAATTTAAACATACAACTTAGGGGGGTTGCAGACTGCCAGAAATAGTGCAAATTGAGTCCACTTTTAGGGTTAGAGTTAGGGAATCATGGGAACTGTAGTTTATTGTAGCACCAGAGCTCTTTGACAGAGAAGGCTCAATGTCTCAGAAAAAAAAAAATTCCCATGATTCCCTAGCACTAAACCTAACCCTAAAAGTATACTCAATTTGCTCTATTTCTGGCATAGTGTGTATATTTGGGGGATCCAATAAGTGTGCATTTTTGATTTCAGACTGATTGAAAAATCCCAGAGTTTTTTTTTCCTGTTAATTCCATTTTTAGACAAGGATAAATAAACCAACATGGGGAGCTGGTATATAAAAGCCTGTAGTCATACCAGGAGCTAACAGAAAATATCCTGAGACAAACATAAGGTGTATGGACCTCCAAAATAAACCAAAAGAGTAAGAACAAAATTTTGGACTTTCTAGGTTTTTTAATTAGTCTGGATGCACTTATCCTTTAAATCTATGTTTAGCTGGTAGTACCATCTGCACTTACCAGAGGGCAGACTTCCCTAATCATCAGAGAGGAAGCTGCAGGTTGGCCTGTCATATTAATTTATCTAGAGACTTCTAGGCAAGTTTACAAAGCTGGCTCAGAGGCATAGTGGGGGGTGAAGAGAAGGCTAGAAATGACTGCTGTTTCTCTCTTCAGAATTCGTGAGCAAGTTAAGATATTGAAGGCAGTTTTGCTTTGTGTGAGATCACATCTGAAACACAGTACTACTGCTTACTGATTCCCTGTGCCAATGTCCTTCTGCTCTTTTATTTGTATCACAATGAAAAACTTAAAGACTGAAATCCTGGATTGGGAGATGTAGCATAACACTACACTCATGTGGAACTATGGTCTAGAACAAACAGACCAAATGAAGCAGCTTCCAACTGCTTTGGGAGCATAGCGATTAGGTGATGTTTGCCTCCAAAGCAATACTGAGGCTGCTCGCTGGTCCTTTGCACTAGAACAAAAAGGAGACAGGATAATCTGACTCCTTCAAGTGCCAGTTGGTCCCAATGAACACGACTTGCTTTCAGAGTGGGGCATGCGGTTGGTGGGGTTTGGACACACCTCTGGCTGGAGTGGACTTAGGCCACTCTTTCATGCCTGTCTGCTCAAGCCCTGTGCCCATCTCCCTTCTCTCCTTCAGGATTCACCCTGCTGCTGTGGAGGCTTCTTCCATGCACAGTTAGAGAGTAGAGGGTAGGGAGAAGTACCTAGTTATGCACTTATAGCTGGACTTATGAGGATGAGATCTTCTCCTAGAGCCTCCAAAGGACCCCTGGGAGATCCTAAAGCAGGGGTAGGCAACCTTTCCCCTTTAAGGGCCAAGGGACTTCAGCTCCCAGAAGCCTCAGCTATGTTGGCCAATAGTCCCATGTTGGCCAATAGCTCCTGGGATTCTGGGAGCTGAAGTCCCTCGGCCCTTAAAGGGGAAAGGTTGCCTACCCCTGCCCTAAAGGATGCCTACCTCTTGAGTGTCCAGCTACATGCACATAGGTATGGCTAATGGCCATGGCAGGGCAGCAGCAAGGTGAGTTTGAGGCAATTGGGTGTTTTGTGTGGACGTTAGTGAATTCCTTCCTCCACAATGACCAAAAAAGTCATATACCTACATATACTAGTGAATGTCACCAGCAGTATGCCAGCCACAGTTTCCCTTGTATGTGCATTGAAAGATACATTGATTTCAAAGTTAGTTGTTTCAGTAGAAGACAACAGGTGACATTTTAAAGCAACAGCTATCCAACTATTTTAGCAAATGGATCCTAATTTCATTCATAGAATCTGTGTCAGATCCATCTTTATTTTTCGATTCTGATTCTAGAATCTACTGGATGCTTGATTAAAATGTGAAAATAATGGTTAGCCAATAAGAATAATTATCCTTTGATCAATGTCAACAATTAGTTCTCTGTGAGTTTTCACAGCTGGAAGTAAAGAGTTAAGTTGTTACACTGAGTGTTACAACAAGCCCCTTTTGTCATTTGGACAAGTATGTCTTGATTTTCCCCTTTGGCTCTGGACTCCAATGCATAAAAAAAATCATTCTGAGTTTTACAATTCCTTTTAATAACCTGATTAATCTTATTATATTTTAACAATTGAAATAATCAAATAATCTATTTCTCTCTTGTAGGAACATTTATATGTGCAGCCCTATAACTTTTTCTTGGCAATAATCTCCTTTTAACTAAGGGCCTCTACAGATGGTGCAAAGTGCTGTCTTGAAGGCAGGGAAGGGGAGGGACAGCCACAAGACAGGTGCCCCAACCCCTTCTCGAGGATGTCATCACAGCGTGTGCTGCTATACACAGCATGTGCTGTCAGGATGTCCTCTCGGCACAGCATTTTTACATGCTGTGCCGGAAGTGATGCAAAAGAGCCATATGGCAGCTCTTCAGGTGCCCTTTTTGCCGCCTAGGAAAAGAGCGGTGTTTTGGCACTCCTTTCCTAGGCAGTGAAAGAGAGGATCAGGGCTGACATGTCTGGCCACCTCAGCCTCGGTCCTCTATTTCCCGGGGCAGCCCAGGGCCGCCCGTCTGCATCCCTCCTAAGTGGGATATCTTTTGAGTAAAGAAATAAACATCAAGGTGTGACACATCAGTGCATCTATTCAAACAGAGACAAATAGAAAATGCAATACAGTAGGAAGAAAGGGGAGTGACATTTTCTTTCTTTTGTTTCATATAAGGAGAAACATACTTTTGAAGACATTATTTTATTTACATAAGGATTTATAGTCCATGATTTCTGTCTGAAAGGAGACCTCGAGAAGTGACACCTCACAATCTTGAGAAGACATTCAGGCTGATCTCCTGTACAATGTGTGTGTGTGTGTGTGTGTGCACACGCATGCACACCTCCAAATCTTCTGTCAACTTATGGCAACCCCATTAATTCCATAGGGTTTTCTTAGGCAACGAATACTCAGAGGTGGGTTTGCCAGTTTCTTCCTCTGAAATATGACAAGCAACCATTATTCATTGGTGGTCTGCCATCCAAGTGCTAACTAGGGTTGACCCTATTCAGCTTCCAAGATCAGACAGGATATTCTGGAAGTAAATCCTATTGAACTCATCAAACCTACAGAGACATGTATACAATTGATTTGTAAAACAACCTATCATTAGCAGTACAATACTGAGCAAGAATGTCAGATGCTTGATCAATATAATGCTTCTTCCAGCTAGCATCTTAACAATCATGGCCAGGATCAAGATAAACAAAACCAAAACCAAGTGTATTAATATGGCCACTTTTTCTACTGAGTGAACTGTGGAGGATTTTCGCTGGCACATCACGAGAATCTCATCTTTCCCTCATTTAAGTCTAATAACTAACCTGGCTGATATTTACACACGTGTACACAGCCTAATGAGTAAACACATAAATACCTAACTGGTTGACCTTCTAATGAGTAACCTGGCTTCCTGTGTCGTGTTTACATTCTCTGACCTTTGAGTCCTGACACAGAGAAAAAGCATCTTCTGCCAGTTAATGAAAGATGAACAACATCCAGATTCCTGTAAACAAGTTGGTAATAAAAAGGAGGGGGAAAATCACCCCCTCAAGCAATTGTGCCCCCATTCCTGTCTTGTGTCATTCCTGCATGGAATCCCAACAGCTGGTGACCCCGACGTGATCCTGAATCTGAAGATCAGCAAAACCTACTCACTTGACTGGAGAAGTCTGCACGCACATCCCTTGGGATCCCGTGAGTATGGGGGGAAATCTGTCATCAGAACAAAGGGTACACAGTGAAGAACTTTATCAGTTAGTCAAGCAGTCGGTTGGGGAGAGAGTAGTGGCCAGAAGAGACATCAACAATTTGTTGTCAGAAATTTCATGCCAATGCCCTTGGTACCCAGAGAAAAGGAAGATCTCTGTGGAGGAATGGGAGAAGATAGGTCAACATTTAAAAACTGAACCTCGTGCTGTGGCACCACATTTGATAGCCTGGCAGGCAGTTAACACAGCCATGGGGCGCTTAAGTAAACCATCTGCCCCCACGGCATCATTAATAAACTCTCCAGGAGACCCACCAAGTTACACTATGCCACTGGTGGCTGTGTCATTTCCTCCAATTCAACAACAAGAGAAGAAGTTGGGTGCAGTGGAGGCAGGGATAGCAGAAACCCGACAGAGTGGAGAGAACATGTGGGAAGAAGGGCTTTGGGAACCAGACAGTTATCCAGCCATGTTCCCTGTAACTTTTACAACAGCAGCAAACGGAGATG
>JAIPUX010001232.1:87489836-87500647 GCA_020142125.1 Phrynosoma platyrhinos | reverse complement strand
GCGGTGAGTGGTTGCTGTGGCCCTGATCTGGCAAGGAAAGGGCAGTGTCCTGCTGCCCCCTAGGGGCCATATGTACAGCCCCTAAGATTACAAAGTCAATTGAACTTTCTTTAACTGTCTACTCACATCATAAAGTTTCAGTTACCTTTAGCTTCTAGTTGAGACAAAGTCCTCCTATTGTCCTGTAGGGAAGATAATCTGCAGGCAGAAATCACTTGGACCTATGCAAGGGTCTTTTTTCTTCTGCCTTCTATGTCAGACAGCTTCTGCCTTATTTTTGTATGTCATGCTTTGTCTCATCTCATTTGACCAGACTTACTATTTTATATTTCACAATTTCAGTAGATTTTACCTGTTTGACATGATCTTTCCTACTGTGATTTCATTTTGGCCATGCAATCAGACATCACCTATGCTGATCACCCATTAGATTCTAATGGCTTTTGCATTGAGACTCCACAACTTACAGAATGGAGCAAGGACTTGTTCCCAGACATAATTATATGTGGACTATATAATGTGGGGGTGATGTGCCTTTCATTTTTGCCATCAGCCACCAGGACCTTGAAAATGATGTGGAAATGCTGCTTTTTGGAGTTCCTTCCCACTTAGAGAAGTGAGAAAAGCAGAGAAGTATTTTAAACATACCAAATTAATCTGTATAATTTTGTCCCATGAGATATGACAGTGGCCTTTAAAAGAGGATTAGGTACATTTAGGGGGGTTGCAGACTGCCAGAAATAGTGCAAATTGAGTCCACTTTTAGGATTAGGGTTAGGGCTAGGGAATCATGGAAAGTGTATTTTATTGTGGCACCAGAGCTCTCTGACAGAGAAGTCTCAATGTCTCAGAAAAAACAAAACAAAACAATTTCCATGATTCCCTAGCACTAACCCTAATCCTAAAAGTGGACTCAATTTGCACTATTTCTGACAGTCTGCAACCCCCCTAAGTGACTGTTTATTCTGATATTAATGGAATCCCCATACTTGGAGGCAGAATATGAATTTGTCATATTTACTGCAAGGTACAAATAACAAGGTAGAGGATTTTCATCATTACCACCACCACCACAACTACCATTCTCTTCATGGTCTACTGGTGAAGTTCCATTGATGGATGCATTTATTTATTTATTTATTTATTCAGTTCCATTCAGAATGCTGGATTAGATGGGTATCCATGCACAAAAGCATCTCTTTTTATTCTTATTTCATCATAAGTAAGAAACTATAAGAAAGAGCTCATCATTTCCAAAACATTTTTGAGGCTGCACTCCTATATCTATTTACTTTGTAGTAATCCCCATTAAACTCAAAGGATATATTTCTGAGTAAACATGCAGATGATTACACTGTATTTCCCCTAAGCACCTGGCCATTGCATATCCCTTCTATTTGGTGTCCAATAAAAAATAACAAATAAACAGAACACCAAGGGCATCTTTGAAAAGTAACTGCTCTGACTCTGGCTTCTGTTTGACCTCAGTTTTGTCAAGTTTTTAAGTGCAAAATCACCACTGAAGTGCCTCAAGGAAAGAAACCTTTCAGTTTTGGCAGGGATGAAAGAAACTGTTTTAGACTACACAGTACTATCTGCAACATTAGAAATTAGAACTTATAAGACAGATACTTACTGTAGAAAAAAGCAGTGAGCCTTCAAGATGAATAGCTTTGAAACCCACCTGCAGTATCTATTTCTCCCCCCTTCACAAAGGCAACATTTTCTTTGAAGACAATGGGAATGCTTCCTTGGTGAGGAACAAAATGTCCAGGTTCATGGCCTTTAATTCTTTAGATGGATTTCACACACAGCACTGTAGAAATGTATTCACAGATGGTACTTAAGAACCATTTAAGATGCATGATTGATTTGGCAAGATATTGTACCTATAAATTTGAAGACCCAATGGGAAAGACTGTAAACTAAAATATGGAACTTAGTTGAAGTGCTGAGCTTCTCAGGCAGAGAAGTAAGATTAAGTACACCAGCATTGTTACCATAAACATCAAGAAAGAAATAATGTATATTAATCTGTATTGATAGTAAATAGGAAGGGGGAGTTCTGGTGAAAGCTATTTGTAATCACTTTCATGTTTCAGTGTTCTTCAAACAATGTGCCCATTAATATCCCTGTTTCCATAAAATGCATGGTTACCTTTTAAATGTCCTCTGTACTGAATATTCTATTGCAATAGGCCATTGTTTTATGTATGAAGGAAGGTTCTTTTGGTATATGATTGCCCCATGTCTTAAATTGCTTCTGGGTTAGCTAGAACTTCCATGACCAATTTGCTTAGTGGTATGAAATTTTTAAACAAAATGAAACCATGCTGCAATTGCTTCCAGTTTGCTTCTTTGGTGTGTATATGATTCCAGGTTGCTGGTTCAGAATTCAATGTAGACTTCTACCAAGAGATAATCATAAAAGCATTTTTTTAAAAACAACAACAACAACAACAACAACAACTATGCTTCTTAAATTATGTTGAAAATAAATGGCCTGCCTATTTTATACAGCTAAGTAGAATACAGATGTCCTGATCTGTAGTCACTTCTGTGTGCTGCCACATTTCAAGACACTGAGTTTTAGCAAACATCCATTGGGGGACAGTTTGCAAATGAAGTTTTGTGCATATGATTAACAACTCCAGTTAATTAAATTTATCTCTAGATCTGGGGCACAGGGACTTAGAGCATCTGAGCAGTGGATAGATAAATATGATTGATGGTAATCAGATCCATTGTAGTCTTCTGAATAAATAATGCATTATGCTGAAAGAGCTTGAAGTGCCAACTTGCCACTTGCCCTTGTTGTAGCCACTTCAGGTTCTTTCCATTCCAGCTTGTTTCAACCTTTCTAAACAACTTTTTAAAGAAAAGTTTATGTTATGATAGCATACTATAAATAGTCTTTATGTGTTTATAATGATGGTGATGCAGGGAGGGATTCAAGTGCCTTTATGCTTGAGAGATTTTCTTACTTGAGGATGATAGGCACCATTGTGAAGCATTTCCCAATAGCTACAGCAACATTCTTGAACTGCTACCATACCTTTTCTAGATGCACAGGATCAGCCTGAAAGAATTTGTTTGAGTATAGCACTAGTTGGAAAATTGTAGTATGTGCATCATGTGCACTCTACCTCCTTTTGAGGATCTTGCCACTCCCATTCATCATCTCTGCTGAAAGTATTGGCAACGCCACTGCAGATAGAAATGTACTGCAAATATTTAGACCACTGCAGAAAGTTCCATCCTTTCCCTTTTTTGGAAGGAAGGAGATGCTCTGCCCTTTCTATCTGCAGGTTTTTGTTGTGCTGGAAGGTGGTCTGGCACATAGGTTCAGCTGTAATTGTTGCAGTCTTATTGATAGCTACCCAATTTCAATGGCAGAGGTGGCAGTGGCCCAATGTATCCCATATTCCAATGTCAGAAAGTTGCCCATTACTGATGTACATGGCGGATTATAAATCCACACCTTTTAATATAGGGCTGTAAATGCTAATCACTTTACACTGGAGGTCCTAGATGAATATTCTGATATTTTGAGGGGAAGACCTTGACAAAAATATAGTCATAGAACGACTATCAGTTTCTTTGGAATAGTGCAGATGGAGCAGGGACACACTCCTCTTATACCATTTTCCTGTCTCACAGCCAGATGAAGTTTGTTCTGGAGCATAAACTAGAAGCAACAAACTAAAGTAACACAGGTACTGCCATGAGCTATCTTTTTTACTATCAAAGGTGTAATGGAGTTACATTTCAAAAGTAATGTAATGAGCAAGAGCATGGTGACTTTAAAAGATATTCTAATTACTTTTCAAAGTTATGTCAAATGGGATTTTAAAGGCTTTTTAGAGACTTTTTGTCAGGAATTTTGGTGTTTGAAGGTTGGGTGAACGGTATTCATGTTGCAAGGGAGATGGACCTGTGAAGAAAGGATGAAATGCAACTGAGCATAAATTTAATTGCATAAGCTGTTAACAACCTGCTTTAATGGAAGTCTCCCCCAAATTGGCAATTTCAGGATTTCCTGGACTACATATTTTATCTCCTTTATCCAACAATTTTGTACCAGGTTATAGAGGGATTTTTTAAAAAAAAAAAAAAAGACATTTTCAACAAATTATGTCAGTGGTTCTCAAACTTTTTACCCTTAGGACCCCTTATTTGCATCTACATGTGGGTGTCATGTCCCCCATTTGATGTAGCATTTGAATAAAAATATTTTGTTTATTTATTGTGCATATTTTTATTTGCATATTTATGTATAGTCATATTTTAACATTTTGTAAGGAAATAACATTGTTCAAATTAGAATAGTTTTATTTAAATAAATTCAATATTTAATTCAACACATGTACATTTTACAAATAAAAATGTTTGGGAAGAGGAAGAGGAGGATGTAGCAGGCCTTACAAGTGTCACACACTCTTTGAGCAACTCTCATGCCCCACCCTTCATGGTTAATGAAAAGTGTTAAACCTTTTCCCACCCTTCAGTTTGAGAACCAATGAATTATGTCATTTGTATGCAACAGTACTGAGTAAAATATCACATTTAATTTTTCTCTATTAGTTCCATAGCTTCTAACACCAGTGGTAATGATCTGTACAATGGTGACTTGACATGTTACTCATGGTTAATGAAAAGTGTTAAACCTTTTCTACTAACATTTCATTCTCTGTGTGAAATACAGGCACCTGGAGTTTCTTCAAGAATGGAAAATAGGCACTTGGAAACTCTCTGTCAGAAAAATATTGTGCTGAAAATAGCCATACATCTTGTTATAGTTGCTTTTTTTAAATTAAATAAATAAATAAATCATGAGCTTGAACACAGATCTGTTATATAACATATAAGACAGATTGAACAGTCAACAAATCACCAGGAAAGTTATCCAACGACTTTATTATTCAAGACTGTTTTATTGTATGTTACATATCAAAATATCATGGGTTTTTCCCCCAAGGAGCATTAAGTACAATCTTTATTTTTACAAATTTATGGTAGCATTTGTTCAGAACTTCTTTTCATACCGTGTTCAAAAAGTCCTCAATACTGAGGTTTTGGTAATATGCAAATGCACTTAAATTTAGTGAACAGCTCTGTCTATAGATAGAGCACTTGCAAGTCTGATGAACCTTTAAAATATTCTTTAATTGCTGGACTGTCCTAGTTTTTTTTCACTCTTAGTCTTTTGGGGTATATTAAAAAGAGTCAAAGTCAGTGATGCTGAACTGTGCACACTAAATCATGCTTACACAACACTCCAGGTAAGTTATCCTTGAAACTCTACAAAAATGCCAGTGGGCACATACTCAGTTTGGGGAATAGCTGGATCTAATGGAGCTATGACAGAACAACTTTTCAAAAGCACTTAATACTGTTAGGACATTATTAGCTTTTACATCTCCCCACCTAGATACCTACCAGGAAACCTTTAACAGAACTGACATTTAAAAAACCAATATTTCTAGAATGAAATTCCTGAAAAAGAAAAAAAAGTATGAGTTATATATAAAAAAGTAGAGCCCTTCATACTAAGACAGGTGTATTATTTCATTGCCTCCATATCATCTTCTTATTAAATATCATTAAATGATCAGAGGGCAGATTACCAGATTTGTGAATTTAAATGTACTTTGTACCCACATAGTTTTCTGATAATGTTTAGAATCTAAATTTTAGATAAAGGAGTATTCTTTTCACTGTGTTATTGTACTTATATCAAGGTTTATGGGGACTATGTCTTTACTCCTACAACTTTACCCTGTATTTACCTTTACTCTGTCTTTATTTCTTCACTCTTTTCTCATTTAATTGCATTCAACCAAACTTTACATTATGCCTATTTTATGAAATAATATAAACATTTATCTATCACACATTCTCTAAAATAGGGTATAAAATACCATATTTATTTGAAGGTATCATCAAGAAATTTTAATTTGATGGTATAAGTTCTATCAAATCAATTGGCCTGGATCACCAAAATTTTCCCATCCTGAAACATCATTTGGTCCTTGTATCAGAACACTTCTATACCTGCAATTGTCTTTACTGTAGTGTTCTACAAGATTAATATTCAGGTTTTTTTGGTCAATAAAGAAGTGAAGTAAAATTTAACTTCAAACAGATTAAGATACTAGAGATGATTAGAAAATATACAAACTAACATGTCTTTAAGCATGGAGCTACTACTAAAATAAATTCTCAGAGCTTATATTTTAGGCAGAGAATTTATCCATTAAATAATCTCTCTAGTCTTGTGGGAACTTCCCCATGCTGTGATAGTGGAAAAATAAAGCACCTGCTCCTTTTATTGTTCAATGTGCTTTGTCAAACTTCAAAATGAATTCTTTGTAACTCCCACCACTGTTTCACTTAGTTCCTTAACTATCTCTCTCTAGCTGTCCATAAATTTAGCAAAGCAAACAAATTTCTCTTTGAATTGGCATTTCTCCCCTGATACATTTCAGGCTGCTGTACTCAACAGCCTTTTAAAAACAGCCCAATCCACTTTCTACCTTGCTTATAGTTTAATGTCTGGATTGGAAGCTGATCACCATTCTTTATTCTGCTTTCTTTTAAGTACAGACATCTCTATATGTGTTCAAAGATAAACATAAACAATTGTGAAATCAATCACCAACTTCAGAATCCCTATTAAGCCATAAAGCAGTAGAAAGAAGTCAAAGGACTTCAGGGAAAACTTGGCAAATATTGACTTGCCATTGAATCAGTAGGTGGCACTCTCCACTCTGAGTTAGTGGTAAAGAATTCCTACCCACCGACTCCCCAGTAATAGAATGTGGCATTGATCTAGTAGAAAGGGCATCAAGGGGCAATATAAATGACTGAACTTTTCAAGACCAAGTTTTTATATTTTCAAAGTATGAGGATGATAAAAAGAAGGGCTTCCTAATTTTCTACTGCTCAAGCCATGCAACTGTATTACCCAGTATTACTGGAAATAGAAAAGTATGCACTCTTATGGAGAAGAATTATATCACTCATATTCCAGGCAACTTCAGCTGTGACTACTTAATTCTGATACATGCAAAGAATTAGCAAGAACTGGTCACAAATTTAGGACGTTATCACATGGGGAGTCACAGGGAGAAAGTGGAAATAAACCGGACAAGTGGAAGACTTTCATTTGTGGGATTTGGCCCGTTCCACCTCATCTGATAACTAAATTCGAATACAAGGCGGAACAGGACAAATCCCGTAAATTAAAGTCTTCTGCTCATCTGGTTTATTTCCACTTTCTCCCCGCGACTCCCTGTGTGATAACGTCTTTAGAAAGCAGAAACAATTTTATATTATTTTTCTGCATTTAATTTTATGATCTACTGGGACAAACTGCCTAATTTTATGTAAACAGCCTTATTTTCACTTACTCAATGCAAGAACTATTTCAGTTGTGTTGCCATTGTTCCAGTTATCTGCTATGTATTGATGAAACTCCCAATGCTAAATCCTTTTCAAACCAAGGCTTGAATCCAATTGCCAGTCCCAACTACACTAGTTCCTTGAAATAAAATTCTAAGTGGCAGGCCAATACCTGATGTAAGTTCCATTTAATCAATAGGACATAAGTATCTGTCCATATTAAATTTAGAGAGTGATTATATGTGTTTCCCCTCAGTAAGCCCAATTATGCTTAGAGCAAGATTATCTGTAGTATCTGAAATAGAATTCATAGGACACATTCTTTTGATGTGTGAATTCTACAAGTAGGTTCAACAATGTATGATTAATTCATTATTGCATGATCTACTGGGACAAACTGCCTAATTTTATGTAAAATTCTTAATAGAAGATGAAAATCCTAGTGTGACTTTGATTGTTGCCAAGTTTTTGTCTGAGGTTGTTATGATTAGATAACCCTTAACTTCTGTATTAGTGAAAGACATCTGAAATTAATACTTCCTGTATGGTTTGAATGTTTCAAGGGCTGCTCTCCTAAATGGTCAGTATGGGAGCAAGCAGACCAGCAGTAAGAGCAGGCTTGGGGTTGGCATGAGGACATGGCAACCGCACACCACACTCCCCAACTCAGGCGGTGTCACAACATTTCTGTGTTGCGGTGTTTATATGCCCTGCACTGCAGAAATGCGGAAGAGCCACTGCTGCATTGAAAAGAGCAGCTTTTTGCCACCTCAAAAAGGAGTGGAAACTTCTGGTCACTTCTTTTGGGGCTGGAAAAATGCCAGATTGGGGCCATGGTGTGTGGTTGCCACAGCCCTGATCTAGTGAGCAAAGGGGCGATGCAGAGCCACTGCTTCAGGTCAGTCTGCTTAACTCCTATGTTTCTAATTTACCTTACATGTTGTTAATTTTAATTTGTTGGTTTTATGAGCCATAATAAAGAATTGCTGTCATGCTTAATGTGCTTATTCCAAAGTATTCATGCAAATGCAATTCATTTTCCAGTTAAACTAAGTTGTTTGTATAGGTTGTAGGTTCTGTGGATTTTTATGCTAGAAACTTGTGTACAAACCTGTGTACTTCTGAATAAGTCTCATTGAACTCAAAAGTACGTACCTCCATATAAGCATGGATGGAATTTACTTCATGTTAGAACAAGTATGCAGCAAATAACCTGAGCCCTAATAGCTCCTCCTTTACATAAGATTTTCAGTTATGATTAAGCAAAGGTTGCTGTTGCTTTTGTTGCTATTGTTGTTGTTGTGTGCCTTCAAGTCATTTCAGACTTATCATGAATGTTTTTTTTTCTTGGCAAGATGTATTCAGAGGGGATTTACCTTGGCCTTCCTCTGAGCTTGAAAAAGTGAAATTTACATTATCATTATAAGGCCCAGAAATTTCCCAAAGCAAACTATCCCTACAAGACATTTGTAGGGAAAGAACTGGAAGGAGACAATTAAAAAACAAACATTGACTATTCATCATTTGACATTATTCAGGTATAAAGTAATTTGGAACACTCACATTTTTATATCATGCTATGCCAAAGGCTTCACTGTTATCTTGTAGCAATGCAGATTCCTGGTTTGCTGTGTTCTTGTTTGTTTGCTTTTCTAATTCTTTTTTCCAGATAAATTTCTGAGAAGGCATAATAATAATAATAATAATAATAATAATAATAATTTATATTTCCCGCCTCTCCCTATGGATTGAGGTGGGATTACACAATAAAAATAATACAATGTGCAAAATACAAACAATAAAATAGTAAATCAAACAACAAGAATAAATTATAAGAGAATATAATATAATATAATATAATAATATATAAAGATTAAAATAAAATAAAATAAAAATAAAAACAGCCAATTGTCATCAGAATCTAGAAATTTAGAAGATCAGATGGATAGGCCCGCAGGAAGAGCTCCATCTTAAGTGCCTTCTTAAAGGCATCTAACATAGTAATAAGACAGATCTCTTCCGGTAGGCCATTCCATAACATGGGGCCTGTGGCTGTGTACAATCTTTGGGAAGTCGTGCTGAGTCTGGTTCTATGATGTTCTAATAAGTTCTTCCCAGAGAGTTCTGAGAGTGTGGGGCAGATTGTGTGGGGAGAAGCATTCATTTAAGTAACTCGGGGCCAAGTCATGTAGGGCTTTAAAGGTAATAACCAACACTTTGTACTGCGCCCGGAAGCTAATCAGTAGCCAATGAAGAGATTTTAATATAGGTGTTATATGGTCCAATCTAGATGTTCTGGTGACCAATCTGGATGCCACATTTTGAACCAATTGAAGCTTTCGAACGTGGTACAGAGGTAGCCCCATGTAGAGTGCATTACAGAAATCCAAATGAGAGATTACCAGGGCAAGTACTACTGCTTCAAGGTCCTTTCAGTCCAGGTAGGGACGCAATTAGTTTATCAACCAAAGTTGATATAAAGCACTCCTGGCCATCACATTCACCTTGAGATGATAACTGTAAAGATGAATCCAGGAGTACTCCCAAACAGTGTACTTTCTCCTTTAGAGGAAGTGTGACCCCGTCTAGGACTGGTTGGCAAAGCTCCTTTCCCAGACTTGGAGTACCTATCACGAGTACCTCTGTTTCCTCTGGATTCAGCTTGAGTTTGTTTTCCCTCATCCAGCCCATTACCGATTCAAGAAAGGCATCAAGAGGAGCGATACCATCTTTAGTCACTGCAGCAATCAGAGACATAGAGAAGTAGAGTTGGGTGTCATCAGCATATTGATAACACCATGCCCCATTTCTATAGATGATCTCACTCAGCAGCTAAATGTAAATGTTAAACAGCATGGGGGATAGAATGGCGTGCTGAGGGACACCAGATGTCAGCTTTCTTTTTGAAGAGCTACTATCCCTCAGCATCACCATCTGGAATCTGCCTGAGAGGTAGGACCAGAACCACTAAAGAGCAGTGCGCCCAATACCTAACTTCCTCAGGCTTCTCAGAAGGATACCATCGTCTATGGTATTGAATGTCGCTAAGATGTCCAAGAGCACCAACAGGCTCACACTTCCCCTGTCGATGCCCAGGCAGAGATCATCGATTAAGGCAACCATAGCAGTCTCAACTCCATATCCCGCCCTGAAACCAGTTTGAAATGGGTCCAGATAATCGGGTTCTTCCAAGACAACCTGGAGCTGGAAGACAACTGCCCTCTTGATCACCTTACCCAAAAATGGTAAAAGGGAGACCGATCTGTAATTTCTGAAATTATTTTTCACCAGGGGATCAAGGGAGGGTTTTTTTCAAGAGCAGTTTAACCACCACTAATTTCAAGCTAGGTGGAAATTTTCCTTCCCTGAGGGATGCATTAATGATGAGTTGTAATAATATTTTTACT
>JAIPUX010001232.1:87468642-87481312 GCA_020142125.1 Phrynosoma platyrhinos | reverse complement strand
CTTCGCTGCATGTATTGCCTCCTAATAGGAACAAAGAAAGTTCCTATGTCGAGTTCTGTCAGATAGGAATCGAGTCTTCCTCCACCTGCGCTCTAATCATTGTCCAACACACTTCATTCTCCTAAGCTCAGGTGTGAACCAAGGCTTTCGGTTTGAAGCAGGTTGGCAAGGACGCTTAAGAGCTATTGTGTCGATAGCCCTGGTAAGATCGGTGTTCCAGGTATTGACCAGAGCATCAACAAAATCACTTGCATTTTCAACCATTAAACCCTCTAGGGCTTTCTGGAACCCAATTGGCTCCATAAGCCTTTGAGGGCAGGCCATTCGAATGGGTCCACCATCCCCAGTGGGGCAGACATTGGCTCTGAGTTCCATCTTGACCAGGAAATGATCTGTCCATGACAATGCGGAGGTACTTACCACCTCCGCCCACGGATATTCCTGTTCCATACTGAAGACCGCATCAAGTGTATGACCTGCACAAATATTATTATATTTGAAGTTTGAAACTATTTTTGTGCTTCTTGTGTGCATGTTCTGTGTCTTGTGAAATAAATAAAAAATGGGATCATAATGTCTGTTTCTGAAATGTCTGCATAATCTACTTAACAATCAGATGACTGGATTCTTTACAGACACCTTGCAAACTTCATGAGGTTGATGAACTGTTCTTATATTTCATTTCAGTTGTTCTGTCCACTTTGATATCCATTTTATCACATGGCAAAGCAGGTGCAGTCTGTCTTTTGTGGTATCAAGTGTGGATCATAATATGCTGTGTATCTGAACCAACCAGTCTTCCAAGAAAAACAAGCTCAAGGACTGCAGAGGTTTACAGCAGTTTTCAGGAAGTTTGGTGGCAAAAGCTGAATTGACTTGCTCAGCAATCTCTGAGTGGATGTAGGAGATAATGAAATCTGGCTGCATCCACACTGTAGAAATAATCAAGTTTGGCCTCACTAACTGCCATGGATCTATACTATGGAATCCTGGGAATTGTAGTTTGTCATGGCATCAGAGCTCTCTGACAGGGAAGGCTAAGTAGAACTACAATCCCCAGATTCCATAGCACTGAGCCATGGCAGTTAAAGCAGTGTCAAACTGGATTATTTCTACAGTGCAGATGCAACCTCTGTGTGACATGGAAGTGCATGGAAAAAAACCACAACATTGGAGAATGATCAAACTTTGGAAGGAAGATTTTTATGAAGAGCAAAATTAAAGCCTGTACCACAGTCATATACATGTCTAATTGGAAATAAATTCTGTTATATTCAGTACTCCTGCAAGTGAGTCCAGGATTGCAGCCTAAGTGTGCATCGCAAAGTATGGATAGATTAATGACAACTGACTTCAAGACTGATAGGAACAGGCAGGAGTCCTATGTCAATATCATTACTGGGACAAGGTTAAATCCTCAGATGCTGTGGTGTAGAACAAGGCTCCTTACAGATTTTAAGAAACAGCTGTGTAAACAAGGAATATTATATTAGTGTTTAATTTTGGCTAAGAAACAGGAAAAAAATTGGTTTGAGAGAGACATCAACTCAATCTCAAAGTCCCTTTCTGAGGAAACTCTCACTGTTTTTGTTTCAGGTGGGGTCATGGCATCAGTATCATAACAGCAAAAAAATGTAACATGCAGCAAAGTATCATCCTTTAACTGCAATTAGTCAACAACCAAATCCTCAATTGTTGTTATCACTATCCACAAAATCCTAAACTAAAGAAATAACCCACTGCTGACTTCAAGGAACTTCTATATTTCATATAAGTGCTAACTTCCATTAATACAAGAGATATTGCAGATGTACATGAGGGAGAATTCTGTTTTGTGAGTTACTCAGACATAAATCCAAATTACATCTATTGGCCAGAACAGCAAAAAAAGCTGGCTTCCCGGTGACTTGGGTGTGTGGTGTATGCACCATGCACACCCCAAGCTGGCAGGAAGCCACCATGAAGCTGCCCGGCCATTTACATTTTTGGTGCTCAGGCAGCATGGCATTTAGACGCTGCATGGTGTTTAGACACTGCATGCAGCAGGAGTGCTGAAAAGTAATGGCAGTGGTGGGAAGACAGCTTTTTTCTGGTGCAAAAAGGAGCAGCATTTTGCCACTCCTTTGCACCAGAAAAATGCCAGATCAGGGCCACAGTGTGTGGTTGTCATGGCCCCAATCTGGTGGTCAAAGGGGCAGCATCAGGCTGCCCCTTTAGGACCATCTGTTTCAGCTGTATGTGACTCCTTGTGTTGGTCACTAGAGAATGTCAATACTGATCTTGTAATGAGGTAGGGGAAGGGGTAATGATACAGAAACATCCATTTATTTTCTTATGGTTGGAAAGGATACAGCAATGAAATCATTCAAACTCTGGAAGAGACCCCTCCAGAAGTCATGAGGAGTGCAAGAGGAAAATAGTTGGATGCTTTTCTGCCACTCCCCTGATCTCGACCAGTGAATAAATGACCTTATAAGGGGTGAGGATGCAGCAGCTAAAATGTGGGTTTGTATGCGTGTGTGTTACAATTTTACCTGTGCAGAACTTTATGTCTCCTGAGGCTGGATTTTGACGTCCTTGTAGGTAGATGTTTTGTTTACTCAGTTGTTATTTGTTCTAACCAAGTATTATTTTAATTCAATATATTATTGAGATAGTGTGCGCCTTTTCATATAAGCTGTTTAACATGTGCTGTTTCTTAAATATGCTTGGGCACATGGCCTTGTCCCTCACACTACCACTAAACCCTAGCCATTTATTTAAACTGTACATTTATTTCAACTATTCATGCTAGAAGCAAGGGTTTAAAAGGTTTGCCTTACACTTGCCAGGTTTCTCTATCTCTGCTTTTCATGCTTGGAATCATCCCTGATCCAACATGAACTAGAAATCTTCAAAGACTTCAGCAGCTCATAGTATAATAGTAAAATTTAATCATTTTATATTAGATGCAGCTGCCAAGTTCACTGTTAAGAGTTAACATATCTCAAAAAAGAAAAAAAATCTGCAGAAAGATTTTTACTGTCTGCTGTTGCACTCTACTGAGAATCCTAAATGAACAAACAGAAATCAGAGAAGATTATCTCAAAGTTAGCACATTGGGTCTAGTGTCCTTGAAAGGCAGTAGATTAATTCCCAGCATTATCAGCCCAGTCAAGAGTCATAACTAGTTTTAGTGATCTTTTGAGGTTGAATGTGTGTGGCAAGAAGGTGCTCTTTCAAGCAATTGCCTGGAGTATGGCAGATTTTGAGCGTCAGACATGGTTGAGCTGATGCGAGTAGCAGGAACAACAGTTGACAAGAGCAGAGTTCTATTACAGAAAGCCTGGAAGAGAAATGCAATGCTGCCAGTACCATTAAATGTAAGAGTGGGTACTACTAGGCAAATGGATGAGTGACAAATGCTAAGAGAAGTGAGTGATTTGAGAGGGAAAAGATGTGACTCACAAAACTGAATTTTCTGAGCATGTCTTGAACAGACTCTTTCTTTCAAAAAAGTGTGTGTGTTGATTTGAAACCTCATATCCCTTTTGATAGGCACAGGATAGCACACATAGTACCCCTGGAGATTCTTCTTTCCTTTCTGAAATAGGCAAATACATGTTTGTAAAATTTGCCTATTTGCAATCATATGTAGTTTAAAATATTTGTGTATTGTTTTAAAGTATTGATCTTTTAACACACTAACTCATATGTTTTTAAACATTTTATTACTAATTTTTATTCAAACAAATTTAAACAAATTCATGTTGTGAGCCACCTTGGATTTCATTCAGGGGAAAGTTGGGATATAAATTAAACAGGCAAACAATAATGCAAGCAGAATTATGCCCAGCTAGCAACAGCCAATAGTAGTAAGCTGGTGACAGCCAATAGAAGTTTGGGCTGTAGGGGATAAAAAATTCCATTGCTGACAGCTGGAGTCAGACTGGATCTGGATGTGTAACAGTCCAGAAGACAGGTACTGTGAAGGAAAAGTCCAGTAGTGAGGGACTCAGGGCCTCTGCAGACTGACCCAAAGGGCTGGCCTGGAGTTGGGGCAGATCAGCTGCACACCAGTTGCTCCAACCCCACAGCGATACTGTCCTGATGCCATGCACTGTTACGCATGGCGTGTGGCATCAGGACGCCCTCCCAGCGCAGCATTCTGACATGCTACACTGAAAAGAGTGAGGAAGAGCTGTGTGCTGGTTCTTAGGGCAGCCTTTTACCACCACTCTTTTCATGGAGGCAAAAGGGAGAATTGGGGCCACAGCATGGGGTTGCTACAGCCCTGATCCACTGCTTCCCGGGGCAGTCCAGAGCTGCCTGTCTGCAGAGGCCCCCAGTTTGAATGTAGCACTCCAAATTGCTGGTATTTGATATCCTGTGGGATACATTTAGCCTGAGGGCTAGTATAGAAATAGGTCAGAAGGATAACAGTAAATAAGGACTGTGTGAGGGTCCTATCTGATGTTCTCTAGAGTTAAAGAGTTGTAAAGAATGTGGAACAAAGTGTAACAATAACAAGTGCCTATACCAACTAAATAAGGGAAACCATTAGTCAAATAAAGTTTATTGTTGTTTTAATACAAGCGTGTCTGAACCTGGAATATTTATCCATGTTACTAACAAATAAAGAAACCAGTTTTGGGGAATAAATAAAAGTGGGCTGGTACGTCACATATTGGGGCAGTGGTGGGATAATAAAACCCATTGGACTGCCACATCAAGAAAAGTAAGCAGTGGTATATTGAAGATTTTAGTGGTATACTGAAGATCTTAGGAAAATGAAGTGACTAAAGTGCATCTGGTGGAAAACTTGATGGTTACCTGACAGGACTCATCTAGGAAATTCCTTTGTTCCTATAGAGAGGCAATATGTACAGCGCAGAAATCTTTCTCCTCTACACGTATTACGTTTTCAGAGTCTCACCCAGCAGAGCTGTTTAGAGTGGTAAGGGAACTGACACAGCTTCCACTTGTGTAGAACCCCTTACTTAACCCGACAACAGCCTGCTGTGATGATTTTAACCACTAGTTTGCAGATAAAATCTCTCAGATAAGAGCCAACTTAGATGCCAGACTTATAGCAGAATTGACTGATGAGGTGTCCAATAACCCTGTTATTGAAAATAAAGTGGATCAGTTTGAGTTGGTGATACTGATGATATGGACAAGATCCTTGGAATCGTGAAGAAGATGACATGCCCTCTTGATCCCTGCCCATCATGGCTGGCCATCCAAGGGGGAGACATATTTATGACATTTCTTAGAAATGACATCAATGTGTCCCTTAGGGAAGGCTGTGTTCTACCTTGTTTAAAGGAAGTGGTCATTAGACTGCTCATGAAAAAGCCTTCCCTGGACCCCCTGCATATGAAAAACTATAGGCCTGTATCTCATCTGCCATTTTTGAGTAAGGTGATTGAGAAGGCTGTTGCCCTTCAACTCCAAGTCATCTTGGATGAAACTGATTATCTCGATCCATTTGAAACTGGCTTCAGGACAGGATATGGGGTGGAGACTGCCATGGTTGCTCTGGCTGATGACCTCCGTCTAGGCATCGACAAAGGAAGCTAGACCTCTTGGTGGCTTTTGACACTATACATCAAGACATCCTCTTGGAAGGCCTGGGAGAGTTAGGAATTGGAGGCACTATGTTACAATGGTTCCGTTCTTTCCTCTCAGGTAGATTCCAGATGATGCTCAGGGACAGTTGCTCCTTCAAAATGAAGCTTAATTGTGGCATCCCTCAGGGCGCCATTCTGTCCCCGATGCTTTTCAATATATACATGAAGCCGCTGGGAGAGATCATTCGGAGACATGGGGCGGGGTGTTATCAGTATGCTGATGACACTCAAATATACTTCTTCATGTCACAGTCAGCAGCTTTGACAACAGATGGCATTTCTTTTCTCAATCAGTATCTTGAAGCAGTAATGGACTGGATGAGGAAAAACAGACTCAACTGAATCCAGATAAACCAGATTCAGTAGGGCCCCCCAAAGCAAGTATAGGGTTGCAACCTCCAGTCTTTGATGGGGTCACTCTCTCCTCAAAGGACTGTGTTCACAGTCTGGGAGTGCTCCTAGATCTGTCGCTTCAGATGAGTAATCAGGTGAATGTGACAGTCAGGAGCACCTGTTATCAACTTCGGCTGATATGCCAGCTGCGCCCTTTCCTGAAAATAAGGGACCTAGAAACTGTAGTACATGCACTGGTAACCTCGTGACTCGATATTTGCAACATGCTCTACATAGGGCTACCCTTCTGCCTAGTCCAGAAACTCCAATTAGTACAAAACATGGCAGCCAGGTTGTTCACTGAGAAATCTAGGAGTGACCACATAACACCTATTTTGAAATCACTTGACTGGCTGTCTATTGGTTTCTGGGCACAGTATAAGGTGTTGGTTATCACCTTTAAAGCCCTACATGGCTTGGGTCCAATCTACTTAAGGGATCGCCTACTTCCATATAACCCACCCCACACCCTCAGGTCCTCTGGGAGGAATCTATTGCAGACTATGAAGACCAGATTAACTGAAACCTCCCAGAGGACCTTTTTTGCTACTGTGGAACAGCTTACCAGAGGAGATCCATCAACTTATCAACTTAGATAGCTTCAAAAAAGCTGTCAAGACAGATCTCTTCCGGCAGGCCTTTCTTGAATATAATTCCTCAGCTATAAACAAAACCCTCGTATTATATTGCCTTTTTTCCCAATAGATCATTGCTATTAATAGATTTTAACAGATTATATTTTTAAACTCTGCTAATTCTTTTTTAAGGGGGGGGGTAAGATATATGATTATATACTGTCATTATGTACTGTATTGGTTTGTTTTAACATGTAAGCTGCACTGATTACTATTATAGTAGAAAAGCGGGATACAAATAAAAGGTTTATTTATTATTTATTTATGCTCATGACATATTGGTGGCAATGGTGGGATAGTAAAATTGATAGGGCTGCCATCTCAGGGCGGGGGGGGGGGGAAAGTTAGGTGAAGGAGTGGCTCTTCACAGCATGTATCCATAGAGGTCCTCAAACAGTCAAAAATCAAGTGCAAAATGACAGAAGAGATTAGCGCATTGACTTTAATGTACTTTAAAGCATTTAATCTCATTTTTGAAAAGCCAGAGGATAAGCCCAGCTGGCATCCAGATTGTATACAGGTTGCATTTGCCTGGCTATGGGTGAATGTGATAGCACCTGTTTTGAAAATTTATCCTATCAGGGATAAGGCACTTTAAAGACAATGCACTAATCTCCAAACTAAGCGAGTCTCAATGGCTAAGACTCTGGAAATGATCAGTTTCACTTTTCTAGCATTTATTTTTTTAAAAAAATTCTCAAGTAATTTCCACCCCAAATAATGGAGAATTAGCAACTCTAGCAAAGTTATTCAAAAATGAACTGAAATGGAATTCTTTCCCATTTACACTGACAAACCTCATTAGCCACAGAAAGGACAAATGTTCTATACAATTGGTATACATGGTGAAGAGGCTCTAAAAACAGATTTAAACCCCCTCCCCGGCCATCTTAATTCAACATTAATACAATAAAATATACAGAGATTCAAATCAAAACTCAAACACTCAAATCTATCAGTATTCATGCTTCCTACATGTGGATTTCTTAATTTTCAAATTCTTTGAATCCTGAATATGAATAATTTTTTTAATAAATCTGTAAAGTGAAAAGTGAATTGCAATGAAATTTGCATCCATTCACCCTAGCATATCTAATCTGTTCCCCTTAAGCTTCAGGATCAAGTATTTTATGCGTCCATCACACATTGATCAAATTGTTAACTTTTTTTATAGCCTTGAGTCTATGTGCAGCCTTTGGGAGAATTACATCAGGCTGTGCAATGAAGCTAGGATGTAAACTCTTCTACTACATTTACTGACCTTTTACTCAAATCAGAAAACCTTGCAATACATAGTGAGTGCTTATATGGGGATGGTAGTTTTGAATTCTATTACCATAACAGATCTGTCTTGATCTTTAGACTGCAGCAGATATTTTTAATGGTCTATATTCAAATTATGAAACATTTTATTTGCTCTCAAACATTGCTCTTGAATAATATGCAATACATTGGGGAAATATGACAACATTACTTTGAAGAACCAAAATAAAACTTGACAGTAGAATTTTTCCTCACTGCAACAAATCATCTGTCTTTACTTTCATTTGCTGAAGATGTCGTGCTTTCCTCCATTAATATGGCTAAATTTTACTTACTCATTTTCTCCAACTCCATCAAGTTTCTCAACACTTGAGATAATTAACACCTGTGCTAATTAAATCTACAGTGCTTGGGACCTGCATGAATAAAGTACTCTTGATGCTGTATACTATTTTTATATTTTTTTCTGATGAGTGCTGGTAATGCACAGATCTCCTCTGTAGAGGGGGTCTGAAAGTAGTGTGGGAATGTGATTAAAGATTTCTGTATCAAACAGTGCTGATTTACAATATTAGTCTATTTTAGAGTGCCATCCTATAGAGATATTACAGTCATCCCTCCATATCCATGGATATTTTTTAACCATGAATTCACCCTTGCATGACTTGAAAATGTTTTTTTTAAATAAATTCCATAAGCAAACATTGAGTTTGCCATTTTATATAAGGGACACCATTATACCATAACAGATTTACTAGAGAAGGTGGTTAGTCTTAACTAGTATAGTCCTGTTAAATTGGTTGTTGAATTGATTTAAAGGGTATACTCCAGTCAGGGCTAACAAGAGGATTTAGGCAAGTTAAGTGTTATTGAAGTAAATGAAACAGAATAAACACTTATACAACTGCATTTGAAAGTAGACTGAAGTCTACAGAGGCTCATGCTGCCAATTTATTTATTTCATTTAGTCTCAAAGGTGTTAGAAGATCTCTCTGTGTATTGATTCTAAAGACTAGCTATATCTTTGACTTATACAATTGTTCTGTTAATTGATTCTAGTATCACCTTGATTATGTTCCTGTTTGGCTGGAACTTTTTGTGTTGAATAGTGAGTGCCCTTAGCATCTGATTTTGGGTTTGTTCTTTCCTAGATACATCCTCTCTCTTTGAGTCTGCTGGACTAGACTCTATGGTTCTCTATACACTGCTCCAAGCACCAATCCAGATTTGGATTTGTCTGAAAGTGGATCTTAATGTAGGTTGGCTGGTGGCTTCCAAGTAAGTCTGGGGGCTTGTCTACATTACCTATATACCCCAAATTCTCCACAGGCTGTCTGCATGCCATTTACACTATGCAACCCTCAAACCATAAATTATTGCTGGTCTGTTTACACAACACCCAAACCTGATGTGGGGTTCCACCCCTTTTCCTGCATTAAAAAGACTTATCTTTTACTCCAGGTTTTCCTGAAAACTCAGAGGAAAACATGTCAGTCATGGACAGCTGCCTTCCCACATGATCCGTGCCCAGTTGCTCTGTAGGTGTGAGTCACTCTAAGGTCAGAATATACCCCAAAGTTCTGACCTCAAAGGGATTCACACCCACAGTAGCACCACTGTCATAGGGACTGCATGGAAAGGCAGCCTCCTATCACCCCTGCACTTTATTGCATCAGATAAGAGAGGGATTGAGTGGAATTCAGAGCCAGAATACTTAGAGGCCAGCCCAAGGTATTCTGACAAATGTAGACAAGCCCTGGGCTCTAATGTAATTGTACATGATACTGAGCTCTACCCGCAAAAGAAAAGCTCTACTCGCATGTTGGATACCTTTAAAGTCCTTATTACAACCAAGAGCAGACAGGCATGAAGGAGTGGCCTCTGGCTGCTCTATCCATGATTGAACCCAATCAGCTCAGGACTATGGCTACCAGATAGCCCTCTCTTAAAGTGGGCCACCGCCGTGGTCCCAAATGGGCCACCAGCAAGGACCAGCTTTTTGCCACTCCTTTTACCAGCAGTCCTGGACTCCCTCAGGAGGCCTCAGAGTAGCTTCCAGCTGTGTTGGAGGCATGGGTTATCTGCACACCATACCCCCAAAGCAAATGGAAGCCACACTTTTTTGGCCCATCTGTTTCAGGCTATTGTAGCCACTACTGCTATTCTACTGTAATCTACAAAGGTGCTTCTGAGAGTGCATTTGTTGGGATACAGAAAACAATATGCAAAACACAACATAAATATATTAAATATATGTCAAGTGTTGTCCCAGGATAGCCAAGGACTGCATATTTTCCACCCCTGATCTATAGTATAATCAATCTTAGAGAGCTTCCTGTGCCTAGTCAGTGGCAAATTCTTCACCTTAAGAAATGTAAGCTCAAATCCTGCATTGTGGTACATCATAAAACTTCCCCACATGTAACTAAATGCTCTTCTCTTCCTGGAACTCTGACCTTACCTCTTCTGTTGCTGGGAGGCACCCTCATTTGTGGTCACTGCTGGTATCAACAGCAATGGCTGGTTGTGATCAAGCACTTGGCTGCAGTAAGGACCCCTGGAGGATGCTTTTGTTGTCCTGTGGCTGGCAAATGAAGTACATCCAGATGTGTGTAGCCAAAAGTCTAGTTAGGATAATTTTAATTAGCTCAATACAAAGAGGGGGTCAGCTACAAGGACCCTCGAGATTGTCTCTCACCTACATACCAAGAGAAAGGAGATCCAAATAGATTGTGCTGAGGCAGAGTTCTTGAGTTAAAGTATATTTTTATTAAAGAGAAAATCACACAGCAATTCACTATCTCTCACTCATTCATTTAAGGCCCAGGAAATCAAAGGCTACCTTGGGATAGTTTGAGGCAGTACTAAGGGTGATACTTACACAAAATGAGGTTTCTCTCCCGAGTCCAATTGGTTGAAGTGGCATAGGACACAGCCATACTAGTGAGCGTTGGGTGAATGGAAGTGCTGGAGCTAGTTAGAGTCACAGTGACAATGTCCCCATGGATACCATCTAGCAGTCTTCGGGAGTTTTTTATAGGCTAAAACTAACCACCGGGCAAAGGAATATACATCAAATTGTGTGGGGTGAGGTAATGTGGTCTGGTAACTTTCAAGGTGCGAATGGAGGTGATTAAGCCTTATTGGATTTGTCAGGTGTGGCCAATGCCCATTTCCTTTACTATGGATGTGATAATGTCTCCCATTTGCAACTCCCAAGCTTTTCTGTTAGGCTATCCTAGGGCAGTGCAGACGTGACCCCTTGCCTTGGAGATTATGTTGGACAACATGGCAGAGTCCTGCTGGGGTCATGTGGGGTCATACACACACCAAAAATTCAGAGAAATGCATTTTTGGCAACATGCTACTGCCTATCTGACCATCTTTATACTATCTGGATCAGGGGTAGGCAACCTTTCCCCTTTAAGGGCCGAGGGACTTCAGCTCCCAGAATCCCAGGACCTATTGGCCAACATGAGACTACTGGCCAACATGGTTGAGGCTTCTGGGAGCTGAAGTCCCTCGACCCTTAAAGGGGAAAGGTTGCCTACCCCTGATCTGGATTCTTGGATCATGGGCTGAGGTTCCATTAGGGTGGACTTCTGGCAAGAGATGGGCTGTATCTCACACCAGTTGGCAGGAACATTTTTGCCAATAGTCTCAAATATTTGATTGGGGGGGTTAAACTGAGTCAGGTGGGGGAGGGAGACAGTATCTTAGAAGGTATCTTAGAAGGCAGGAGTACATCATGGGATGGAGATAATAGTCAAAGTGTTACAGAGGGGACAAGGCAAATGATGCAAGGGCCCAACAGTGGAAGGCAAAAAGCTTTACACAGGCAACAAGTGAGGAGGATCCATGCTCTTAGATGTCTCTACACTAATGCACAAAGCATGGGAAGTAAACAAGATGAACTTGAACTCCCAGCAAAACAAAGCAAATATGATATAATAGGCATCAATGAAACCTGGTGGGATGAGTCTCATAATTGTAATGTAGGAATAAAGGGGTATAACCTTTTTAAGAGAAATACGCCAAACAGGAAAGGAGGAGGAATAGCATTATATGTCAGGGATGTTTACACCTGTGAAGAGATCCAGGACTTAAATCTTGGAAATCAGGTAGAGAGCATCTGGATAAAAATTAAAAGGGGAGGAAACAACAGGGATGTTATTGTGGGAGTTTACTACAGACCCCCAAGTCAGACTGAGGGATTGGATGATGCTTTTCTAGAACAGATGACCACACACTCAGAAAGGAGAGATGTAGTAGTGATGGGAGACTTCAACTATTCTGATATTTGCTGGAAGTCAAACTCAGTCAATACTTCAAGGTCTAGCAAATTCCTCACTTGCCTCAAAGACAATTTCTTTGTCCAAAAGGTGGAAGAGGCAACAAGGGGATCAGCTATTTTAGATCTGATCCTAACAAACAGGGATGACCTGGTAAATGGGGTGCAAGTGGTGGGATCCTAAGGTGGGAGTGATCATGTTCTTCTGGAGTTTCTTATAAAGTGGAAAGGAGAAGCTAGGCATAGTCAAACACTCACTCTAGACTTTAGGAGAGCTGATTTCAACAAACTTAGCAAAACACTGGGAGTGATCCCAGGGTCAGGAATACTAAAGTTTCAGGATGGATGGGATCTTCTCAAAAGGGAGATACTGAAGGCACAATCTCAAACTGTTCCAATGAGAAGGAAAAATGGGAAATGTCTCAATCAACTGGGTTGAATGACAAAAGAACTTTCAACTGAACTAAGTTTTAAAT
>JAIPUX010001232.1:87421400-87435550 GCA_020142125.1 Phrynosoma platyrhinos | reverse complement strand
TTTATATACCGCTTCATATCGCACTATGGGATGTCTAAGTGGTTTACATCTGTAAGCTCATTGCCCCAAAAAATTTGGGTACTCATTTTAGTGACCTCGGAAGGATGCAGGCCTGAGTCTAGCCTGAAACCTGGCTGGTATTGAACTTGTAACCTTGTGGTCTATGAGTGAATGGCTGCAGTACAGGCATTTAACCACTGTGCCACCAGGGCTTTAGAACAATACATTCCTGCATTTTGGTTTTAAAAAATCCCTTTCCCTCATAGTCAAGCATTTATATGCAAGCATCTCCCTGGAACAAGTCAAGATGTTCTTTGAGCTGGCTGATGGCTGGAGAGATGAGTTTCATTTCCCTTCCCCCTTAAAATAACTTTGTTTGGTGTGCTTGATTTCTTTTCTCCTTATCTCCTTTCGAAACAAGTTTTATTTTCTGTAAACTGCTTCCATTATTTGTCTCTCTATCAGAGATTTAAAATGATTTTCATAGTTTATTCACCAAGCATCAATCAGCACCCAGAGTTGCCTTCAGGATCCTATTTCAAATTTCAACAGATTGAGCAAGCTTGTTTTCTGCTGCTCCAGAGACTAGGACATGAGGCAATGGATTGAAACTACAGGAAAAGATATTCTACCAAACATGAGGAAGAACTTCTTGATGGTAGTAGCTGGTCAATGGAATATGCTGCCAGAGTCAAAAGAAATGGAGTCTCCTCCTTTGAAGATTTTTAAACAGAGGCTGATGGCCATCTGTCAGGGGTACTTTGTGTATTCTTGCATGGCGGGCGGTTGGACTGTACAGTCCTTGTAGTCTCTGCCAACTCTGATTCTATATCTGACAAGAGTAATCTGGCCTTCCACTGGTTGAGAGGAGGAATAAAGCTGCATCTGAATACTTTGAATAAGCCACTAGCCTTACCACCTTTACTCATGAGAAAAGCAATGAGTGTGAAGTAGAGAGTTTCTCTATCCATAGGACCAGAATCCTCCCAAACCAGGATTCAGAATCACATTGAGAAGCTCCATGCATACAAGAGGTTCACTGCTTCAGACCCATCATTTTTTACACAAACAGGTGTGAGAGAGAACAGGGACATTCCCTCCTTGGGAGTTTAGTTAATTCTTATATAGAATGCTTTAAAAGGGATTAAGTGATAGAAGGGTGGCAAAGAGAGAGGGAGAGGAACAAGGAGAAGGAGAATAACTAATTGAATCATAATTTGAGGGATTACAAAGGAGTCAAAAGAAGTATGTGAAGAGGTATGCATTCATACAATTCTGATTCATAGCTATTGGATGTACTGTGTTTTTTAAAGGTCATTTGGATTATGAATGAATCCTTTATATATTAAGATAAGTTTCTTTTCATGTTTTTGCTGAACACATCCTCCAGAATTATGTTTTGCAACATCTAAGGCATAAAAACATGAAGTGAAGTTTATTTAATAGTCACCTGGCATGACTCACCCTAAGTGCTAATAGCTATTCCCAACTACATACAGGAATATATGTCTAAAACTGAGTCAACAATTGCAGGTTACAAAGCGCAAAAGTTACCAAGAGCAATGTCATCAATGTAATTCCATGAATCGCAGTACAAATAAACCTACAGCTGATGCACTCTTTCCCATTTTATTCAGGTGAATAAACTAAGATTCAGTATATTTCTCTACAATTTAGATTGCCCTTTCCTTCAACAGAGAATAGTTATATAACAAATTAAAGCCTTTGTGTTCTTAAATGACTGCCTGTCTCTTTGCCTTTGCACTGTCCCTTGAATCTATTTCATAATTTACAATTGTATGTGTCACCATTTGGTGCCTGATTATTAGATCTGAAGAACTACAGAGTCATGATGTGTGTGTGCATTGTGTGACAAGGCCAGGACATCAGGAGATAAATGTCCTTAAAAGGAGCCAGACCACTGATTGTGTATTGGACTGCACCTGTATGAGTAAGCAATATGATGTACATAATGTAATGCTTGATGCTTGATGCAAGGTCCTGGAAGGATGCATCAACCTAAGGCTCAACTGAATGTAAGCAAGTGTGGTTCATAGTTGTGGAATTGTTGAAGTGGAGAGTCAGTGCAGTGAGCTGATGTATGTTAGAGAGCATTCTGAAGAGTTCTTGTATAGCTCTATGTTGTTGTGATCTGATAAGGAGGAAGTTTGAGTTGTTTGCTTCCATCCTGGAACTCTACATTTGTAAATTGTAAATAGTGATATCGTATCCTTGTAAATAAATCTTTCACTTTGAGCTGTCTGGTTCCACTTCTTGATTACAATAGTATCTCCTGGTCCTGCTCAGAGATAATGAAAACTCATTCATGCCTCATCCTCAGTGTGACAATATGTGTCTTCATTAAACATGATGCTTTCTACTTTGGACTAGATTTTGTTTCTCGACTCAAAAAATTCCAGAAGTACCTGACATTTTACTCCAGGTAATTACTGGAGGGGAGATACTGCATTGCCTGACATTTGTTATCATCTGAAGCAATATTAAATATATTGGAATGAAAATTCACAACTTGATCCTGTGTATGTATACTCTGAAAAAAATCCCAACTTCAGATAATGCTGATTGCAGCCTTCAAAGGGGTCATCAGAGGAGGAAATCATCAGTAGAAACCAGTGAAAATTTTAAGACTGGGTAGGTAAGAGGACAGAATGTGGTATTTGAATGAGGACTACTAACAATGTCCAGTGTACATCTGTTAATGAAACATACATGGCAATTTCCACTGAATCCTAAAGAATACATGACAGCTTCACCTGTGTTGTAGCTGAACATGGAACACATCTTTTACTCATTTCTGCAAAGAGTTTATGCAATATGATCTTTGCTGAGTGTTTTTCATCTTGTGCAGTATGTGTCAGATAATCTATCCTCCTTCTAAGGATGTCAGAAGTTTCCTTTATTTCCAGAAAACAAAATAGTCTCTCTCTCTCCCTTTCTCCCTCTCTCCCTCTCTCACACACATACATACACACACAGAGAGAGAGAGAGAGCTTTCTCAAGAGAGAATTATATATGATTCGGACGATTATTTTGACCAGCCATATATAATGACCATGACCCAACACAGATACAGATGCTGATAGCTGAAAAGATTTCCAAAAAGGTCAAACAGATGGTCTAACAAAGAATAATATCCACATGGATTCAAGCTGACTAGAATGTTAAACAATGGATCATTGAGGCTTAACTTTCTTGTGGACTTTTGTTTTAGAGCTCTTAAAAATAATATATCTCTAGTCATATGTGGTCCTTGGCATTAACATTCTTAAGAATGCTACTCAGATGCTGTACTTTCTTTTCTTTCTCTGTGTGTGATGGAAAAGGCAATCCTCTGGGATGGGCACCTAAAAAACCCATGGTTTTTCATATGTCTGGTCTACAACACCCATCAGTTCCTCTCAACAAGGTAAATGGTAAGGGACTGTGGGACTTTGTCACTGGAAACTTCTCAAAACCAGTATCCATACTCTTCCCCTAAAGTATCAGTGGAACCACACTGCTAAGTGTATTCCTGAGTGAAGCCTGAGAAAACTGCTGCAAGTTACTATTGACTGTAAATGTTGCATTTTGTGCTATGTATTTGTCATTGTTGTTTTTAATTGATGGATGCAATCCAAAATCTTTCAGTCTAAAAAGCCTATAAATATCAGTCAGTGAGTCTGCCAGTCAGTCAATATCTTTCTGTTTGCATTATACAAATAGTTTTCCTAATAAAAAACAGGAAATTACCTGCCTTAGTATCCAGAAAATTAAACCATTTAGAGAGGATTCTCTATCTCATGCCGCTCCCACATGTACTGTTCTGGAATAGATTTTTGTGATGTTATTAAGTTCTTTACATAAAGGAATGTTCATTTTATTATCAGACCATCAGGAAACATACTGGTGACAGCTAATGTTTGTATACACTTCATTCAGAGTTTTGCACCTGTCATTGTTAACAGCACTCAGTTAAACACCAATTCTCCAATTAACATTCTTCTCATATCATAATCATCATCAGGGATATTATTTATCTGTTTATCTGCTTAGTTTATTTCCTTCCCTTCTACATGTTATTGATCTCTCTCTATCTCTCTCTCTTTACAAATGAGAGAGAGAGAGAGAAGGGGGGACAATTTCTACCTTGAGTCATTTATCACCTTTTATTTTACTTTGTTCTCATTCTTGATTTTCAGATTATATTGTATATTTTTAAAAACAGTTCTGATGGTTTTACATACTTGTTGTAGTATGTGGCCCAGTTCTTTCTTCTGAGGCAGATTCTTTGAAGCAGCACATTTAAATTAGGAGACACCTGATTCCCCAGTTTGACACTGTACATACAAGTTTTTAACATCAAGATAGACTGCACATCCTGTTGCATGATATTATGGAAATATTGCAAAAATTAGATGAGTAACGGGTATAGGTTTCAGGACTTTGGATGGCCAAACCCTCACCTGCTACAAATTGTGGACTGACACTGGAATTAAAAACAAAGTATCCTTTGATGCCCTAAAGACTAACAAACTGGTGGCAGCATGAACATTTTTAGAGTAAGGTTGCCACCCTCTATATAACTACTATATAAATCATTGGAACTTACTTCTGAGTAGCCATACATAGGATTGTGCTTTAGGTATTTAGAAAAGACAATAGTTTTGAGGTGATGTAAAGCAGATTCTGTGTACAGGTTGAGTTTTCCTTTCCAAAATGCTAGGGACCAGAACTGTTTTTGATTTTTGATTTTTTAGGATTTTGAAATAATTGCATATACATAACAAGAGATCTTAGTGATGGGACCCAAGTCTAAACATGTAATTCATTTATGCTTTATGTGCACTTTAGATACATAGCCTGAAAGTAATTTATACATAATATTTTAATAATTTTGTTAATGAAACAAAGTTTGCATACACTGAACCACCAGAAAGCAAAGCTGTCAATGTTTCAGCCATCCATGTGGATAATTTTGGATTTTGGAGTATTTTGGAATTCTAGATAAGGGAAACTCAGCATGTATACTGTTTTAAGTAATGTCTGGGGTGCTATATTGTTTAAATGTATTTTAAACATTCTTATCTTCTTAAAGTGTTTGTAATATGTTTTAATTATTGTAGTAATTTAATTCTGTTTTAATGTAATATTTTTGTATGTTTTAATTATTCTGGGAGAAGGGTGGGGAATAATAATAATAATAATAATAATAATAATAATAATATTAATAATATAGAGGGATGTAAATTACCAAAATTAGTCTCTGTGTTCCTATACACAAGACTTCAATATGCCATTATAGGTGTACCCGCTGAAAACGTTTCAACCTTTCCTATTTCCCTAACCTCCATTTTGCATTTTCTTATTATTATTTTAAACTCGTATCAGTTGTAATGTCTGCTTCTGTTGCCCATGACTTTCTTTAAAAAAAAATCTTAAAACTAAAAATGGAACACAGCAATCAGTTATTTATTAAAGACTCATCATCTTCTTTGTATTACTTTGAGATACCTGTTGACTCAGGCTTTTGGGGAGAAAGTACAATTTTCCTTACTCATATATGGAAAAGTCATTAGTTAACTCTAGAAGATAATCATGTTCAGCATTTGTAAGCACTGATGGGAGCAGTGACAGATGATACCTCCCATGTTTGTAAGGTGCTGAATCTGCTTATCTGCAACACCCCCATGACAGACATTGGGGGATGATGTATAGTTTGATGGCCTCCCTGGAAAAAGGTAAGGTAAAGGTATTCCACATTGACAAAGGGGGGTTGCAGACTGCCAGAAATAGTGCAAATTGAGTCCACTTTTAGGGTTAGGGTTAGTGCTAGGGAATCATGGGAATTGTTTTTTTTCTGAGACATTGTGCCTTCTCTGACAGAGAGCTCTGGTGCCACAATAAACTACAGTTCCCATGATTCCCTAACCCTAACTCTAACCCTAAAAGTGGACTCAATTTGCACTATTTCTGGCAGTCTGCAACCCCCCAAAGTTGTCAAGTTGTGTTCGAATGTAAGAGGTGGCACTCATCTCCATCACTAAGCTGAAGAGCCAGCATTGTCAGACTACTCTGTGATCATGTGGCCAATATGATTGCACAGTATGCTGTTTACCTTCCCACTGAGATGGGGTACCTGTTTATCTACTTGCATTTGCATGCTTTCAAACTGCTAGGTTGGCAGAAGCTGGGACTAGTGATGGAAGCCCATACATCATGCAGCACCCGGGCCTCAAACTGCCAACCTGCCAATCCTGCAATCAACAGAGTCAGTGTCTTAATCACTCCAGCCACCCTACTTGAATAGGGGGATAAGTGTCAACTGAGCCATGGTAGTTATGCCATAGAAAAAGGGCGCTTGGGGGCATGGCCAGAGGTGATTTGAGCCCTGCCTCCCCACAGTTCTCCATTCTGGCTCAGGACATTGATGGGGAGAGAAGCAGATCAGCTGAGCTCATGGATTTCCTTGGCTATGTTTTTGTTTACATGGTTGTTTAAACTGTGCCGTCTATTGCTGCCTTTGCTCTTTGGGGGTTTTCCCAACTGCTGTTTTTGTCAGTACCCTTTTGAATAATTCACCTGTTCTTCAGGGGAGGGTTTTTATGTTTTGTTTATTTATTTGTTTTCTCCTGCTCACCCACCTTGCCTGGCCCTATACACTCTTAGGTGTCCTTTTGACCGTTTTCTGTTTCTTTTGCCTGGCTTTGCTATTTTGTTTGGGCTTGGTCTTTTTCTGGTTAAGGCCTGCCTTTTGAGTTTTCAGCCTTTTGTTTTGAATAGTTTTTGGTGGCTTGGTGTTGTGGAGTCTGGCTTGGGTATTTCTTTCCCTGTTTTTGTTTTTGTTTTTGTTTTGCATAATTTGGCTTGGTTCTCAATTGACCCTCTGTTTTCAATTTGGAGGGCTTTCCCCTCTCTTTGCTTACTCCTCCAGCTTACATTTTTCTTTAAAGCTTCGAGTGGTTGAGCCTTGCCTGTCAGACTTCTAGCAGTTTGGGTTTGGCTAAGTTTTAGTGGGCTTTGTGCTATAAAGCCTAGTCTACAGACTTTCGTCCCCTGCTCTTTGTCTCCCAGAGTGACTTGGAGCTCCAAGTTGTGGTTTGGGTGCAGTTTTGGGGCCCTTTTATTGTCTTTTATTGTCTCCTGACATCATTCTCACTCACTCTTACCTCTTATTTACTGGGGTATTGGACATGTTACTCTCTCTCAGCTTCAGGGACAGTTTGGCCACTATTGTTCTCTTAAAAGTCTCTTTTGTTTCTGCTTTGTATACTCATCACTTTTCTGATTGTGTCGGGTGGGGCCCATGAGGATTGTTTGCTATTTCGGTTTCCTAAGTCCACTTTACCAAGGGTTGCTTTTGTTTTCCCTTACCTGTGTTTTTTGCCATGTGACCGGATGGGGCTTGGGCCTGCTTGGTTATTTGGGGACCTGTAAACATAAATTAAAGGGAATTCACACTAAAGCACTTTCTTTATTTTATATCTGCTATTCTTGTGAGGTTGAATAGAGCAATTTCAATACTGATAATATATATAAACATTCCCCTTTCTTCTTCCCTTCTCCTTTGCCTTTCTCATTTTCTTTGTTCCTGGTTTTCTATCTATTAGGCCTTGGTGTGAGCCTCCCTGCCACTCTTTTCTTCTTCCTTCTTTTCTCTCCTTCTTTCTTCCAAGGACATAGAAAGAGGTTTTTCCTAGTTATGGGCCTCTGTAGATGGGTCCAAAGGGGTGGTAGAGAGCCATTCCGGGAAGTGGCGGATCAGGGCCAAGGCTGCTGGACTGCACAGCCCCAATCCTCCCTTTTGCTGCCACTCCTTTTACAGGTGGCAAAAGGCCACCCTAAGAACTGGCACATGGTTTTTAGTGCCCCTTCTGGTGCAGCATGTCAAAAGCTGTGCCGGAAGGATGTCCTGATGGCATGTGCTGTGCATAATGGTACGCAGTGTCAGGACGTAATCAGCGTGGGGTTGGGGTGGCTGGTGTGTGGCTACCCCTCATCATCTCCGCCTCCAGGCTGGCCCTTTAGGGCCAGTCTGTAGAGGCCCTATATTTTACCTGCAAAATGAGACTGTATGACCTTACAAGCTACTTACAGCAAGCTCTGTTCTTTATAGGAACCCAATTCTAAGTATTATTTTAACTGGCCTGGGAGCCTGTGGTGCAATGATTTGGGTGTTAGATTGTGACTCAAGACCAGAATTCCCAGATTGGCCTCTGAAACCCAGTAGGTGACCTTGGATGTGTCACTCTCTTTCAGCATCAGAGGAAGACAACACAAACCCCTTTCAACACATCTTGTCAACAAAAACCCATGAGAGAGTCACATTCTCTCAGTCTCAAAGGAAGGCAATGGAAAAAAACCCTCCAAACACATCTGGCCAAGAAAAGGGAGGGAGTTACACTCTTTCAGCCTTAGAAAAAAAACAATGTCAACCCTTCTTTGAACATATTTTGTAAAGAAAAACCCATGAGAGAGTCACAGTTTTGGAGGAATGCAGTGGTGAACCCCATCTGAACAGATCTGGCCAACAAATTGTTTTTTTGAGTCTCTCTTAATTTTGTTGGAATATTTATTTATTTATTTAATTTCCAGCTAATTACTTTTAATTACAATTGTGTTTTAATAGGTATAGAAATTTTGCAGCACTTTTGAGACTAACTGAAAAAAGAAAAGAAAAAAGAAAGGGGTTTGTAGCATGAACTTTCATAGACATCAGGGCTGATGCAGATTGGCCTAAAGGGCTGGCTTGGGAGTGGAGTAGGGGTGGGGCAGCTGCACATCAGCTGGCCCAACTCTGCCCCAACCCCGTCCTGATGCCACATGTCTATGCACACGGTGGTGGTGTCAGGATGACATCTTGGCTCAGCGTGTGCACACACCACACCAAAAGAGCATAAAAAAGCCACCACCATGGTTGAAAGGGTGGCCTTTTGCCACCCCCAAAAGAAGTAGCATTTTGTCGCTCTTTTGGGGGAGGCAAAAAGGAGAATCAGGGCTGCAGCATGCAGTTCCTGCAGCCCCCATCTGCTGCTCGTAGGGGCAGCTCTGTGCTACCCCTTTTGGGCTGTCTGTATTGGCCCTGTTGGGCCTTTGCAGACTGCCAGAAATATGCAAATTGAGTCCACTTTAAGGGTTAGGGTTAGTGCAGGGAGTAATGGGATTTTTTTTTCTGAGACATTGAGCCTTCTCTGTCAGTGAGCTCTGGTGCCACAATAAAATACAGTTCCCATGATTTCCTAACCCTAACCCTTAAAATGGACTCAATTTGCACTATTTCTGGCAGTCTGCAAAAGCCCATAGTCTACTTCTTCAGATTCTCAATGGTAGATTGAAAGCCATGGATAGACAGGAGTGCAGGCATTTAACTGAAGATAACTGAAAAGGAATGTTGATTACCATGAGTAGAACCCATGAGCTCTACATGATATGTAGTTTGCAAAGGATTCCCCATACATAAGCCCTTAGGAAGGACATCCTGTTGTTTGCACTTGTTGAGAAAGAAGATGTCTATCTGTATCTGGGCAAGTTTCTTGAAGAGGTTGATGGATTCCCACTTCATTCAGCTAAATTTGATGCTTTCTATAGTGGTAGAATTTAAAGATATGGGGAGTGGTAGAGCCACAAGAGATTATGGGGGGATGCAGACCAGGGCGTCCAGGTCTGGAGAGCCGCGGGGCCATGGCAGCTGCACCGCGGCACTCCTGCGGCATCCCTGGAAGGAGCGCTAAATCAGCGCTCCTTCCTCAAGACAGTGAAAGTGCACCCTAAATGCATAGGGCACACTTCCGCTGTCTTTTCCGCCGCAGCGCATGCGATCGTTGTGGCGGGAGGTTGCCCTGGAAGCGCCAGCCGTGCGGAGGGCCGGCAGCTTCCAGGGCAACCTCAGGAAGAGGAAGGAGCGCCGCGCGTGCGGCTGCTCCTCCTCTTCCTGGGCTCGGAGACAACCCTTTTAGTCGCCTGCCGAGGCCCTATGTGAGAAGCTAAGATCGTTTTCTCCTGAAAGCTAAAGCAAAACAAGCCAAAGAATCTCTTCTAAATGGAGTAAAGATTGTGAATAATTACAAATAAATAAATTGGAATGGGAAAATAGAATGGAACTGTTCAATTAAAGCTTTAAAGAGAAGAAAGATAAATAAGCAGTATTTTCTTATTTGGCACTGACAGCCAGATGGTTGTTATTCTGAGTGGATGTTAAGAGTTATAAAATAAAAGCAAACTAAAACAGCTTAAATATATGGGACAGTGATTTTGAAAAACTGAAATATAGAAATATTATTTAAAATATAAATAAAGAGATAAAATGCAAAATTTGGTGTCATAACGGAGACATAATACTGATTAGAAGTTGGCAGATGTCCAAGAGGAAAAAAAAGGACTTAAACAAATAGTTTTAAATTTGGAAAAGAGAATCTAAACAACACCCTTCAGATAAAGCTTATTCTCATTTGCAAAAAAATAAACTCACAAGAGAATTCTGAAATTCATAATGTAGAAATGGAAAAAAAAAATCCTTAGAGATAATGCAAAAAATTGGAATGGGAGCTAGATCCAAAGAACAACAAGGAACAGTTCCAGGAACAAAGCCAGATTCTGATGAATGAATCAAAACATGGCTCATCCGGCTGCTAGCAGAAAACCAAAAACAAAGGCTATGAGGTTTTAAAAGACACATTATCAGAAACTATAAATAAGAAAAATATGGATGAAATGAACAAATAATTTCAGATTATTAAAAAAAGAGATTGAGTAAGTGGATAAAAAATATATAATCCAACAAATTGAACAGAAAGCTCAACAAAAGATAACTTTGGAACATTCAACAAGACTGGATCAACTTGAAAGAAAAATCATTGACCTGGAGAACCATAATAGAAGGAATAACTTTTGTAGCCATGGTTTTCCTGAGATATTAAAAGAAACACCAAGAATCCTGAAGAAAGAGACCTTTAAATGGTTACAAAGTATTGTTTCTCAAATTACTTGGGAGGAGAAGGAAGTGGAATGACTACATAGAGCATCAAATTTTAAGAGAGGCCTGTTTTCCAGAGATGTAATTGTGAGAGTAACAAGTTTCTACAAGAAAGCTCTTTTAATGAAATAAATCAGGAAACTCTCAGGATCACTGAAATATGGAAACAATACAATTGAAATCTATAATGATTTTTGCCCAGAGACTATTAGCTGGAGAAGAGGAATGAAACCTTGCATTGCAGTTCTGCAAAAGAACAGAATAAGAAATTTTTCTGAAATTTCAATGGAAAAGGAAGTAATACAAGATTTATTTCCTGGAACAAGGACTGGATTTGTTGAAGCAATTAGCTCTGAGCCAGCAAGAAAAAGACAACAACAAAGGTGCAACTGGGAGCCAAGGAACCATAGAAAATAAGGATAAAAATGTTAACATTTTAAAAACAACAACAACAACAATGATATAACAGGAGAGACAATTAATAAACTATCAGGAGGATAAATTTGATCGCATGTCAGGAGGGATGGCTTCCTCTGCTGCCCCCCCTGGAGGGCTAGCAAAAGCCATGGGCAAAGTTTGGTATCTTGGAGAAGGAGGGGGGTAAAATGTATATTTGGGTAGGAGGAATGGAAGGGAGGGGTGGGAGGGAGAGGGAGGGAGGGAGGGAGAGGGAAGATGGGTATACACTGAAGAGCCAAGTTAGAAGACTTAGAAAAGTAACATGATTAATAACATAAATATAGCAACATTAAATGTGAAACGATTGGGGTCTGTAATTAAAAGGAAAAGGATAGAATCATTGTTGAAGAAAGAGAGAGTAAATATTTTCTTTCTTCAGGAAACATATCAAACAAAACCAGGAATGAATGAACTGAAGAGGAACTGGGTTGCCACTTATGAAAAAGTATAAGGTACTTCAAAAGCAAGAGGGGTAGCAAGCATAATATATAAGAAATGTGGTTTTAATGTGTTAAAAGTGAAGATAGATGAAAAGGGAAGATTTGTTCTTATGTAAGAAATTATGGGGGAAGAAAAGTATTTGTTCGCCAGTGTGTATGCTCCAAATGAAAATCAAAAAGAATTTTATGAAAAAGTTTTTAAGGAAATGGAAGATGTGCAGAGAGACTATACAATTATGGCAAGAGATTTCAGTATGGTTATGGATAAATGTAAAGATAAATCAGACCCAACAACAAAGGATAGATTTAGTAATATTACACCCTTGAATAAGACAAACAATACCTCCAGTGGCCAGGAGGAGGATGAGGAAGTGGTGGAGCAGCAGCAAAGGCGGTGGCAGCAGCCTCTAAAACCACCCCGCCTCATAGCCACCCCACAAGCAGCCGGGAGGAGGAAGAAGCAGCAGAGCAGCAGCAAAGGCTGCAGCAGCCTCAAAAACCACCCTGCCTCACAGCCACCCCACCAGTGGTCAGGAGAAGGAGGAGGAAGTGGCAGAGCAGCAGCAAATGTGGCAGTGGCCTCAAAAACCTCCCTGCCTCAGAGACACCCCACTGACAGCCAGGAGGAGGAGAAGGAAGTGGTGGAGCAGCAGCAAAGGTGACAACAGCCTCAAAAACCACCCTGCCTCACAGTCACCCCACCGGTGGCCAGGAGGAAAAGGAGGAAGTGGTGGAGCAGCAGTGGTGGCCTCAAAATTGCCCTACCTAACAGACACTCCACTGGCAACTGGGAGGAGGAGGAGGAAATTTTAGCTGAAGCAGGAAGTAATAAATAGATAGACTTAATCAGAAATAAGGGGAAAGATATTGCACAACCATATAATAAGGACAAGATTAAAAAAAAGAAAATGGAAGATAATGAAAGGCATGATATAGAGGAAATAAAATCCACTGCCTCATCAGAGATAATGGAAGACACAGAACAACAAAAAGAAAAACAGATAAACTAATTATTAGAAAAAATTAGAAAAATAGGATTAGATATGAAACTGAGATAACAGTAAAAATTAAAGAAGTAATTAAAGGCCTTAGAGAAGAGATAAAAGCAGATTTACAAAAAGAAATAAATAGTCTCAAAGACACAATAATTAAAATCACTGGAGACATGAAAGTATTGGACAAAAAAGTAATAGAGATTCAAGAAAAGGCAGAAGTATTAGAGAAGCGAGTTAGCAAAATAGAAGGAAAGCATTATCAGGAAGAATATTATAAACCTAGAAATATGTTTCCAGAAAAAAGCACTGAAACTAAGAGGAGTAGGAGAACAAATTAACGAGAACTTAAGTACAAGAATTACCCACCATTAGCACATTTTAAAGATTGGTCAGATGAGCAGCTCGATTTAGAAGTTGATAATATATATAGGGTGGACTCATGGATTGCTAAGAATCGCAGTATTCCCAGAGACATAATGATCTGTTTTGTTAGGAAAAGAGTGACAGATCTAATGTTAGAGACAAATTTTAATAAGAAATTTGAGATTGAAGGAAAAGAGGTTAAAATCTTTAAAGCAATACCCATGCAAATATTAAAAAAGGAGAGATTATACAATACTAACAGAATATTTAAGAGATAATAATATAAAATATAAATGGGAAAAAACAGAGGGAGTATCCTTCTCACTTAACAAAGAGAGGTTTATAACAAATTCCAAAGATAAAATAAAATCTTTCCTATCTGAACATAAAGGAACTCAATAATAATAATAATAATAATAAATTTTTATTTGTAGCCCAACTCTCTTCTAGGCAATCAGGGCAGGGAACAGCAGCGTTTAAAACAAAACAACATTAAAACATTCCCTCTCCCCATAATCCCTTCCTCCCCCCGCCCCATCCCCTTAAAATAGAATTAAACCAGAAATAAAATAAAATACTATATTAGTTAAATTAATAGATTAAAAGCAAAATTTTACAAAAAGACAAACAAATAGGGGCCCCTTTATGGGCCGACCGTTATTCCGGGAAGGCCTGCCGAAAGAGATCCATCTTTACTGCTTTCTTGAAAGCAGCAAGAGTGGTAGTAAGACGGATCTCATCCGGCAGGCCGTTCCAGAGTCTGGGAGCGGTTGTGGAGAAGGCCCTCTGGGAGGTCTGAGACAGCCTAGTTTTTATTGGCTGTAACAGATTCCTCCCAGACGACCGCAGGGCGTGGGGGGGATTATATGGGGAGATGCGGTCCCTGAGATAAAATGGACCCAAGCCATGTAGGGCTTTAAAGGT
>JAIPUX010001232.1:87404288-87414743 GCA_020142125.1 Phrynosoma platyrhinos | reverse complement strand
GGTGTGTGTTGGAAGAGTGGGGTCATCTTATACGGCGAGTATATCCCACACTCTATATTTTAACCAGAAAAGTTGGGGTCATCTTATATGCCCAGTCATCTTATACGCCGGAAAATATGGTAAATCTGTTGGATAATTATTGATTGTCATCTCATTTCACAACTTATAATTTCATACTACCATAAGTTTTTTGACAATAAATTCTTATTCTTTGTATTCGTAATTGTCTTTTTATAAATCATAAAACAGTCTCTCTTGTTCTCAGAGTAAAAATCTAATCATCATTCTTATTCAATAATCTCGATAATATAAATCAATACACATATAATGTGTAATTTGCTATCTAACACTATCTTAATTTCAAATAGTTTTGATCTAAAGACCAATCTATATTGACTTTTTCTATTTGTTTTTGGTTAATAAGGCAGTTAATTTGTCCATATCCTTCATCTCTATCAATTTCACCAACCAGTCATCGATGGTTGGTACATCTTGATTTTTCCATTTTTGACGTATGAGCAACATTGCCAATGTAATAATAATAATAATAATAATAATAATAATAATAATAATAATAATTTATTTATATCCTGCCCCTCTGTAGAGCAATCGGGGCTGCTTACAACATTAAAATTTACATAAAGATGTGTTAATACAATGTAAACAGAACCTAAAAATACCGAAACACACTCGCCCCTTAAAAGGTAAGGGCTCTTCTTCTTAGTCTAGGACCTATCGTGCTGGGCGTGCTGTCTCTTCCCCAGATGACAATGGATGGAATGGAGGGAGGGCTCTTCTTCTTAGTCTAGGCATGATGGTGCTGGGCCTGTTGTCTCTCCCACAGATGACATGAGATGGAATGGAGGGAGAGCTCTTCTTCTTAGTCTAGGCACGATGGTGCTGCGCCTATTGTCTCTCCCCCAGATGACATCAGATGGAATGGAGGGAGGGCTTTTCTTCTTAGTCTAGGCCTGATGGTGCTGGGCCTGCTGTCTCTCCCCCAGATAACATTGGATGGAATGGTGGAAGGGCTCTTCTTCTTAGTCTAGGCCCAATGATATTTCCAGTATTTCATTTCTATAATAGGTTCTAACTTGTTTAACATGTTCAGTAAGTATATTTCCAGTCTTAATTCATATCTAATTTTCAAAATTTCTTGTACTGAGTCATGTACTTTTTTCCAGTCATTTTTAATTTTGTGATATCTTCACCAAACATGGAACCATGGCCCAATGTTTTGTTTGCATTTCCAGCATTTATTCAATTTAGTATTGTAAATTCTCGCTATCTTTGTGGGGGTCAAATGCCATCTTTGTTCCATTTTCTGGAAGTTTTCTTTCAGATCCTGAGACTTGGTAAATTTCCCTGTCTTTTTTCTAGCATACTCCCAGTTCCCCATATCAATTGTTCTCCCTATGTTCAATGCCCATTTGATCATATTGTCTGAAATCACTTCATTTTCTTGCTTTTTATCCATAAGCATCTTATAAAGCCTGCTTGTTCTCTTTTTTTCTGGTTTTGTCAAAATCTTATCAAATACTAAGGATTCATCTTCTAATTTCAGGTCCATTTTAAATCTTTCTCTTTCTCGTATAACAACCAATGTACCTTAGGATCTAATTGCTTCAATTATTCTATTGTTTTTAGTTCCCATTATATCTTATTAATTGTTTGTTTCCCAAAGTAATTTGTTATCTCTTTAGCATCAGCTATATCAGCCTTGTACAGATATAGTATCTTTTGAATGCTTCCTGAATTTCTTTTTGTATTTGGAGCATTTTTCCTTCTTTTATTTTTGTAATCACTCTTTTTTCTTTCTCCTATCTTAAACTATATGCCAGTCATAATCTATATGCCAGCCATTTCCCAGACTTGTCTTTTTTAAATGAATTTTATTTTCCTCACTAATTCATCAGCTAATATTTTGTTGGCTTGCTTTCTTAACAGTTGCAAATGTTTGTTCTTCTTTGATGGTTCTGTTTCAGCTTTTTGTATGTCATTTTCTAGCTTATTCATAGTCATAGCATAATGTCTTTTCACTTCGGCTCCCCTTTGTATCAGTATACCACATATCACGGCCTTACTGGCATCCTATACTGTTTTGGCTTTAGTCAAATCCACTGTGTTTTCTGAAAAATAATGCTTCAACTCTAGTTTTAATTTATTTTTAAAATCATTGTTATTCAATAAATGGTCATTTAAGGCCTAAGCAGACTGCCAGAAATAGTGCACATTAAATTGAGGCACTGCCCTGGCTCAGTGCTAGGGAATCATGGGAACTGTATTTTTTTCTGAGACATTGAGCCTTCTCTGTCAGAGAGCTCTGGTGCCACAATAAATTACAGTTCCCATGATTCCCTAGCACTGAGCCAGGGCAGTGCCTCAATTTAATGTGCACTATTTCTGGCAGTCTGCTTAGGCCGTTAGTTTCCAAAAGAACTTCTTTCTCATAATTGGGTTATGATCTGATATAATTTGAGGTAGTATTACCATAGCATTAATTTTTGATACCAGTCTGACAGAAACCAGAAGCATATCAATTCTAGATAAGGATTTGTTACTTTCTGACTAGAAGGTAAATCCATCCTTTTCTGGATAAAATTTTCTCCAAACATCTTTTAGGCTAAATTGATCCTGTAATTCAAAAAGAAGTGGGGAGTTTCCCTTGATTCTTTTTAATTCTTTTTGTCAAAGCTCTGTCTTTTATCAGATCAATTACACCATTCCAGACCCCCAACATAACCATGTATCTGTAGTCCAAATCTAACTTTTGTATTTCTTCATTCAGTTATTTGTAGAATTCTGATTGTCTTTTCACAGGGCTATATATGCCAATAATATTATTGTATCTTCAATTTGTACTTCTACTTCCATGTAATGGCCCTCATGATCGTTGAATATTTCTTTGGCTTTATATTTGTTTTGGATATACATTACAACTCCCCCTTTCTTTTAATCATTAGCTGTAATGAACATTTGTCCCATTTTTGGATTGTTCAAATAATTTATTTTGGTTTTTTTTAATCTTAATTTCTTGAATACAAATTATTTCTGCCTTTTTTTTCTTTCTTTTTTTTTTTTGCTAGATAATGGAAGAGTTTGCTTCTCTTAACTTTTGAATTCAAACCTTTTATATTCCAGGATATAATTTTGACTACCATATTCCTAGTAATTTAAGTATCAGTTTATCCAATAATTATTTTATTGTTCATCTTCTTCCCCTTCTCCAGGGTATTTTTGAATACTTCTGTCTTCTTTGGAAAAAAGTTAACTTGTTACATTTTCCTGTGAATCCTCATCTCTTGGATCAAGACTGTCTTCAACTTGCAGGGCTTCTTCTGTATTCTCCTTTGTCCTCTGTGTCTTTTCAGAGGTTTTTTTTTCCTCTTCTTTGTTTTCTGATTGCATTTTTTTTTAAAAATTCTTTTGCCTTTATTATTGAGTTTATCAAAAATCTCCTTTGTTTGTATATGAAAGAGACATCCTCAATCCTATCCCAGGAATATCTGATTTGCCTTTTAATTAGTTCTTGTGTTAAAAACTTGTAGTTTTGTCTTCTCCTCAAAACTTCCATAGGGACATCCTTATATATTTTCATCAATAAGAAGATTTTCCTGGTAACTTTTCTGTAAGACCAATTCTTTTGTCCTAGATCTTATAAAAGAAATCACAACATCCCTTGGTGAATTCCTTTCCCTTGCAATCACTGAGTTAATTCTAAAGATCTTGTCCACATCTCTCAAAATTTCTTGTTTTGGTATCCCTGTAAAGTCTGCTATAGATTTTTTTTCAAATAAATCTTGATTTGAAGCTTCAGGTATCCCTCTCATCTTCAAATATTTTTCCCCATAACAGACCTCTTGTGTTAAATTCATATAATTTTCATGTTTTTGTTGTTCTGTTAATTCTGTTGTTGTGATTTTTTATTTTCGAGTTGCTCCTTTAAGATCTTCCACATCTGTTCTTAAGCTTTCCACTTCATTTGATATTTTATCAAATTTTGAATTTCTCCAAGTTCCTGGTGTAAATCCTCTCTTGCTTCCTTTCTAGACTGTTTTAATTCATTCTTCATTTCTAGATGCATCTTGTGTCTAAGATTTTGAAATTCCTCCAAAAGAGTTTGTGTAAGATCTGTTGCTTTTACAGTTGTATCCATTGATCCTCTTCTTTGAGTTGATCTTGCTATAGGAGTTGGTTTCTTAATTCCAGTTGCCATTTTTTTTTTAGATTTTAGCTTCAAAAGTTATTTAGGAATTCTATCTTTCAAAGTTTTTCAAAATTCCAAAAATTTTCTTCCAGAGCCTTCTAAAACTTAAAAAATTTCTCTTCTCCAATATTTTACAATTTCCTCCAATTTCTTAAATTGATTCTTATATTACTGATCAACACTTAAATACAAGTTGAAACTCTTAATATTAGTAATTATAATACTACAATTACTTTAAGTTATGTTATCAGTAAAATCCAGTTTTTAATTACAGTAAAATAAATCAATTCCACCAATTAGTTACTGTCTTACAAGTTTATAAGTTTAGTCATACTCTTCCTTTCTTTTAGTAGTTCAATTAATTAGTATTTAGCTCAATAGTATATCAACTTACTTAAATCAGATATTTTCATAAACCTATTACAGTCAATCACTACTGATCCCCTTAATTAACTATAAACAGTTCTGCTCCTTTTATCACTATGTCACTTTTCTATTTAATCATGTATTTCACCTCTATATGTGATCCAGTGACTTCAATTCCTAGCAAAAAAATATGTAAATATGTAATCAATTTGAATCTAAGATCAGTTCTCCTTAGTGGTCCCCTCACATCCTCCTATTTCCAGCCTCTCTTCTCTAAGCCTTCCCCTCTTCCTTTTTTTGTTATCACTTTTCCCCTTTTTTAAAAAAGAAATCTAAGTAAGTCACCAAGTCCTATTCTTCCTTTCCCTTATTCTGTTCTTCAATTTTTCTTCCAGCTCTACTTTATGTTATTGTCCCAATCTCACTCCTCTTCCTGCTTCTTTGTGCCTCACAATCCTATTCTCCCCTCCACTTTTGTCCCTTATTAAACGGGAACTTCCTCTGCTTCTGATTCTTTCTGATTATTACCATTCACTCATTCAACTTTCTGTTTTCTGTCCACCTTTCTTGCCACAGATAATCTAGCCTCCAATCTCCAATCCAGACCTCATTACTACATCCTCTCTTCCACTGAAACTTTCTAGTCCCGACTAGCCCCGATCTTTGATCTGGTCCTCGTTGTCCCTTCCCCCATCCTTTTTCCACCACTCCTTTCTCTGTTCCAAACCTCGTTGTTCCTTCCTCCCATCCTCTTTCTGCTGCACTTTCTCTATTCCGGACTTTGTTGCCCCAACCCCCATCCTCTTTCTGATGATCTTTTCTCTCAGCAATGAATTCTAGCCTGTAAATCAAGCCTCGTTACCCACCGCAGCTCCTTTCTCTCCACAATAAGCTTCCTCTTTAAATCCAAGCCTCTTTTACGTGTCTTCCCGTCTTCTTACCACCACTCCTCACCCTCAGAGCTTGATCTGTTCTTTGTTCCAAGCTCCGTTGTCCCATCCTCTCGTCCTCTTTTTGCCGCCTTTATCTTGTAAAATTAAACCACCACCATTTTCCTCTATTTTCTTTTGTCCTCTTTTCCCCACACTCTGCCTTATTAATCTTAACTCATATAAACTGGTGCCTTATATCTTCTTGTTATTATTACTTTATTACTTGTATAAAATTTGGCCAAATTTGGATTTACTCATAAGTCCTCTTTTATCCAGTTCCGTCTCTGATTAACACAGTCTCAGCTCATCTTTGATGTTCCTTTTGACTCAAGCTGTGCTAATCTGTTGCAATCAAGTTGCAATTGTAATCATCAAATGTTGCAAATCAATTTTCTTGCCCCAAGAGCTTGTTAAGGAAGAAAGTATCACTGTATTCATTGCCTCCATTTTGAATCAAGTTACTATTGTTGAAAACTAAAAAAATGGCAAACAGGGCTTAGTGCCAAAAATGGCAGCCATTTCAGGGTTGGTTGTTTTGCAACCCTGTCCCCCTGATTTGGAGTCCTTGCAAGTACTACCAAGGGTTTCCTTCAAGCCCCAATACTCTTTGCCTCTCCCAAGGTAAAGATGGAAAGGGATTTTCAAATCCCTTCAATCCTGAAGTGGCAGTCCTGTGGAGAGCCCTTCACACAGGACCAGTCACTTTGGTGTTGCCACCAGAAGTCCAAAACTATTGTGGTTTGTAGAATAGCTTTAGTAAAAATGAAAATTTTATCCAAGATATTTTTTTTTGTTTAAGATGTTACCAATAAAAATTTCAGATGTGGAAATAAAAAATTGGCAAGTATTAGTGAATAACTTTTGTAATGGGAATAAAAAAGTGAGGATTAATAAAATATATTGATATAAAACCCAAAAAGATGGAGGCTTGGGTCTACCAAATTTAAAATGGTATTATAATGCAAAACAATTAAGATATATTATAGATGGAATTATAGAGAAAGGGGAATTAGATTGGTTAGAGATGGAAACAAAAGAAATAGAGAAAAAAATGGAAAATATTTTTTAAGGATTCTACTATGAAAGAAATGGAAGAACTAAAAATCCCTTTCTAAAGAATATATTAGAGATTTGGGAAAAAAGATAATGAAGAATTAATACCAGCTATTTCACCATTAACACCAGTTGTAATGATAAAAACCTTTCCAATAAATTTAAAGGAAGAATTAGGGAAAGAGTTAAGGAAACAAGAAATATATAGGATAAAAGAATGGATAAAGACAATGAAGGATAAAGGAAAGATAAAGGAGAAATTGCAAAGTCTAAATTTAACCTGGTTTAATTGTATTCAATTGGAACAATGGACAAAAAATTGTAGTCAAACATTTGATTTCCAAATTCTCTGAATTAGCTTCAAAGTGAAAGAACTCCCTAAAACTATTTCACTTGGGAATCCTAATCTACAAAAAACATTTACTAAAGTGTTCGACATGGTAGTTGTTTCCATGTTTCGTAAAGTTACTGCTTCTGGATACCTGGTAGCATAATCTACTATAGTAAGTAGTACTGTAGTAAGTAGTACTCTCCCACTGCTCTTGTTTGTTGTGGTTTCTTTAGTTAGTTTATTTTATCTTGTCGTGTTTTATGTTAAGATCTTTCAAAGAATGTGTGGTTTAATACTTTTTTATTGGGGGTTATGGGATTTTTAGTCTGTATTTCTGCTTGTAATTTTAACTGTTGTAAGCCACCCTGATTGTTCAACAAAGGGGCAGGGGTGTAAATAAAATATTGTTATTATTAGTATTAGTATTAGTATTAGTATTAGTAGTATTAGTATATATCTGCTTCCTCTCTGAGTCACTCGTGGTAACGGTCCTATTATGTCCACCCCTGCTCTCTGAAACAGCTATGATATCACTGACATGGGACAGAGCCTGGCTCTAGTTTTGTCTTTGCCTGTGCTCATTTTCTGGCAAGTGTCACAAGACTTACAAAAGTGTTTGATATCTTTTCCCATCTTTGGCCAATAGAAATTCAGAGATATCATTTGGGTAATTCTCTTTATTCCTAAATGACCTCCAAATGAGCTCGTATGGGCCAATTCTAATATCTTAGTTCTATATTTTAGTTGGACAATCAATTGTCTATGAATCTCTTTCTGAGTATTATGTTTGTATTTCAAGGTTTCTCTGAATAGTTTATGCAGTATGATCCTGAATCTGTGAGGATATTCCTCACTTAACTCTAAGTCTTCTTCCTCAGGTAGATCGAACAAAGGTTTTAAATTTTTATCATCCTTTTGATCCTGACTAAATTTTGTGATCACTTTTGTATTGATCACCTCAGTCACTTCTCCTTCATATGTATCAATCATATTGACATTGTCCTTCATAACTATTTTTTTCTCTTCATGTATTAGACGGCTTGTTCTGAGGAACCTTCTATTTCTTGTTGCCTAGTAATAACTAAGGCATACTTAAGATATTTATCTAAATCATTTCTAATAAGACAGGGTACTGGAATATCATCATGGACTGCAAACATCCATTGCATCTTATATTCTCTAAAGGTGATGTTTAACTGGGCTACTAGAACTGAAAATGCAGGTCCTCCTAAACCCTTTAAAACCATAGTCTCATCTGGGCACATGTATTGGGGCTCTACTAAGTGTTGTTAATTATACATACTTCTACTCCTGAGTCTCTATAACCCCCAATGCAAGTATAATTTATTTGTATCACATCTTTGTGCTCCTCCGAACTAAGTTCCTGAGGTGCAGTTGATACGACTAAGCAAACTCTTAGTAACTGTGTATTTGCAGAGTCAGTCAATTTCTTAACTGTCATTTCCATGGCAACTGCAGACTCAGAACTCTCCTTGTGGCAACATTCTTTCACTGTAGGCTTAACTGATTTTACATAATATGCTGCTTTGACATTTGACTTTTTTTTCCTGTTATGTAACTTCAAATATCTTTTTTTTTTAACCACACTCATAACATGTTTTATAACTCATATCTGGGTGACTTTCTTTAGTCCAATTACTTCTATTTTTCCCCTCAGAGTCACATTCTCTCAACCCAAAACTTTTCCTCTCAGCCGCATTTGTTCATCCTGTTCAACTTCTCCCATCATCAAATCTAGCCTTTGAAGCTTGCCAGTTTTTATAATTCTTTTTGCCATTCCCCTGAGATTTTATCTCAGGTTTTGACATTTTTCTAGCCCCTTCTTCTCTTATTAAAACTAAATCGTTCATCATCTTGGCTGCTTCAGCCACTGTATGAAGCTTTTGATCTTGTACCAACCATTTATATTCTTGAGGGATGATATTGTAAAATTGCTCCAACCCAATTAAATTCTGTAATTCCTCTTTTGAAGTCACTTTCGATCCATCTATCCAACTCTTTAATAGATAGTCCAATTGACATCCTAGCTGAGCATATGTTTCATCCCCTTTTGTTTTTAAACCTCTAAATTCCCTTTGATAGTCTTCTGAGGTCAATCCAAATCACTGCTTTACTAACTCTTTAAACAAATTATAGTCCTGTGTCTCTTCTGCCCTTATTTCAGCATATATTTCAGATAATTCTCCATAAATTTTTGATCTTAAATAACTCATTCTTTCCTCATCCTTTATCTTTAATTCTTCACAAATTCTTTCTACATTTGTGAATATCTTGTGAGCCTTTTCATGCCAAGTTGAGGCAACCTATTTATCTCAGTAATTGTTTGTATTTGTCGTTCCCTACCCATCTGTCTCATTCTCAACTGAAAATCCATATCTTTCTCTCTTAAAATTCTCTCATTTTCAATCTCTGCTTGTCTTAATGCTTGTTCTCTATCTTTTCCCTTCTCTCTCTTTTCTTTTTCCAGTTTGGCTTGTCTTAACCTCATTCCTTCCTTTTCAAGTTCTTATTCCCTTTCTTTTTCTTTCCTCTCATTTTCTATTTCTTTTTCTCTTAAAAGCCTTTATTTTCAAGTCTGGCTAATTCCATTCCCTCCTAATTTTCCAAATCTCCACACACTCCTGAAATTCAGATATTGAGGTGTCTAAACCCACTACCAGTTCTTCTCCTACCGCTTCTTTCTGTCCCAGTGGGTTTTGCTTTCTTAGGAGGCATTTTTATAGTATTTCCTTACTATTACCCCAAACTTTTACCTCAGGAAATGCTCTTAACTACTTTTTATTGTTTACTAACATTTGGATCTTACTGGCAAACCAGTGATTTCCTTCTTTATTCCAAATTTTTCCCTCAGAAATCACTTTTCTAAGATATTTTCCTTCAGGGGTCTCTTGTTTGGGTACTTTCTCAGCTGGATTGACTTTACCCATTCTCACTCTGTTGTTTTATCTCTTTTCTTCCACAGTCCCCTACAATTACCTCAGCAAATTATCTCAAGAACTGGTAATAATGCTTTTTTCTCCAGTGTGGTCAGTTTCCAAGTAATCTCTTACAAATTACTTTTCACAATTACCTCAGAGATTGCCCCCTTAACACTAACGCCTTTACTTTGAACTCAGGCCTCTGAACTTTCCTCTCTCAAGTTCAGACCAAATCTTGGGTTTCTGGTCACTCAAACTCAGAACCCTCTCACACCAATGTTTAAGCACCCTTTTCAGGACACTTCCAGCCACTGGATTTCTTCATATCCCAACTCTTCCAACCAATTTATGTGATGTACACTTTTTCTTTTCTTTCATTTGTAGCCACACCATGGATGCTTTTTGTCCCACAGCTGTTACCACCCTCTTAGAGGTAGGGGGGGAGAGGGGCTGCCTAGCTAGGCTTGCCCCCTCTTGTGGCGGGTAATGACCCCCACCCCACAGGAAAATTAATTTGGCTAATTAAATTAATTGGGGTAAATTTGGAAATGGTTAAATTAAAGGAAGTGATGTATGCATTTAAATGCATGATGTCATAATTTAATGATGTCATATGATGTAATATGA
>JAIPUX010001232.1:87392102-87404188 GCA_020142125.1 Phrynosoma platyrhinos | reverse complement strand
CAACAAAACTTTATTTACAATACAAATAACAATGTTTCACTTGGTCTTACTGCACTTGTTATAATTGGCTACAGTTACAACTAATAATACTCTAAAACACTCCTTTCCTTGGAACACTTTCAATTACTCCCGCAGGGCACTCTTAACCCTTATTTGGGTACCTCTAGCACTATTTCTTAATCAGCCTCTAAGGCTATCAACCCCTCAAGATATTCTCTCTATTAACTCCCTCCATTGGAGTTTAGTATGGGTATTAGTCCCCTCTCTTCTGGACCTTAACCCTGTTTCACTCTGGAACTTTCACCACCAGACCCTCACTGTCTGGTATCCAAACCCTATATGACTTCCAACTATTCTTAATAGAATTTTCCCTTTACAGCCCAACATTCTAATGGCTGTTGCCAGCTCAGTGCTGATTGGTTCTCACCAGGGCTGGCTCTAACCTGCTTCTCCCCACAATATCATGCACATTTAGGCCTATATTCTGCATCCTAAGTGTGGATCCTTCTGGGGTTACTATAAATCTATGAAACACATTAGAAGACATCCCTTGTAAACTGCCTTGGTTACATGTTCAGGAGACAATTACAAAATGAGAACATCCTTTTTGGAAAAAAATTAGGGGTGAAAAAAAATGCAGCCAGCACTGTGTTTGACAGTTCACATTTGTTTGTTTGCTATCTTGCATCCTATTTTATTTTTGTCAGTGGGAGTAATTCTTACAAAAGGCTGAAAGACATGGTGGGTTCAAGGACTACACAGTGTTCTGTTTTATAAGCAAAATATATTGTTCTTAGTCCAACTTGAAATATAAAATCAATACAGGTGCTCTTCAGTTGTTTTGTTTTTCTCAGTTCTTCTTCAGGATAATTTGCCCTTCTTTAAAACATTTTCTTGATGCAATCATTTTCTCTTTAGCAAAGGCTTCTGTCAGGTTGCTGTACACTGCATGGTACATAATTCAAGGGGGAAAGGAACAGCTGGCAACTGCCATTAAATAATCTTTTTCTTCTTCAGAATGTGAGAAATGGCCTGGACACATCTAATGCTGACCACTGCCATGGAATGAAAATGCATTAAATCCACATTCATGAGGAAACAATGTCACCCATGATAAAACAACTTTCACTGTGCAGCTGGCTGTAAATATATTGAGCATTGATATTAATTTGAAAGGGTGGGTTGGTAGATTGCTTGGAAAATAGCTTAATTAACTATGTGAGGTGTAAAGGTTATGCTGAAAGTAGGAGAAAAAAACAGAACTCTATAAGATGTAGAGAAAAGCGAAGAGCGATTCTGCCACTGAAGGGTATGTAAAAAAAAAAAAAACATGAGCAGAGTTAAAAAGGAACACATGCTCTGGTGTTCCTTTCTAAACTTTCATGTCTGAAATGAAGTGCTTTGTTGTTGTAAAGTTTTTTCCCACCTCTTGAGTTCAGAAATGTTAGTGCTAAAGCTAATGCATGGATGGTAATTTGTAAATTAATTCATCATCATTAGTTGTTTTGTGAGTATTGTACCTCAATTAGTTGCATTAATTCTGAGTAATGTGTTGGTCATGCACTATTCCTTAATAGAAAAAAAATCAGTTAAAATTACTAAAAATGTCAAAAAGTGAGACCGAACGCTAAATTTACCCACAAAGTAATAGATTTAAGAAAAAATGAAATATTACTCATTACTCAGGCTGTTCATGTCAATGATGCTACAATATTTTTTTTAAAAAAAAAAAACTTATATCATTCTCACAAAATTAGAATTCATTTTGGGCACCAAAATAATTTGTAGCCAATTAATTATACACTCTAATTAATTCCGTATTTTCTCACATGTATGGATGTGAGAGCTGGACAGTTAAGAAAGATGATAGGTGGTGGGGGGGAATCAATTCATTTCAGATGTGGGCTGGAGAATAGTGCTGAGGATCCGATGGATGGTCAAAAAGACAAACAAATGGGCCCTACAGCAGAGCAAGCTCCCTTGAAACTTAGAGCCATTGCAGACCGACCCAAAGGGCCAGCTTGGGGGTAGAGTTGGGATGGGGCAGTTGCATGCCAGCCGCCTCAACCCCACCTTGATAGCATCCTGACACCATGCGTTTGTACACATGTTGCATGGCATCAGGACGCCCTTCCGGTGAAGCGTTTAGACACGCTGCGCCGAAAGGGTACTGAAGAACCGTGGCATTGGTTCTTAGGGCACCCTTTGGCTGCACCTAAAAGGAGCAGCATTTTGCTGCTCTTTTCAGGATAGCAAAAGGGAGGATTGGGGCCATGGTATGAGGTTGCCTCTTCCCAGGGCAGCTCTGTGCCGCCCTAAATGGCTGTGCATCAGCCCTAAGGTGGCCAAACTGGAGCTGTTGTACTTTGGGCACATCATGAGAAGGGAGGACTCATTGGGGGAAAAAATAATGCTGGGAAAGGTAGAGGGAAGTAGGAAGAGAGGAAGGCCATATGCCAGACGGATGGACTCTATTAAGGAGGTTAAGGGTGTTATGGCCAGAGTGGTTTAGGCTGTTCTTTTTATTTTGAAAAGATGTAGTGGAGATACTCTAGAGAGAATACCCCAGCAGGGCTGATACAAGACTAGAGACACCAAATTTGGATTTTGGCCACTATGCATATAACATTTATTAAGACAATCAGACATACAACATAAAGTATTAAGAGAGCTCTTTCATTCAAACTATTCATATACTCATGCACACAAAGTGGCACCCCACCAAAGATGTTGATCAGACAGTCTTCCTGGAGGTCATGGGAGTCCTGTGTTCCACAGATCAGGAACACACTGCTAGTTGGGAAAATCTCATCTTTTAAGGTCTTTGCATAGTATTGGGCAACTTCCACCCTTTTGGCTTCTGTCCACAGACTTTTAAACCAGCCTTTTCTGGTTCTTTTCAATTGATGTAAAAAAACACTCCAAGTCTTACCAGTCTTAGCCCAAACATCTGAATGACCTGTTCTTCCATGGATAACAAAGGCATCTGCATCTCTTGCCCTTGCTTAAGGACAACACCAACATCAGCAGTTTTAAAATCTTCACTCCGCTTGCCAGGAACTCTCCTATATCATGCATTGTGATTCTCCATCTTCTTTTTGCTATTCAGTCCATTAGTGCCACTAAAACAAGATCCATTCATTCATCACAAGGGTATGGGGTTGCAGAAATTAAGCAGAGCAGTGGAGGACAGAGAGTCTTGGAGATGTCTCATCCATAGGGTTGCCATGAGTTGAGACCAACTTGAGGGCAGTTAACAACAAACAAAAGGAGAACCTATTATTGGGTTTTCTTAGCAGGATTTGTTCAGAGGGGAATTTGCATTTGCCTTTCTCTAAGGCTGAGAAAATATGTCTTTCTGTACACTGTTACTCATAAGTAGTCTTGGTGAGTTTTTAAAACTAATTCTCACAAGGACACATGCACAGGATCTCAGCCTGACTTTTATGTTTTCTTTTATATTGGTTCATCCTATTTTTCTTTGCCTCCAGTTTTCCAAAGCTGCCTTTCAGACCTCTGCTTTTAGTGCAATGTTCTTTCCATCCCAGACTACACAAACCCAGGCAGTCTATAAACTAGCATGTTCTGCAGCTACCAGATGTGAAGGGGAAAGCCTCTTGGTATGCATCAGGCTAAAAAAATCATTTGGTTCTTCCCTTGGGGTACTCTTCCCTGATCAGAAAAAGAGTTATCATGGGGATGACATCTTAGGTCCACCTGTCCCTTGAGCCTTCCTTTTAAAGGATGCTAGCAAATGGTTAAAGGAAGTTACAGGGGCACTTCCTCCTCGAAAGGTAAAGGTAAAGGTAAAGGTTATATTTTGACATGAATGTCTAATTGTAACCACCTGTATGGGTCAGTGCTCATCTCCATTACTAAGCCAAAGAGCCATTGTTATCAGAGACTACTCTGTGATCATCTGGCCAGCACGACTGAACAGAACGCTGTTTACCTTCTCACCGAAGTGGTACTTATTTATCTACTTCCATTTGCATGTTTTTGAACTGCTAGGTTGGCAGAAGCTGGGACTAATGATGGGAGCTCACCCCATCATGCAGCATTCGGACCTCGAACTGCCAACATTCCAATCTTCCTATTGTCAGAATTAGAATCATAGAATCATAGAGTTAGAAGAGACCACAAGGGCCATCCAGTCCAACCCCTTGCCATGCAGGAACTAAAAATCAAAGTATCCCTGACAGATGGCCATCCAGCCTCTGTTTAAAGTCCTCCAAAGAAGGAGACTCGACCACACTCCAAGGGAATGTGATCCACTATCCAACAGCTCTCACTGTCAGGAAGTTCCTGCTAATATTGAGGTGGAAATTCTTTTCCTGCAGCTTCCATCGATTGTTCCGGGTCCTGTTCTCTGGGGCAGCAGAAAACAAGCTAGCGCCCTCTTCAATATGACATCCCTTCAAATATTTAAACAGGGCTATCATATCCCCTCATAGTCATCTCTTCTCTAGGCTAAACATACCCAGTTCCCTAAGTCGTTCCTCATAGGGCATTGTTTTCAGACCCTTCACCATTTTAGTCCCCCTCCTCTGGGCACGCTCTAGTTTTTCAACATCCTTTTTGAATTGTGGTGCCCAGAACTGGACACTGTATTCCAGGTGGGGCCTGACCAAAGCAGAATACAGTGGCACTATTACTTCCCTTGATCTAGATACTATACTTCTACTAATGCAGCCTAAATTCACATTGGTCTTTTTAGCTGCGACATCACACTGTTGACTCATGTTCAATTTGTCGTCTGCTAGAACTCTTAGATCCCTTTTACACGTAGTCTCATTCAGCCAGATGTCCCCCATCTTATATCTATGCATTTCATTTTTTTGCCCTAAGTGCAGTACCTTACATTTCTCTGTGTTGAAGTTCATTTTGTTAGCTTTGGCCCAGCTTTTTAATCTATTAAGATCATTTTGAATTTTCATCCTGTCCTCTGGGGTATTAGCTATTCCTCCTATTCCTCCTAATTGGCATCTTCCTCCTTAGTCTGTGCTATTGTTGTTGTGGTTAATTGCCATCAAGTTGACTTCAAGCTGTGCTGACCCTATGAATGACAGATCTCCATACTATCCTCAACTGCCCTGCTCTGCTCTTGCAGATTCATGGCTTTTCTGATTAAATCCATCCATCTGATATAGGGTCTTCCTTTTTTCCTATGGCCATCAACTTTACCAAGCATTCTTGACTTTTCTAGTGAGTCCTTTCTTCTCATTATATTGGTAAAATATGACAAACACAGTTTAGTCATCTTTGGGGGGAAGCAGATGATGCTTTGTGCCATCTTGGAGGTAAGGAAGAGGAGGGCCAGCCTCCCGCTGGGTGCCCCAACCCCTTCGTGAACATGTCATCGGAGTGCCTGTCACTCCACATGATGGACACTCTAATGACGTCCTTCCACTGCAGCATCCGGACATGCTGCAATGGAAGAGACACTGAAGGTGCACCCAATGCCTCTTGCGGTGCACCTTCAGTGCCTTGTTGAAGGAGCGCTATTTTAGCGCTCCTTTCAGGGCCCAAAAAGAAGTGGATCAGGGCCGAGGAGTGTGGCTACCTCTGCCCCAATCCACAGCTTCTTGGGGTAGCCCACGGCCGCTCGTCTGCTTAGGGCCTTTGCTTCTAGGGAGAGTTTGAGTTTGTTTTACTCCAGAACACATTTATTGGTCTTTTTAGCAGTCCACAGTAATCACAGGACTCTTATCCTGCAGGACATCTCAAATAATTTGATTTCTTCTTGTTAGCTTGCTTCACTCTTCAGTTTTCACAACCATACATCATCTGTAAAAAGGCAGAATTACTGTATTTAGTTGTTTGATTGCCTATGATCAGTCATTTTTACAGTTCCATGGATGCAATTTTAGTGTTTTAGTTATGAACATATTTTTAAGTGAGGTTAAATGAGTTTTAAACTATTACTTTTATTTATGTAATTTACATGAGTTTAAAATACAAAATTTTATGTTTGATGCATTTTATAAAATTAATCTGAGTTGGCAAACTAATTTTTGTTTTGCTTGTGCTTTTTTTTCTCGCTCTAACATATTTGAAATATTTAAGCAGTTATATAGCAACGACAAGAACAGAAATGTTAATTGTGTATGTCATGACTGATATGATTAGTGTGACTGCCTAAAGAGGGTAGGAAAACATAAGTAAGGGCCAATACAGACAGCCCCTAAGGGTTGACTCTGTGCCACCCCTGGGAGCGCCGGATTGGGCTGTGGCAACCACATGCCATGGCCCTGATCTGGCTTTTTGCTGCTCCCAAAAGAGCGGACAAATGTCGCTCCTTTTTGGGTGGCAAAAGGATTTTGGGTGGCCCACAAGGATATGAAATGACTTCAAGATTCCTCCACCACTTGGCCTCCTCCTGAGGAGAGGGCCATGTAAAAGAGGAGAAAGAAGAGTGAACACTGGCCCTGCAAAGCTCCTCCACTGCCTGGCTTTCTCCTAAGGAGAAGAATGGGCAGCAGCTGTGGAGGAGGAGGACAGGCAAACACTTGTCGTGCAAGGCTTCTCTGCTGTTCTGCTTTCTCCTGAGGAGAAGGCTAGGTGGTGGTAGTGGTGGCAGAGGACAGGCGAATACTTGCTCTGCAAGGCTCCTCTGCTGCTTGGCTTTCTCTCAAGAAGGACCGATGGAGGAGGAGGACAGGCAAATGCTCGCCCTGCAAGATTCCTCCTCCACCCAGTTTTCTCCTGAGAAGGGCAGGTGGCAGAGGATGCAGAGGGCAAACACTTGCCCCTTAACTCTCCTCCGTCACTTAGCCTTTTCCTGAGAAGAAGTCCGGGTGAGAGAGGAGAAGGACAGGCAAGGCTCCTCTGCTGCTTGGCTTTCTCCTGAGGAGAGGGAGGGCAGAGGAGGAGGAGGAGGACAGAATTAATATTAATCTATTCTAATTAATATTAATTTCATGTAATGTTATTAATTAATATTAATTAATATTATTAATCAATATTTAATTAAAATATATCTGTGGACCAAAGAAATTTAGCCTATTTTAATATTGGCTCCTACCTACTGCCAAGTTGTGCAGGTCTGTGTTAGATTGAAATGTTATCATCTTTGAGTGTGAAGGAGGCAGACCAATCTGTGGCTATATCTCCATTTTTCATAGTGGAACTGCTGGACCACTATGTACGTAGCTTATTTCACATTAACATTTCTTTACATGCTTGTCTTATCTACAAAAAAAATTAATAATATTGAAATATGTAACAGAGAGAGAGAGAGGGAGCGAAGGTGGAAGAGAGAGAGAGAGCTATAGTGGTTTACATGTTGGACTATGACTCTAGATACCAGAGTCTGAGTTTTTGCTCAGCTGTAGAAACCAATTGGATAACCTTGGACAAGTCACACTGTCTCAGCCTTAGAGGCCATGGGAAACCCCATCTGCCATGGGAAACCCCATATGAACAAATCTTGCCAAGAAAACTCTGTGATAGGTTTGACTTAGGGATTCCATAAGCTGGAAAAACAACAATTCATTTTACTGTTGCAAGAGTTAAAAAGTATATAGTATACAGAGACAATAAAGTGTTGGACTTCTTAACAGACTACTGATGGTGGCCTATATAGATATTCTTGTATGTGTAGGTAAGATAGGTTAGCACAACATTACTACTTTAGTTAGGAGTCCATCTTGTTGATTTCAGGGGGATTATGTAAAACTATATCCTCAGTTAAAGAGGCTGCTACCTAGTCTTCAAAGGAAAGCAAAGACAATCCCCCTCAGAGCAAATCTTATCAAGAAAACCCCATAATAGGTTTACCTTAGAGTCACCATAAATTAGAAACAACTTGAAGGCATACAACAACAAAAAATTAACAGTAATCTGCTCCTGGTAGTGCATTATCTATTTTGTGAACTGGTCCTAATGTTCAATGATTTATATTTTATGTTTTTAATTTTTAATTTTTATTTATTTGTTTTTAAAAGTCAGTGTAACAATAAAAAAACATATTTGTTTACAAGATATTGGACATATAACACTGAAGACATTTACAAACACTGGAAGAAAATTACAAACATTACAAACATTTGAAACATTTAAAACAAAACTTCCTATCTACCACCATATCACTGATTCATATAAATATTTTTTACTTTTCTGCTTATCAGCTTCAAACTTAATCTTTACATCAGCCTACCCAATTTATAACTACATACATGCCTTAATATATTATTATTAATAATATATGTTAAACTATCTTCAGCCTTCTTTATTCTTCTCCATTTTTTTTCAATTTTATCTACAATTGAGCCATTTCATATATATATATATATATAATCCCAGTCTTCTGAGTCACATTCCTTAATACGCTCATTTAAATTTTTTACATCATATCAGCTTCTATCATGTCAAATAGCTTAAGGACCCATTTGTCAATTTGTATATCTTTTTTAACTTTCCAGTATCTTGCATATACTAACCCAGCTGCTATTATCAAATAGAAAATATACTTTATATTTTTAAGAGCATTCCAAACTGAGGTCCAAAATACTCATTAGGTGCCAATAAAGATAATTCCAAATTAAGATTGGTGAATGTATTTACAATACCTAGCAATCTGCATGAACTAAGAACTACAAAAATCAAAGATCTTTTAAAAACCTACATTATGCTATCCCACTCACTAAATATAAGCAAGCTAGTACTCTACAGAATGAGCTTTATTTAAATCACAAGCTGGCAGTGAATTAGTGGAAATGATGCCACAATATATTGTAAAATAATAGAATATTACTTTCATGTTCACCAAACTCAGTTTCTTGTTTTCATGTATTAACAATATCTTTCTCCAGTGGTATATTTCCATGTAATCTTACAAGTGCTGATTTACTCTTTGCCTTAGCAATGAATAAGCTATCATATGATTGACAGTTTTGAAAATGCAATATGCAGAAACAATTTCTCTGTCCTGAATTTCTAGTTATGATCCATTTTACTGATTTTCTTTTATTTACTTTGTTCTGTAAATGTTGGTTTACTAGATTCAAGAAGCACATGGCCATTGCATCAAGGAAAGACTGTGAGAATTGTATGAATGTACTGGTCATATTTGCACAAAAAACCAAGAAAGAATGCTTCAAAGGCCTAGTGTATCGTTTATCATGAGCATGTGTGCCACTATAGTCTCTCAGTTAGTCCCAATGGCTCCTCTTGGAAACAGGAGCAACTAAACATACCAGGATAGAGAGGTTTGCCATTATGATCATACTTTGCCTTTTTGTTTCTCTGAAATGCCTGATTCCAGCTTCAAACCCTGTCTTCAAATGCTGGCTTATTAGGGGGTGTCTTGAATGAACTGGCTTCAGTTTTGAACTGCAAAGCCCTATAGTGAGTGACATGGGGGAAGATAATTTTTGCCCCTGCAACCATCCTGTAGGTCATCCTGTATCTAGCACAGCAGAAATGGTGTTGTGTTACTTTCTGTAATCATTTTCACCTGATTCACAGCCAAAGAAATCCCCAGCATTTGGGGGATTATAGGGACTGCAAAAATCAGACTTGGGACCATATGTGGCTAACCATATGAGGCTGGATGGCCACCTTTTGGGGAGGCATGACAGGCAGTTGAACTTGATGGCCCTTGTGGTCTCTTCCAACTCTATGATTCTATAAGCTGTAATTCCCTCACCCCTGCCCTAAACAGTTTAGGATCTGGATAGCTAAAAGCCTTCTTCCCATATGAAGCTGCCTTGAACTCAAATTTTCATTGGAGGCTCTGCTGTATATCACATCATTACCAACTGGCTGGTTTGGTGAGTATCTGAGACAGATCTTTTTATGTAGCAGCCTGTGATGGACAACTTAGCCAGAGACCCTATCCAGCCTGTGAAATTAACCTACCACAACACTCTGAATGTTGAAAAGGGAGGCTGAGGGGCAAAGAAGAGACAATAAAAGGTTTGACAGTTTGACATTTGATATTTGGTGGGAGGTTGAAGTGGAAGTGGAAGTGCTACAAGTCAGAAAGAAGAAAAGGAATAATGAGTAGGTTAGAATTATGAAGAAATGGAAATTGATGCAAAGTGTAAACTTGGTAGAAAGCAGTGAACCAGTTGATTCTTGATGCTTTTCATGAAGAATCTGTTCTCTGAGGTTGCTGTTTAAGTTCTACCTAAGTTGGTCATTCAATAGAGTACCTGAGGCCCAAAACAGATGGTCCAAATAAACTGGTTGTAAACCACATTTAGGGCATAGCGTTAAACATGCTGCACCAAAAGGGTAAGGAATAGCTGTGGTGCCAGCTATTAAGGTGGCTTTTTGCTGCCCCTAAAAGGAGCAACATTTTGCTGCTCTTCTTGGGGTGGCAAAAGGGAGATTGGGGCTGTGGCATGGGGTTGCTGTGGCCCCGATCTTCCACTTCCCAAGACGGCTCTGTGCCATCTGTCTGCAGAGGCCCTAGGTCAAAAAGGAACAGTAAAATACTGCTCTTTTGCTGGCCTGGTTCTAAACTATTGTGGCATCCCACAATAGTGCATGCAGTCACTGTGAGTGAACAGCACAAGAATGGCCCCATCACAGTTTTTCAGCTCATCTATTTTGGGCCTGAGTCTCAGCCAGGAACAAAAAACAACCTTTAAACACATTCACTTGTTTATGTTAAGGACTACCTTAAGGTCTTGTAGAGAAACCTGAAGAAGAGTACAGAAGAGGAGGTGAGATAGAACACAAGAGCCCAGGGTAAAATAAACAGTGAAGAATCTGGGAGTGGCATATTTTCACATAGCATTTTCACATACCAGAATTAAAAGAAACTGTGATTTTATCCATGCTTAGCATCTAAGGGCGGGGGGATGCAAATGGTTGGCCCTGGACTGCCCTGGGAAGCAGAGGATTGAGGCCAAGGCTGCCTGACACCTCGGCCCCGATCCTCCCTTTTGCTGCCTTGGAAAAGAACGGCAAAATGCCACTCCTTTCAGAGCTGGAAAAACGGGCGCCCTAAGAGCCAGTGCATGGGTCTTTAGCGCCCCTTCTGGCACAGCGTGTCAAAAGGCTGCACTGGAAGGATGTCCTGACACTGTGTGCCATGCATAATGGTGCGTGGTGTCAGGACATCTTCGGGGAGTGGTTGAGGCAGCCAGCATGTGGCTGCCCTTCCCCATCCCTGCCTTCAGACAACCCAAAAGCCCATCTGTAGAGGCCCTAAGAAGCAGCTAAAACTTTGTTGTGATTGTGTGTCTTTAAGACATTTCTGACATGGCAAATGCTAGGGCGGTCCTATTGTAGGGTTTTCTTGACAAGATTTTTCCAGCGGGCGTTTTCCTTAGCCTTTCTCTGAGGCTGAGAGAGCATGAATTTCCCAAGGTTAGCCAGTGGATTTCCATGGCCAAGCAGGGATTCAAACCCTAGTCTTGTGAAACTACTAGTACTCAAAACTACTACACCACACTAGATCCCAAGCTAAAACTATGCAATATTATAAAAGACCTTTGCTCTTTAAAATTGGTTTTAAGATTGGCATTTAATGTGATATTTAATCTGTGCTTAAATTTTTTTTATTGCTTTTATTTTAGTGGTAGCTGGCTGCTCTAAATGTCAGAGAATTTTTAGTTGAAATTTAAAAGAAATATCCAAGACATTCAACAGTGTCCCCCAAATAGGCCCCTGAATGCCCTCTTGAACACCCAGTGCTTCTAAATGTAGACATTTCCCTGATGATTTCTCAGAGTTCCCTAACTGGCTGCAGAATATAGCAGATTTGTCCTAATATACCTTGAATATCCCCTCCCCAGAAGCCCAATTGTTTCTCCAAAGTACACCAAAACTGAAACTTTAAGTGACATATTTTGAGTAATTTTGGGGTTAACTTTTTATATTCTGGGATTTTTCCAAGGTATGTGGAGGTCTTGGAGTGATAAAACCACTGCATCATTCAGGGATTTTAAACCATTTTGTGTGTTTGTGGGTAAACATCCTGCAGGGGATGTAGGGACAAAATTTGTCCTCTACTCACTCCATAGTTGCCCACCCCTGGTTTACAATCTGGATCAAATCCATGAACAGATTCACTGTCCCACTGACAAAGCTAACAAAATGAAATTCAACGCAGAGAAATGTAAGGTACTGCA
>JAIPUX010001232.1:87376257-87388546 GCA_020142125.1 Phrynosoma platyrhinos | reverse complement strand
CCATTCAACATCAATTCCTAGATAAGACCTTAAAACTCCAAGATCTTTTATACCAAATTTCTTCGACAACTCTTTTTTTATTGTCTGAATCTCTTGTTTTGAATTTGTTGTTACACACAAGTCATCTACATAAATCACCAAGATCACATCTCCTTTTGTGTAAACACACGCATCAGCTACATAATCCTCCCCGCACTCTTCGGTCCTCCGGGAGGAATTTGCTACAGCCTCAGAAATCAAGGCTTGTTGCTATCTCCCGAGGGGCTTTCTCAATTGTTGCTCCTGAGCTCTGGAACGGCCTGCCGGACGAGATCCGTCTATTAACATCGTTAGACAGCTTTAAAAAGGCTGTCAAGATGGATCTCTTCCGGCAGGCCTTTCCAGACTAATTATCCCTACCTCAGTTTTAAACAGTTGTATTAGATGATCCTCACGTGGCCCCATCAAAGAATAAGATGGAGAGGATTGTCGAACCAGGCTTTGGACTTATTTTTATTGGATTTTAAAATTTTAATTGAATTGTTGTTTTAATTTGTCTGGTTTGATACTGTTTTAAGGGGGAGGGGGATGTTGTATTATATGTTTTATCATGTATTGTATGCAAGTTTTAATTTGTAAGCCACCCTGATTGGATTACCACTTGGCGGGGTATAAATAAATTTTATTATTATTATTATTATTATTATTATTATTATTATTATTATTATTATTATTATTATTATTATTATTCAATTTGTACACCTTTTTGTCACTATCCTGTTGAAATCCCAAAGGTTGTTCCATGTAAACAGTCTCTTCAAGACTTGCATTCAGGTATGCAGTCTCAAAATCAAAGTGATGCACCAACTGGCCTCTCCTTGCAGCCAAAGCCAACACCAATCTCAAACTCTCAGACTTTGCTGTTGGACAAAAAGTTTTGTCAAAATTCTCAAACCTCTGTTGTGCAAACCCTTTAGCTACCAACCTGGCCTTGTATCTCTGACTACAATCTGGCATCAGCTTCCTTTTGTAAAGCCATTTGTAACCTATCACCTTGTGATTTGTAGGCCTGTCAACAATTTCAAACACATTTTTGTCTATCAAAGACTTGAACTCCTGCTCCATAGCAGATTCCCATTTCAACCTTTCTTCATAACAATAATCTTGCACTTCTTTGTAATTCTCAGGCTCATCTACCACAACTGTACAAGCCTTAGCTTCCTGTACTTTAAAATGATCTGGAGGTTTCTTGACTCTTGTAGTCCTCCTCAAAACTATTTTTTTTTCTTTCCTTCATCATCCACAGTGTCTGTACTTGACTGTGCGTCCCTGTCTCTGTGCCTCTTTGTTTCTGTCATTCTAGGTGTTGGTGGGTGTGTATGTGACAACTTTTCTGATGTACTAGCCTCACCTTCTGAAGAATCTGACTCTTGTTTCATTGCCCCTCCATTTCTGGCAGGTGGTGCTGTCTGTGTTTCTAATGGTCTCAGTCTAAGAAACACTTCTTTGTTTGAATGTATGTTTTCCCACCCAGAATGTTTCCCAAAATTTGCGCTTCTTGAAAAAAGAATATCTCTTCCACACAGGTAAAACCTGTAACTCTTCCCTGAATAACCCACAAACATTAAACGTCCTTAATGCAAGTCCCCAACACGCAGGCAGATTTTCAGCAAGCATCTTCTTTTATTGTAAAAACAGCATTAGCAAAAATATAACTACAATGTCCAATAGTATTTCACTTTAGCCAAAATGGCTAACAGAAACAAAAGTATAACTGCTACATTGTGAAAGATTAGTCAAGCTACAGCATCTGCAAAATATTAAAGTTGAAAAGTTGAAACAGAACTGACTTCTTTCCCCAAAGACACAATTCTAGCCCACATTTCTCCACCTCTTTGGGTGTAACCTTTTCATGCTAATTGGTTGATCTTTCATGACATGTGTTAACCCAACCTCTTATTGTTCATATTACATCATGTGACCGATATTCTCAAAACATTCTTTGTTATTGAAAACCCTTCTGTAAATAAAACTCTTTTTCACATAATTTTAGCTCGTTAACTAGCCTTTTGTTTTGACTCTCTGACACCTGGGCTGATTATTGTGAATATGGGCTCAAAAAGCAGTTTTTTCATCTAGGAAAAATACAGACACACATCTTTACATTTCAACATTTTAACATTGACTATATATCCCATTAAAACCTGACAAAAAGAACCTGCTTTTTCCCACCCAAATATGGCCAAGAATGTTAAACCTTTGGGTTTTTGAAATTTTAACTCATTTCCATACTGTTTAAGAAGAGCTTTGTAAATATTGACAAATTCTTATCAAAATTGTACTGGACAAATTCAATAGGTACCAGTATTAACCATATGAAGAAGACCATGTTGCCATAACTTGGCATATAGGTGTTAAAGGTGAGAGAAGACTGTCATTAAAAAGGGGTTGGGGGGAAGAGGAGAGATGTAGATCTTTATAAATTTTGTTCTTTTGTAGGCAAGAATAAATAATTTTACTATTTTCTCATAGTGCAAGAAACTCTTCTCGATGACTATTCACAGTTCAGGATTTATTTTAAATACATGAGGGTTCATTGCTGAACAAGCTACATGAGGATTTATTACAGTCTCAAGATGCAAAAATTCTCATCTATTCAGGATTTTCCTCATAATGGTTTCCCAACATGCAGAAACCCATTTTTCATCTATTTTTCAAATATTTTCAAACATCCTTTCATCTCTAGTAAAGAGATTGCATAATCATAGCTGAATAAACAGAAATTTGGATCTAGACAGAACAATCAAAGGTTCTTTCCTGGCACAGATAGACTGTGATGAGTTTCATTATCTCCCCACTTCAATTTTTTATAGCTTATCTTCATTCTCACTTATTTAGAAGGAAATTTGGGCTTTGGGTCACACATAATCAATTAGTGAAATAAAATAAATAAATAAATGCATCCTTATCTACTTTCCACTGTTTCCTAAACAGTGAAGAATATTTTGTCAGTTCTTGCTCAACCCATCTGAATTGTGGCTATGAAAGGCAGAGGCAGAATTGGGATAATCAGGGTGGCAAAATGCTTTAAATTTGAAATTGGAACAGTAAATAATGACTTTTTTATTCCATGCATTAGACCTATATATAAAACTGGAGTTGCACATGAAATATATTATTAAATTTAACATTTCAATTATTGCAGCTATTTTGACATTTTTAAAGGAGCCCACAAAACCTTTCGACCCTTGCTTGCTCCAAGAACTTTTGTCTTCCCTCCTTATTTGAGAAGCCTCTCTGGCCTTGAGAGTAGAGTCAGATTTCAAGTGTCATCTTCCTTTGGACAACCTTCTGTTCTTCTGATAGTTCCTCAAGCAGGCTTGAGGAAGAACAAGAGGCCTCTGTGAAAAGACTTCATGAATACATTTACAAGTTATTCTCCATCATCTGAGGACTGGGTCATGACAAATTGTGACAGTATAGTTCACTGACAAACCAGTCCTTGCTGAAACTGTGAAATCAATCCTTGAAGTTTCAAGTTATCTGGACATACTCTGAAAATAATCTTTTCCAGGTTCCGAGAGCCTTGTCCTACAAAGCTGCTTGAGATCTCAGTTGTCTGCAGCTGACAAATCGAACATTGCCCTAATGCCCACATGATGAATCAACATTATCAAAATATATGCAGATGTAGATGACACTCTATTGCAGTTCATCTCTAATTACTGAGCAACATTGTACTGCTTTGTTGTCTAGAGCTTGATGTGTCTGTGTGTTTACCAAACATCATCATAAAACTGCTTCTATGGAGAAAGCATTCTGATTATCCAGTGAGAACTCTAAAGGGCTGCAGGAACCAATTTGCATTACAAAGCTCAGTTGTTATTTTGTTCACTGTTCATAAATACACATATTCTGTAGATTGTATGCTTCATTTAAAAAAAAAACATTGAAGGAGGATGTAGCCTTAAATAATGACATGAGTGTCATAGAACTAAGTAATACTGTGTTGACATTGTGTCTGCCATTCATTCCTGGATCAACACAAGTAAAGGAAGAACTACTGGGAAGCAAAAGAGATATTATTTAAATACTAATACATTAATGGAGTGCAGAACAATATTGTGCTGATATAGGGCCTTTGCAGACTGCCAGAAATAGTGCACATTAAATTGAGGCACTGCCCTGGCTCAGTGCTAGGGAATCATGGGAACTGTAATTTATTTTGGCACCAGAGCTCTCTGACAGAGAAGGCTCAATGTCTCAGAAAAAAATACAATTCCCATGACTCCCTAGCACTGAGCCAGGGCATTGCCTCAATTTAATGTGCACTATTTCTGGCAGTCTGCAAAGGCCCATAATTTCAAACTATGCTGATGCCATCTCTGACCTCAAAAAACCATGCTAAAATTGCTGACCGATGCTGAGTGGGTGCAGGACACAATGCAGAAAATACTTGTGTTTGGAATGAAACAGCCCTAGCTTGCTAAAAATATGCTACAGATTTAACATGGATAGCTTAATTCTACCCTTGTTTGTTTGGTAGCAAGCCCCACTGTAAACTATGGACTATGCATAAACTGAAATTCCAGTGTTCTTAGCTCATGACACAAAATAAGTGATGGGATAAGTGGCTGGTCTGATTTTCTGAGCTGAGTTTAGTCTGGTATTTCATATGGGTTTTAAAAAAGCAATTAAAGGAGGTAATAGAAAATATTTAAAATATATAGCTTTGAAACTAGTTGCAAAACTTTCAAATTAATTTGTATTAATGTGAATCTCTTGAAAGGTATTGAAGAAGTGTCTGCAGCATCCTCTGGTTACTTGATAGTAACCTTCCGATGTGTTAAAAGTGACTGAATTAATGAAAAATCTGATTTAAAAATATTGTTTACACAGGGTGGCAAGTGATTATTTAGGCAATGGAATTTGGTTCCAAGTAGCTCTCTAGCCCTACTGCATAGTAAATATATCTTTAGATTTTTCACGTTCATCATCAACGATGCCACATGCAGATACAGTACTTGACTAAGGGTCTTTGCAAACTACCTAAAGGGTTGGGCTGGGGGTGGAGTAGCTACATGCCACCCACCCTGACTCCACCCCAATGCTGTCCTGATACCATATGGCCATTCCCATGGCGCACGGCATCAGGACACCCTCTTGGCACAGCATGCACACATGCTGCACCAAAAGGATGCAAAAAAGCTGCTGCTGTGACTGAAATGGTAGCAAAAAGAAGAGTTGGGGCCATGGTGTGTGGTTGCTGCGGCCCTGATCTACCACGCCCAGGGGCAGATCTGTGCCATCCCTTTAGGCCAGCCTGCATTGGCCCTACCTTTTTTCTTGAACATAGCAAATCATCATCAATTTCTTCCACCTGTGAGGTCTTTGAAAACCATGCAGTTTTTCAAGGCTAGTCATAATTTAGGACTTATATGTGCAAAATTCAGATGTGGGTGCTTTGCACACAAAATAGCATTTTCCACATAGAAAATAATACTTCAGTTCTGAAATAATAATTCCTATGCTTTTCTATATTTTTTTAAATATTTTGAATATTCATTTAATCTATAGCCACAAATAATTTATAAAGAAGCTAGAATTTGAAGGAGATATATGATCTGTTCATGCCAGTTGAAACCATTAAAACATTGCAAAGACACACCAGATAGCACATGAATTCTTTAAAACCACACATTGTTAGGCATATCCTGCCATTTCTGGACAGAATGTATTCAAGATCCTTATCCCTTAGTTGCCATTCACCAGAAATGGCATGGTTTGCAAGTCTGCATTCATATAGGGCTATGTTTGCTCTGTATCCTTGAATAAGACAGGTGCAGAGTATGGAAATGTAACTTTTTTTAAACTACAAATTACTGTCTAGCCAGGATTCTCTCAAAAGTAACTTTTCCAAGTTTACTATGGACATATCTTGGCTTTATATAGAAAATTATTTTCCCATCCGTTTTGAAATGCATAAGTAAATAATAAGTATTGCTGGAAAGGTCACATTTTACCCTTGAGTTACTACTCACATTAGTAGGTGGTACCCAGCAGCACATGCTTACAAAGTAAAGACTTTAAACATATATGTTTATTCCTTTTTTGTTGCATTAATTAAAGCTTTAGATGACAGGTAAATTATTGGCCTTGAAATCTTCTCTTGACAATTCCTGAAAAGACTGTTTAAAGTAAGTGTTATGTACTTCTGTTATCCAAGTTACTGGTTAAAACACTATTATCATACACCACATGACAGATGGTTTGCTGTTTCATTAATTACATGGAATTCAGAGTTCAATGTGGAATACACTAAAAAGTTACAAATATGAGGATGTTTATAATTTATGCCATTCAGATGACTTGTGACAGAACCTCTAGTTCTCTTTTAGTGAGACACAATTATTTTTTTAGTGCAGAGATGAGGAATCTTTGGGAATTAGCTCAGATTGTGGAAGGTGGCAATTGTATTTCAAATGATCTGAAGGGCTGATGTTTCTCATTTCCTTTATAATGCTTTGATCACTCCTGCCCTTTTATGCTGAATATAGGGGTGCAACCCTGACCTGTGTGTGTGTGGGTGGGTTTTGTTTTGTTTTGTTAAACAAAATCAGATGTTGAACCTCTGTATTGCCGAAATAATGCAGTTTGACACTGCTTTGAATGTTATGTTTCCATCCTATGGAATCCTGTGATTTGTAATTTGTTGTGGCATCAGAGCTCTCAGACACAGAAGGCTACATATCTCACAAAACTACAAATTCCAGAATTTATTAGCATTGAGCCATGACAATTAAAGCAGTGTCAAACTGCATTATTTCTGCAGTGCAGATTCAGCCAGAGAAAATGCTTTTCTCTATCCTTCAGCACTTTGCAACACAAGAAGACCCCACCCCAGATTCAGATGTGAATTTGGGGGATGATTTTTTTTCTTCATTTTTAAATTTTTTGGATGAAGATCTAGTGTCATTTATAGCAGTCATGAATTGGGCATTAAAGAGTCTAGAGAAGTATCTAAAATATAGTTTCTTAAATTCTCAATTGGATTCCATAGTGCACAACAGGAAGAACATAATGTTTTCAGGGGAAATTAAGGGCCTTTGTAGACTGCCAGAAATAGTGCAAATTGAGTCCATTTTAAGGGTTAGGGTTAGTTCTAGGGAATCATGGGAATTGGTTTTTTTTTCCTGAGACATTGAGCCTTCTCTGTCAGAGAGCTCTGGTTCCACAATAAAATACAGATCCCATGATTCCCTAACCCTAACCCTAACCCTTAAAGTGGACTCAATTTGCACTATTTCTAGCAGTCTGCAAAGGCCCTATGACACCTCCCCACCCCCTGGGGTGTTTCCATGTTAATGCTGAAAAGATGCCAGTGTAGTCTTCTTGGTTTTGTAAGGAGTACAAGGTCCTCATGCTCTGAAATGGTCAACTGTTTATTTGTTTTAAAAGCCAAACACATTTTGGTCTTAATGAGAAAAGGCCTTCTGAGGGGCCTGAAGGTCTTGCCTCCTTGCAGTTTCCTGCTTTTAATGTACTCTCTTCACTTCTTGGTTTTGTATCAGATACAACCAACCACCTATGATTCATATAATAAACCTCATTTAAAGAGCCAACAATTATAGTATAGTAAAAGAAACATTGGCTGTGCATTTCATGACCTAATCGATTGATTTCAGTGAGGCATTCAGAAAGCCTCATTTGACCAGAATATCATCATACAGAGATCTGCAGCTACTGGTTGAATTACTTTAAGTAAGTTCAGCCTCTCACCTCACCCTGACCCTTGTTCATCTCCCTCTCAACTTACTTCATTTTTTACATTCCATTCACTTGCAAATGAACACTCCTAATCCAGTTCTTCCATTTCTGGCAAAAGCACACAGATGAGTCCTGTGTTGTTGTTTTTCTGCATAGACTGGGGCAGGGAAATGTAGTGGGTCTGGGGACTCATGTCCAGGTACCTTCAACAGTCATACTGACTGCCAAAATTATTTTTTTAAAAAAAACACGTGGTCATTAGTGTACTTTTATTTTGAAATCTGCTTGTTGTTATTGTTGTTCTTTGGATTTTATGGAAAATAGTGAAAGCTTTCTTGTCACCTGTTTCAGTAGTGAACTGCCATTCCTAGTGGTTTCCATGAAAGCCAGTTAACATCTATTGGGGCCAGAAAAAATCAAGGAGTCTGGAGCAGGCCATTTGGCACACAGATAATCTTTAGGGCTGTGCATAACCCTGGGGCTACACTTTACTCAACCCTTCTTTTAGACCTTTCTTCATTTCCTGTACCCCTTATTCCTGCTCCCAATTTCCTTAAGCCTTTGCTTATCCACCCAACTTTTCTTCATGCCCCTAATTTGGCTCACTATACTGTTCACCTAGCCTGTCTCTTTGAGCTATCATATGCCTAAAATGTCCTATCTCAACCTTTTCCAGTTTTGATGCCTCTCTGAAGCATCTCACAATATGAGATTTTTCTTCTCTTTCCCTAGTCACTCTGTTGATGAGAACAGAATCATAGTTCACTTTTCTCTCATTGGCTGTATTGCGCATTGAAAACTTTCTCTTCAGCAATAAATTGGGCTGAGTACGCCATGACATAATTGTGGCTCTCAACTGACAGATCATTTTAACTTATTATATGTATATGAATTATAGCATCACCCATAGATACCAATTTAGGATTCAGCTTAAAGTGTCCATTAGGTATGTAAAAATCATTGATCAGTGTTATGTCAGCCTCCTAGGTATTGAGTATTTTACTGTGCTAATGCTTCTTACAGTAACAGTAGTATTAAATCAGGTACTTAATATTATGATTCATAAACAGCATGAAACCTAGATACATTAATCAGGGAACTAAATTGGAAGTTTAAAAAAGATTTATAAACTAACACACTAAATCTGAACTTTAAAAATGTAAGGTTCATTAATAAGAACTTTTCTGTGCAGCATATATAAATCAGGGCAATGCACCTGAATCTGAAAGTTAATGTGCATAAATCAGAACACTGAAAGCTACTGTGAATAGATCATGTCAAATATAATACAGGTAGGAGTTTAAAAAAATGGAACAATTATCTTATTTATCATATCATTGGTGTGAACTCTAGAAGTGGAATCTTTAATATATTTTATTTTTAGTAGAAGGAGTGTTATTGCTGTCACATGGGGGCTCATTTGTGATATCCTGTGAACACAATCTCAAAGGGTAGAAGTGGTCTTCTGTTTATCAATAAACTTAGTACTGAGTGTGAAAATAAAACCTAGTAGAAGCAAGACTGAGGACTACTTGAAAATACAGAATCCTACCAAATATATTATCCTTCTCTGTCTCTGTATCCTCCATCTGTTTGCAAATAAGCTTGGTAGACATGATGTTCTCATTCACTTGATGCAACAGAACTGCTTTTGCGCACACCAAGTTGCTTTCTAGAGAATTGACTGGAGATCTGACTGTAGTCAGAGCTATTCTGTTTCTAAGGGTAGGGTCAACCCTGCCATTAGTAAGAGTGAAGCATTGTAGAGTGAACAGTGGCAGCATACCTCTGGCAGTGATAGAGGACAAAACGTTGTCTTCCACACTGCTTGTCCTGTATATCTTAAGCTAACCTTCTGCTTCTGATGGTGAACAGAACTTGCCTACCATTTCAAACATTTGGACAAGACCTGATAAGAGATAATGGGTGGGATGAATATCTCCAATATTAATTTTATACATATATAGAAGAAATATATAAACAAAGTATGTTGGGAAAAGAAGAACTAGGAAAAATTAAGTTGCATTCTGATTTCCCTTTATTTTGTATTGTGCATTAGTTATTTGTATATATTTTGTATTTTTATCCAAGTTACAATAGGTGAATCTTATTTAAATTTTCTAAGGAGATTACTATACACACCTTTTAAACCTGATTCCCTGTTTTTTTTCCTTCTTTTTTAAAAACTTAAACTCACAGTAACACACAGTAGCAGAGCTCTGGAATTGCATGAAAAAGTGGGGAAAATGAATATATATATAGCACGCTGCGCATAAGGCAGGGAGATAGTTAAGAGAGAGCAAGGAAGAGAGCAGCAATTCCAATCACACTGTTGAAAAGAGGTGTGATGATGGCTGCTCTGAAAGTAGTATGTTTCGCGTGTGTGTGTGTGTGTACTAATATGACTGCTGTGAGAACAGGGCTTGAGCAGTAAAGCCCTAACTGTAAGACTCTTGGTTCCTATTTACACATGTAGTTGGATTGTCCCATGGTTAGAGCTTTCTGGAATGCTGTTTTAACCCATATTTCTGATATGTGAAACAACCTGTATGATTTTTCCCAGGTCTTCTAATGCTATCGATTTACAGGTAGGCCAATAACCACCTGAAAAATTGAAAACTTATCACATTCCTCATCTCAGTGGCCAGAGCTGAAATTGTGAGATGTTGGAAAACAGGAGATGTTCAACTGGGCAACTGATGGAAGAGGATTTGGGACACATGGTTGTGAGAAAAACTCTCCTATACCTTCAGGTTTTGCAGTGGACAAAGGCACACACATTTTTTGATGATTGGTCTGTTCTTATTGACTATATTAATAGCAACATGAACATTATTGGATCTCCAACCCATCAAACTATGTTTTGGAGAGTTTCATCAGCTGCCATGGAGTGAGATGACACCCTGGACACTGAGTGTTACTGCTATGCCAGGATAAATCATCTTCCTATAAAACTCTTTTTGTAGACCCCCAAAGCTCATAGAATGTATTTTGTGTTGATTATATTGATTGTTTCCAAAATTATTAATACAATCTTTTTTATAAAAACATTCTGACTGTATTTTCAATGTGTATTTATCATTTGCCCCATATAGTCCAAGGAAGTGATTGCATAGGTTCATTCCTACTTGGTGATGTATCTGCAGAGAAAATATCTTCATGAACAGTCAAATTATTTCCTACATTCTAGTAGGAATGGGTGCCATATCCTCAATCAGTCAAAAACAGGTGGTTATGATTCCAAAATAGTTGAGCAATAAATTTAAGGCTAAGGAAATTAAAGACTATGAAAAAAAATGTGCCCACATATGCAGTTCCAGAGCAATTAAATTAAATTTAAGCCTAAGAAAAATAAAGGGAAAAAACAAACTCCTATGCTCTCTCTTTCTCAAATGTGCATGCACAAGCAGCTCCATAATAGAAAAATAAGGAATATGCCTCACCTTTCTAAGTTAACAACAACCAGATAAACTGTACACTGAGGATGTAAACCTTCATAAATGTTGTTCTTGCAGGTTAGAAAGAATAATATCATCATTTATCTTCTCAGTGAAGGAAAGTCATCAAAAACTGTCAAAAGTTTTCAAAGACTGTTCACAGTTAAGCAAAGCAAAGCAGCTTCATTTATATACCACCTCATACCATGCTATGGGGTGTCTAAGCGGTTTACAACTGTAAGCTCATTGCCCCCCCCCCCCAACAGTTGGGTACTCATTTTAGCGACCTCAGAAGGATGCAGGCTTGAGTCTAGCCTGAGTCCTGGCTAATATTGAACTTGCAACCTTGTGGTTTATGAGTGAGCGGCTGCAGTACATGCATTTAAGTTAAGGAATTATTCTATGCAACTAAATGCATTTGAAGGTTTTGTACAGAAGATGGCATTTTCTGTGAAAAAAAACATGTTCACATTTATAAGGCAGAAAAGTCTTGAACAGCAGATTCTTGCTGGCCAGAATTATCCTTGTCAAGGTTTTCTGACACTCAACTAAGTCATTTTTCAACCATTTTTTAAATATTTGCAAATATTATTTCCATTTGTTATTGTTAACCACTCTTGAGTCAATCTTGATCCATGGCAGCACTGCTGATGAGACATCTCCATGACCCTCCCCCATCCTCCACTGCTCTGCCCAGCTCCTGCAAACTCATACTCGTGATCTCTTTGATAGAGTGCATCCATCTAGCATGCGGCCTTCCTCTCTTTCCTAGCATTATTGTTTTTTTCCCTCCACTTATCCTAGCATTATTATTTTTTTTCCAGTGTTTCATGCCTTCTCATGATGTGTCCAAAGTACATCAGCCTCAGTTTTGTCATTTTGACTTCCAGGGAGATATCTGGTCTGATTTGCTCCAAGACCTATTTGTTTGTCTTTTTGGCTGTCCATGGAATTTTCAGCACTCTTCTTCAGCACCACATCTCAAATGAATTAATTTTCTTCCTATCTTCTTTTGTAAATGTCCAGCTCTCACATCCATACATGGTAATAGGTAATACATGTTAGGATTTTTAATGGGACATAGAGTCAATGTTAAAATGTTGAAA
>JAIPUX010001232.1:87294769-87315796 GCA_020142125.1 Phrynosoma platyrhinos | reverse complement strand
TGGGCTACCGGAGACCGGCCCAGGTCTCAAAAAGGTTGCCTGTCCCTGCTGTCCCTGCTGCTATAATATTTAATAAACAAAATTTGGAGTCCATATTCATTTTAATTTCCAAGGCTTTTTCCACAACATAATGAACCTTTTTCCAATTTTTTTTGGCTTTTCTACATCTCCACCACAGATGATACACGGTTCCCTTTGCCTGCTTGCATTTCCAACACTTTTCGGACACACCTTTATAAATTCTGGCCAAATTTGCAGGGGTCAAGTACCATCTGTGATGCATCTTGAGAAAATTCTCTCTAAGGTCATAGCATGCCATGTAGGTCCAAACCTTAACCCAAGCTCTTTCCCAGTGTTCCAATTCTATGCTTTGGTTCATTTCCTGGGCCAATTTTTCCATATATTCTTTTATAACTTCCTCTTCTTGTTCAAAATTAAGCAAACACTTATAATATAGAGCTATCTTTTTAGGATTGTCAGATAACATATATTCCTCAAACTCAGTTTTTGTAGTTCTTATTCCTGTTGTTCTTGTGTCAACCATGAATCTTTCCCTCAATTTTTAGTGCAAAAGCCAGCCCATTGAGAAGCCTTCTTCAGTAATTTGTCCTAAGTTTTTAAACTCGGGTTTACTGTTAGAGTCAATATTTATTAGGTCTTGATAAGATATCCATTTATCCAAAAAAAAAAAAAAAAATTGTTTCTCTCCCATGAAATGCTTCATGAATAGATGCCCAACTCGGTATATTGGAGCATATTCTCTCTTTATATTTAAACCAAACTCTCAATAAGGCTTTTCTTATAAAATGATTAATAAAATCACAATGTACCTTTTGTTTTTGATAAAAGAGATAGGCATGAAGCCCAAATCTCTGATTCACCCCCTCCAAAGCTATTTTTTTTTTTGTCTTTGAGTTGAAACCATTTAGTTAGCCAGTTTAGACAGTTGGCTTCATAGTATAGTTGTAAATTCGGGAGGGATAAACCCCCCCCCTTTCTAGAGTATCCTGAAGGATCTTTAGTCTCACCCTTGGTCTCCTGCCTTGCCAAATGAATTTAGAGAGTTCTTTGTTCCAATTTTTAAGTGGAATGGCATTGACAATAATTGGGAGGTTCTGAAAGAAAAAACATGAACTTGGGAAGGATGTTCATTTTAATAGCTGAAACTCTCCCAAGCCATGAGAGATTTAATTTCCCCCATATATTCAAATCTTTTTTTTAATATCAGAAGTCAATTTCTGGTAGTTGTTTTTAAATAAGTCAACATTCTTTGCAGTAATCATAATACCTAGATACTTCACTTTTGTTCCTATTTGAAAACCTATTTGGGAGTAAAGTGTCTCTTTTTCTTTTTGGGTAATGTTTTTAGGTAAAATGATTTATTTATTTACTACATTTATTTTCAAACTAGATATTAAGATAGGGAATACCAGTATTTTCCCTCACAGAATTGGTTCTTCTAAGAAACATAAGCCTCAGTAATCAAACTTGAATTAACAAATGTTTTTACCCAGCACATGCAAGGTAAGTAGGTGAAGAAAGTTATGTACTATGACAATTGCACCAGTAAAAAGAAGTCCAAACACCGTTTTTATGGATAATAAATTGGCCACAACTTTATTCATCTGTACAGGGTCTGAAACAATAACTTTTACATCCACAAATTTTTATTTATTTATATCTTTCTTCTTGACATATGTGTCATGCATGCCATAACACCTGAGGCAATCTTCATCTTAATCAATGCAAGCCATCAGGGATAAGTCACGCCTCTCACAAAGGATATGTCAAGGAGGTTCTCACACAATTTGCTAAACAAATAAACAAATTATCTCCTCCCCTGTCCTGGTTCTGATGTCATCTTTAAAAGTGATGATGTAACAATTTTTTTAAAGCTGATGATGTAAACCCTTCATCCCTCTTAACTGACCAAAATTGTAAATCCAAATATAATTATCCCCTGAGGGGGGTCCCTGTCCACCCCAAGCTGAAAGAAGGCAAAAGCTCATTAAATAACTAATGGCCTCGGCAGACGATTAATAGAGTCGTCTTCGAGGCCCTGAAGAGGAGGGGCAGCCACACGAGCAGTGCCCCTTCCTCTTCCTGAGGTCGCCCTCGGAGTAGCCGGCCCTCTGCACGGCCGGCGCTCCGCAGATGACCTCACGCCGCAGCGACCACATGCACTGCGGCGGAAGAGTCAGGGAAAGTGCACCCGCCACTTTTAGGGTGCACTTTCCCTGACATCTAAAAGGAGCGCCAATTTGGAGCTCCTTTTAGAGTCGCCGGAGGAGCACAGCGGTGCGGAGGCTGAGCTCCGCCGGCACTCCGACCCGCGGCGACCTGGAAGCAGTCGTCTGCTTCCCCCCAAAAGACCCTGTTCCAAGTTGTGACAAGTCAATGATAAGGAACATAAAACAAACACTCATGCCTGAATTATTAAAGATAATTAACAATACTAATTATCTCAACCAAAAACCAAAACTACAGTATCCTCAGGGAGGGTGAAAAACCCAAGTTACCACAACTATGGGAAAATTCCCTCCCAGCCCCCAAAGGTGACCAGCCAAAGCCTGGAGGTAATAACAACATGCAAAGCTAAGGATGGGTGGGTTGGGTCTCTCAGCTGCCGAATTCAGAATGGCTGCCTCCACGTGGCAGCGGAGGATTAAATAATCCCCCAAATCCCGCCTGAAATCTCATGAGACTGTTCAGTCTCATGGGAATATGTGGGCTGTTGGGGGAATCTCACGAGATCCCCATGATTGCTTGGGAGGTGAGGGAGGGCAAGACTCCCTTCCCTCCCAACCAATCATGGTGTAAGCCTTCTAATTTTGGCTGGTGCAACAGCTAGCCCCTCCTGACACATCGGGGAAGGGTCTTTCTTTTTGCTACCATTTGGGTACACAGCAATGTTAAAAAAAAAAGGAAAAAGGAAAAAGCTCAACATCTAGTTTGACCCATACATACATTAAAGTATTTCCTATTTTCCATGTCTCAGTCCTCAGCTGAGCCTTATGACTAGATGGAACATTCCTATTTACTGATGTAAATCAAGACTTCAAATCTGAGATAAAAGCAGTATGTGTATATACATGTATATTGTTGAACTACATCTCAAAATGTAAAGCCTAGATTACTTATTTTCTGACTTTTTGTTTTTGTTTTTCAAAATGCACAAGCAGTGAATGGAGTCTTGGGAGATTCAAGTTCAAGTTCCCACTTCACCATGAAACCTGGAGCAGGGCACACACACACTCCCAGCCTGACTGATTTCATAGGTTTGTTGTAAGTATAAAATGTTGCTCCTTCCCCCCACCAAAGTATAGATGCCACCTAGAAGTCATTGGAGGAAAGATCAGGAAGAGACATGTTAGAAAACAGTCAAAGAAACAAACAGATAATTTTCAAGATGGAATAAACTCTAAGCTGAACATAAGCTCTGAGGGCTAAACATCTTTGACCATTTCTATGTTTAGGTGGATTTGCCAATAATGTATTTGAAATAATAAAGGGCCACTGTTACAACATATGCCTCAGTACAATCTCTACATTTCAAAAATCAAAAACAAAAATCAGGACAACCTTCCAAAGCGCCCAGACTCTTGTTATTATTTTTGCATTAGTGCTCTGTTTTGTTTTGTTGTAATTAACACTTTAATTAATATACATTTTCTGGCTGATGGCATAAAGCTCCTTTTGGTAAGGGTTTTCTGGATAGTGGAAAACAATTTTGGCCTGTATTTCAATTGCTGAGTTATAGTGTTCCTATTGTTAGGAAGGAACATAGCACACCTTCCAGGATAGATGGTTCATTAGCACATTCATATGCAAAACGGACAGCTTCCATTTTTAAAGAACTTAATTAACATGTAAATGAGAGTGGCTCACTTGCTCACAGAATAGCTTAACTGTGCAATGTACTTGTAAGAAGCTGAGGAAACATATAACAGAAATAGGCATATAAAAAAGAGATAGGGAAAATGATTCAAAATGAAATACTGAAGGCATTGATTACATAGAATACATATTTTTATTCATCGACAACATGTCCTTTATTTTTGAATGCATACTTTCAGGAGGGTAAATAAAGCTTTTAGGGACTCACATTCTTCTAAGTCAATTCCAATTCTGTACAGAAACACTACAATAGTCTTGTATACATTTAAGATAATTTTGAAGTGTTTAAGTAGCACCACTGATATATAAAATAGTTTAAAAAGTGTTTGGACCCATGAGCAATATAAATAACCAGCTGATGGTATATTACTATTCTCACCTGCATGAAGATAAATTCAGTTGTCTTATCTCTAAGCATTGTGCTACACAATATTTACTGTTTATAATGATAGTTAACACTTGATATCTCCTAGATTAAAGAAATGTCTTAACATCTCTCCTGTTATATAGGGAAGATGTGGGGTGATCTTATCATAATAATCAGTGGAGGTGATTCCTAGAAGGGCCTTTAGTTTGCAGAAAACCTGAACCAAAACTCTGAGCATCAGTAATAGTTGGCAAGTAATTTCCACAGAGACTGGTGCCCTGTTTCATTATTCCTCCCTTCTTCTCCTATCTATAATGGCTCCTCTTTTCAGCATAGGCTGCTGCCACACTATAGAAATAAATGCTATGGAATTCTAGGATTCATAGTTTTGTGAGATATTTAGCCTTCCTTCTCAGAGCATTTTAGTGCCACAACAAACTACAAATCCCAAGTTCCATAACATTTAGCCATGACAGTTAAAATGATGTCAAACTGCATTAATTCTGCAGTATGACAGCAAGCAAAGTCATTATAAAATCTAAACCAAGTTTTGGATGAGATGTTATAGCAGTTCACATAATGTCAGACAATTGCTTGCTTCCCATTATTGGGTGGGAATACACTTGCATAAATCCAGTACAGTACAGGATGGTACATATGGATAGCAGACATATCAGCATGTGACAACAGCAGTGGACCAGTGAGTAGGAGAAGGAAGCTGGTCTAAGACTGCATTAATTCTGCTACTCTTCACTGTGCAACATAATTTTTTTACAAAAAAATTAAGGAAAAAAAATAAGCAGGATGTGTGGTGTGTGCTTCAGGCAGCAAATATATATTGGGCTGGCACTGCTCCCATTCCCACCCCACTGTGATTGCATTCCAATTGTTTAGTTGCACATGCCTGGTTTAAAAGCCAGCTGTAATATGAACTTAGTACTGTGATTGCTTACTACAAAGATGTTTACAGCACCACTATTGCTAGAATCAATACTGGTGAATCTTAACCACTAAACATATAAAGCTTAATTAAACATATCATTTACCGGACCACATTTCAGTTGTTCAGACTATTTGTGGTATTTTTATAATTAAGACAGGAAAGACTGCAAATTCCAATTCATAGTCGCATTACAGAGCATGAGTGAGGTTGGTTTTATAATGAGGCTGATGGTACATAGTGACCTATTCACTTGAATATATAAATAACTTGGCATATTTCTTCTCTTCCACTTTAAAAACAGAAATGGGACTCAGTGTTGTTGTAAAATGAGATTCTCTTAAAATTATAGTATTTTTGGCAGAGAAGCAGCAAAATCTTGGCTTCCTGTTATTAGTCTTTTAATTCCACATCTCCAAAGGCCTGAACAAATATCAGACATGTTTTTATATAAGAAAAAGAGAATTTAGCACTAATATGAATTTTGCACCAGCCAATATAATTAGAAACAATACCTTACAAAATAGCTTTTATATTGTCCAAAATGGCAAATGAACTTTAACCATAGGAACAAAAGTATTCAAATACTTGAGAATCAGAGGTACAAAACTAGTCTATCTGGACATGAAGTCTAAATCTATATGATTAGAGATGTGCTTTATACTGACAATGGAAAGACATTTGGCATTTGATATATACTATAAAATCTCTTTAGTGTTAAACATTAACAGATTTCTCTTTTTTAAAAATGAAAGAAAATCACAAGAGGAAGTGTAGGCTATTGGCAGGAGAGGGATATTTATGAGTTGATATTCACAGGAGAAATTTTTGCATGCAAAACAAAATAATTGTCCCAATATCAAAAGAACTTAGTAATAATTTTGAATAATTATTTCAAATAATTTCACAGAATATTAAATAAATTATAACCAAACAAAATGGATTGCAAAAAACAACACACATTGTGATTTGATGAGAAAACCGTGGAAGTGTCCCTGCATAATGAAATGTTGGTTTTGCTGCCGCTGTTGTTATTACCCCTACCTATCACCCCATCCTATCATCCTATCAACCTACCTATTCAACTAATACGCAGAACATATTGTAAGGAAAGCAGGCTTGGACATGGAAGAGGGAGGAGTAAAAATAGAAGGAAGAAATATCAACAATCTGAGACATACTGACGACACCATAATACTAGCAGAAAACCTCACAGATCTAGAACTACTAAGGAAGATCAAAGAAGTGCAAAGGCAGGATTACTGTTGAACATAAAGAAAACAAATATAATGACCAAAGAGAACACATTCAAACTAGACAATGAGGAAATAGAAATAGTAAAAGAGTTTTCATATCTGGGATTAAACATTGATGGAATGGGGACTGCAGCCAGGAAATAAAAGAAGACTAAGAATGGGAAGAGTGGGTATGAAAGAACTAGAAAAGATCCTAAATTGCAAAGACATACAACTCAGCACAAAAGTCACAATCATACAAGCCATTGTATTCCCTATTACCATGTCTGGATGTGAGAGCTGAACAGTCAGGAAAGAAGATGGGAGGAAAATCAAAGCATTTGAGATGTGGTGCTGGAGAAGAGTGCTGAGGATTCCATGGACAGCCAAAAGGAGAAACAAATGGGTCCTAGAGCAGATTAAGCCAGAAATATCCCTATAAGTCAAGATGACAAGACTTGGACTGTCATGCTTTGGACATATCAAGAGAAGGCATGAATTGTTAGAAAAGACAATGATGTTAGGAAAGGTGGAGGGTAGTAGAAAGAGACGAAGGTCACATGCTAGATGGATGGACTTTATTAAAGAGACCATGAATATTTTCAGGAGCTGGGCAGAGCAGTGTAGGATGGCGGGGGGGGGGGGAGGGCTGGAGCTGTCTCATCCATAGAGTTGCCATGGGTTAAGATCGACATGAAGGCTATTAACAACAAACCCCATTGTCCATTTTACTGTCTTGTTTTCAATCTTCACTGTAAAGTAGATTTACTGAAAGGTGTTGTTGGCTCTGAGTTACATGGTAAACTCCATGACCTAATAGATATCTGAACATGGATCACTTTGTTTCAGATACCAGCAGTCAAACATTCCTGCATAGTAGGAATGTAAGAAGAACAGTTACTATAAAAATGGTATCAAGGCTGAAAAATAATAGTAGAAAAAATTCTGCAATTTTTAATGTGAAAAAGATTTATTATTATTATTATTATTATTATTATTATTATTATTATTATTAATATCCCACCTTCCTCCCAACACAGGGACTCAAGGCTGCTAACAAATCTAAAACAGTCCAAGTTAAAACAGTAGAAAACATTAAAAATACATTTTAAAAAAACAATTAAATACTTCAAACAATTAAAAACATTACATCATTAAAATTTTACAGTTTAATTTTTTTTAAAACAAAAACAAAACACAAAACAGCATTCATGTTATGTGAAGGCCTGGCAACATACAAATGTCTTTACCTGCCACTGGAGGGACAGCAGGGATGGAGCCATCCAGGTCTTCCTAGGGAGAGAGTTCCAGAGTTTGGGACCAGCCACTAAAAAGACCCTTTCTCTTGTTCCCACCAAACGCACCTGAGAAGGTAGTGGGCCAGGGAGAAGGGTCATCAATGACCTCAATACTCTGGGGGCTCATACAGGGAGGTAGCCTGGACCTAAGCCATATAGGGCTTTATAGGTCAAACCCAGCACTTTGAATTGTGCCCAGAAAGGACTGACAGCCAATGGAGCTGTTGCAACAAGGGAGTTGTATGCTCTCTGTAACTAGGGGCCTTTGAAGACTGCCAGAAATAGTGCAAATTGAGTCCACTTTAAGGGTTAGGGTTAGGGAATCATGGGAACTGTATTTTATTGTGGCACCAGAGCTCTCTGACAGAGAAGGCTCAGTGTCTCAAAAAAAAAAAACAATTCCCATGATTCCATAGCACTAACCCTAACCCTTAAAGTGGACTCAATTTGCACTATTTCTGGCAGTCTGCAAAGGCCCTAGTTCCAGTTAATAGCCTGGCTGCACCTGTTTGGACCAGCTGAAATTTCTGAACACTTTTCAAAGGCAGTCCCATGTAGAGTGCATTACAGTAATCCAAACGGGATGTAACTAAGGCATGTACCACCTTGGCCAGATCTGACTTCTCCAGGAATGGGAGCAGTTGGCGCACAAGTTTTATCTGTACAAAGGCACTCCTGATCAATGCTGATACCTGGGCTCCCAGGCTCAGCACTGAATCCAGAATCACCTCCAAACTACGAAGCTGAGTTTTCAGGGGGAGTGTTAGCCCTTCTAACACAAGCTGAATCCTTATTCCCAGATCTGTCCTTCAACTGACCAGAAGTACCTCTGTCTTCTCTGGATTAAGCTTCAATTTGTTTGCCCTCATCCAGTCCATTACAGGAGTCAGACATCGGTTTAGGACAGAAACAGCTTCCTTGGAATTAGGTGGAAAGGAATGATGGAGCTGGGTATCACCAATATACAGGTGACACTCTACTCCAAAACTCAGGATGACCTCTCTCAGCGGTTTCATGTAGATGTTAAAAAGTATAGGGGACAGGACTGAGCCCTGAGGGATGTCACAGGTCAATGGCCAAGGAGTCGAATAGGTATCCCCCAGTGCCACCTTCTGAGAACCCCCCTCCAAGAAAGAACAGAGCCACTGTAGAACAGTACCTCCAAGCCCCTTCTCAGAGAGGTGACCTGGAAGGATACCATGGTCGATGGTATCGAAAGCTGCTTAGAGGTCCAGCAAAACCAACAGGGACACACTCCTCCTGTCCAGTTCTCTATGTAGGTCATCCACCAAGGTGACCAAAACAGTGTCTGTTCCATAACCAGGGCTAAAACTAGATTAACATGGATCTAGATAATCTGTCTCATCCAGGAACACCTGGAGTTGGGAAGCCAATACAGTCAACCTTCTGTATCCACAGGATTTTTTTTTATTCATAGATTCAAGTATCTACGGCTTGAAATTATTCTTTCTTTCTATCTATCTATATTTCAAAAAGCAAATCTTGATTTTACCATTTTATATACGGGACCCCATTTTACTATGCCATTGTATTTAATGGGACTTAAGCATCCAAGAACCAAACCCCAGAGGATAGCAAGGGCACACTGTAGTATGCACAGTTATAATAATTTTCACAACATGAAAATTATTATGTGTATGATTTTTATAGTATGAACATTATTTGTATAATATGCAAATTAGTTGCCTGGATTTAAGAGGCTGGAATATGGCACCACTATCCCAAACCCCTCAAAGCCTAACAGGGCTAATATTAGCCCCACCTTTTCCTTTTAAACTTATATTAAATTGTTAAAAGATCCCAGCACCAAGAACAGAAGCATTGGAGCCACTATCTTCTTCCTCCCCAATGCATCAGCTCTCAGTGATCAGAAACATCCTGGAAGCATGAACATGGAGGCTACAGCATCTGCCCAGATCAAATATCTCTCAGGGTCAAGACCTTAAATTATTTTCCCCTACAGCAGGTGCCACAATCAGCACCACTATCCTCCTGTCTTTATTGTCTTCACTAGTCATCCTGGCTACTGCCTATCTTTATTACTCTGTTCTTTCTTTTTTCTTTTTTTCTTTTTTTTAGGAGGATAGGACACCAGGGTTACACTCTTGCTCTGTATCAGTTTGATGGAACTAGTTTCTGAACTTCTGTTGGTGCAGTATGTAAGGTTTTTACAAGGATGGAGAAATCTGCAGCAACAATGGTGGGCATTCTGTGAATGTTTCATGAACATTTTATTGGCTATTGTGTATAGGGCTGAACCATGTGTCATTTTGCTGAATGTATATGGGAAAATGGTTTACATAAGGGGCACTGGATAACTTATTACTTAAGTGTCTAAACAGTGATGCTGCTCATGTTATCAAGTGGTTAAGAAAGATGATAGGAAGAAAATCAATTCATTTGAGGTGTTGGAGAAGAGTTCTGAGGATCCAATGGACAGCCAAAAGACAAACAAGTGGGTCCTAGAACAGATCTACAGATCAAACCAGAAACCTCCCTGGAAGCCAAGATGATCAAACTGAGACTGTTGTACTTCAGACACAGCATGAAAAGAGAAGACTCTTTGGGGGGTGGGGATAATGCTCAGGAAGGTGGAGGGAAGTAGGAAGGCCACATGCTAGATGGATGGACTCTATTAAGGAGGTCAGGGGTATGGGGTTGCATGATTTAAGTAGAGCAGTGGAGGACAGAGGGTCTTGGAGATGTCTCATCTATAGGGTCACCATGAGTAAAGATTGACTCGAGGGCAGTTAACAAGAATGGTAGATATGTCCCAAGAACACCCAGTTGATGGTCACTGGGAGGGCCATTAATAGCTATTTGACTGCTGCTTGCATTGTGGCTACTGCTCCTTTGGCCACGGCAAGACAGAGGATGTTGATAGATTACAAGGCATCTATGAGCTGCTTTGCAGGACAGAGGCAGATGAGGAATTGCTAGCTGGACAACCAAAGAAGCAGAATCCTCTATCCACATCTTCCACATTTCAGTATATAGTGCACAGAGAAGTGAAAGATGACGTGGGATGGTGTTTGTTTGAAAGCTTTAATGTGGTATTCACTCTCATACCATGAGGTGGTGTGCTAGTCCTGCCCTCTCAGTCATCTGTCTTTTTTGATGTGTTTAGAAGCCTGTTTTTGAAACCTATCAATATATTGTCATCATGACCACCATCATCATCACTTATCTTGTGTGAAATCTTAAAAATCTGGTCTGAAAATTTGGAATTCACCATCATTAAGGCCTGTTTATCATTTAGTGGCCTTACTTAGCTGGGAGAATATTATTATTTTACTTCCTAATATTTTCTTCCTTGCCAATGAGTGCTACTGCATCAGAAATGCAGTTTCATTCTGCAGATGGTGATAGCTTCGCAAACACATCTATTGTTAGTTTGAAAGTCAAGTGATCATCTATGTAGGTGTATTTCTGTGGGAGCTGTGCAAAGAATTACAACAGTTTGCTTCCATGTTGACAATTCATATGGAAGGGGAAAGTCCACATAAAGCACTATTTAGCTGGCATTTTAGAGCATTTTGTTACAGCATATCACATCCTGCAGAGTATATAGCTTGTTAGCCTCAAATGCAGAAAGTTAATTTTTTTTAGCTAAATTTGTTTTTTTTAATTCAGTAGGATTATGAATCTTTTATTTATACTAATATTTTACATACTAATTTTGGATAATAGCTTCATGTTTAATAAAACCCACTTAACTCACATATCACCACTTAATACAATATAAAATGTAAAAATCCAGTGAGGCAGTGAGGGGAAAAGGAGGTGCCGGGGGTAGTCAATAGTGTGCAAGGAAGAAAAGGGGAACCAGTGGCTTTTAGGACCATGGTGATGATGAGGGTTGCATGAAACATCTTTTTAGGGTCCCTAAAAAATACCGCACAGCCTCACTGATTGCTTTGGGAAGTCATGTCTCCTACTCTTCAAGTCCCCACACAACTTCACTCCCTTAGCTATGTCTTTCACTAGTTGTGGTGGTTGGGAAATTTTCACAAGACTTGATATAGATTTTTGTATATTAAACAAGCTGTGTTTAGGAAAGTGGTGGGATACCACCTGTTGTACTTCTCTGTTTTGTGCTTCTTTTTCTGTTGTTGTTGTTTGTCTGTTTGTTTCTGGGTTTTTTCTTTTCTTTTTTTTCTCTCTTTTTGTTTTTTAATGACTAATAAAATTTAATTCAAAAAAAGGAAATTTTCACAAGACATGAGTGCAATGCATCAATTCAGTGGCTTGGGGAAGTATCATTCTGGGACAGGCTGCCTGACTGGAATGAAGCATTAAAGCACATGACAGTAGAAGAGAAGTGGTGGCAAAAAAGGAGTTTTCAGATTGGGAACCCACTTAGGCTTTTTGAGCTTTTCCAACACTTGGCTGGCAGATTGGAGTTGCATTGCTGTTTCTGTTTTCTTTTATCATACAGGCTAGGAAAGAGGTAGCAGATCAAACAATGTGCATGGGAGGGAGGGGACATTTGAAGCTGTGTGGGGAAGCCACATCTCTGAAGAAGGAAGGGGAGGAGTATCTGGGGTCAGTTCTTGGAAAAAGTCCAGTGCCTTGGAGTGGCTCCAGTAGTTAAAATCTGCCCCTTTCCCCATTCAGTGTCCAGTACAGAATATGTGGCCTCAATAAACTCCCTACACACACACCAACTGCACTCCATCTGCCAAAATGAAGAATGACTGAGAGTCCTTCCACACTGAAAAGAAAGTTCTCCCTTTGCACCTGGTCACCTTGGGAGAAGCAACTGAGTAGCTGGCTGAGCAGCAAATAAGTAGCCTCTTGCCTGCACTGATCTTTGCCATAAGGAATTGCTGTCACTAGGACTAGTGTCACCTAATGTGATAACTCATGTTGTCATCCCCACCCACTCACCTCCTGCTCTACCAGACCATAATGTTTTAGTAATTTTTTTTAAATTAATGCTATACCTTAATAATTCTGTATATTACTGAATGTAACAGCAATAGCTGTCACCAAAACAACTCATAAATAACTTCTTTCTTCTAACTCTTGAAGCTCGAGGCTGCTGTGTCCTATTCAAACGAGAGACTCCAGAGTTATGGATTCTTCCTCCTCTTAACTCCCAAATCAGGTGCCTAGTATATCTGATACTATAGCCTTCTGCTTTGGTAATTAAGAGGAGGAAGAATCCCTGGATATGTCCTGCACCTCAATCTCAAGGCTGGGGACTGCTTGTCTCCCATTCTAACAATAGCCTTCTGCTTCAGGAGTTAAGAGGAGGAAGAATTCCTAGATTCTACCTGCACCCCACTCCTAAAATTAGAGGTTCTTGTGTCAATGGTAGACAGCAGCCTTCTTCATGCTTGCCCACTCCTTGAGCATTCTGCCTGCGTCTTACTCTCTCATGGATGGGGTCAGCCCATAACAGGAGAATGGAGTAACCCATATGTCCTGCTGTGTCTCTTCTTCTTCCAAAAGGTGTTTAAAGCTCAGTGGGTAGGCTCAGATTGGTTGTTACTCCAAGGGTGACCAGGTAGCAAAGGAAGCAATGATCAAGATTGGTGTCATGAGCACTGCTTACTTTTCTTGATGTGGCAGCCCAATAGGTATTACTATCCCACCCCTGCCCCAATATGTGATGCACCAGTTGTCTTTTATTTATATCTATGGGTTTACTCCCCAAACTTGGTTTCTATATTTGCTAGCAATAATAATAATAATAATAATAATAATAATAATAATAATAATAATAATAATAATAATAATAAATTTATTTATATCATGCCTCTCTGCTGAAGCAATCGGGGTGGCTTACAAGAATAAAACACCACAGTATACAATCCCAAAATCCACCCACCCCTTAAAATAGTATTAAACAAAAACAAAGGATTAAAACAGCAACAAATTACAAACAAACAGCTAAATGATCAATAGCGAAGCAGGCAACCAATACAGTATGGTGGAGAATAAGGGAAGGAAATGAATCATAGAATCATAAAATCATAGAGTTATAGAGTTGGAAGAGACCACAAGGGGCCTCTAATTCAACCCCCTTCCATGCAGGAACTCCCAATTAAAGCACCCCCGACAGATGGCCATCCAGCCTCTGCTTAAAGGCCTCCAAGGAGGGAGACTCCACTACTCTCCGAGGGAGTGTGTTCCACTGTCGAACAGCCCTTACTGTCAGGAAGTTCCTCCTAATGTTGAGGTGGAATCTCTTTTCCTGGAGCTTGCAGCCATTGTTCCTGGTCCTAGTCTCTGGAGCAGCAGAAAACAAACTTGTTCCTTCCTCAATATGACATTGCTTCAAATATTTAAACAATACTATCACATCACCTCTTAACCTTCTCTTCTCCAGGCTAAACATCCCCAGCTCTGTAAATCGTTCCTCATAGGGCTTGGTTTCCAGACCTTTCACCATTTTAGTTGCCCTCCTTTGGACACACTTCAGTTTCTCCGCATCCTTTTTGAATTGTGGTACCCAGAACTGGACACAGTATTCCAGGTGAGGCCTGACCAAAGCAGAATAGAGTGGCACTATTACTTCTCTTGATCTAGACACTATACTGCTATTGATGCAGCCTAAAATTGCATTGGCCTTTTTAGCTGCTGCATCACACTGTTGACTCATGTTCAACTTGTGGTCTACCTGAACTCGCTCCTTAGGCTGGGAAGACTAATCAGGAAAGGCCTGCCGAAAGAGATCTGTCTTCACAACTTTGTTAAAGTTGTTTAAGATAGTAATCTGATGGATCTCATTTATAATCTGGGAACGGTTACTGAAAAGGCCCTCTGGGAGGTTGCAGACAGCCTAGTTTTAATAAGGTGAAGCAAGTTTCTCTCAGAGGACCAGAGTTTGCAGGTTGGATTGTATGGAAAGAGGCGGCCCCGAAGTTAGGTTGGATCCAAGCCATGAAAAGCTTTAAAGGTAATGACCAACACCTTGTACTGAGCCTGGAAATTGATTGGCAGCCAGTGAAATGATTTTAGAACAGGTATTATATGGTCTCTTCTAGATGTACTGGAGACCAGCCTGGCTGCCATATTCTGTACTAGTTGAAGTTTTTGGACTAAGCACGAGGGCAGCCCCATGTAGAGCACATTGCAGAAATCAAGATGAGAGGTTACCAGCATGTGCACCACAATTTCAAGGTCCCTTACTTCCAGGGAAGGATGCAGCTGGCAAATCAGTTGAAGCTGATAGCAGGCGCTCCTGACCTTCGCATTTACTTGATTAGTTATCTGGAGCGATGGGTCCAGGAGCACCCCTAGACTGCTAACACAGTCTTTCACAGAGAGTGTGACCCCATCCAGGACTGGAGATTATATCCCAATACCTAGTTTCGGGGCCACTACTGTTAGTACCACCGTTTTGTCTGGATTCAGTCTCAATCTGTTCTTCCTCATCCAGCCCATTACTGCCCTAAGACAATCATTGAGGGGAAAGACGCCATCCGAAGTCATAGACGATGACCATGTCATGGAGAAATATATCTGGGTATCATCAGCATACTGATAACACCCCACCCCATCACTCTGAATGATCTATCCCAGCAGCTTCATATATATGTTGAACAACATCAGGGATAGGATGGCACCTTGAGGGATGTCACAATTAAGCTCTCCCCTAATGGAGCAACTGTCCTCAAGTAACACCCTCTGGGATCTGCCTGAGAGGAACGAATGGAACCACTGCAAAGCAGTGCCTTTGGTTCCTAACCCTCTCAGGTGATCCAAGAGGATAATAATAATAATAATAATAATAATAATAATAATAATAATAATTTATTTATACCCTGCTTTTAGCTGAGGCTGTCAAGGTGGCTTACAAGTTAAAAAATACACCCATACAATGTTGTGATATATTGTGTCAAAAGCCGCTGAGAGGTCTAAGAGCACCAACAGGGTCACACTACCCCTATCGATGCTCAGAAGAAGGTTGTTGGCCAAGGCAAGCATGGCAGTCTCAACTCCAAATCCTGTCCTGAAGCCAATTTGAAATGGGTCTAGATAATCAGTTTCATCCGAGACAGCTTGGAATTGAAGAGCAACTGCCCTCTCGATCACTTCGCTTATAAAAGGTAGTAAAGAAACCTATAATTGTTCATATCCAGGGGGGTCTAGGGAAGGCTTTTTCAGAAGTGGCTTAACCGCTGCTTCTTTAAACAAGATGGAATGTGACCTTCCCTGAGAGACGCATTGATGATGTCCCTAAGGAGCAGCCTCAATGCATCTCCCCCATACAGCCAGCCAAGATGGGCAATAATCGAGAGGGCAAATCATCTTCCTCACATTACCAAGGAGCTTGTCCACATCATCCGTACTCACAGATTGAAATTGATCCAGTATAATTTCATTAACGGAGTTGCTGGACACCTCGTCAATTGATTCTGTTACAACCGTGGCATCTAAATCGGCTCTTATCTGAGAGATTTTATCTGCAAAAAAGTTGTTAAATGCATTGCAGCAGGCTGTTGTCAGGTTAAGTAGTGGGTTCTGTGCATGTGGCACCCATGTCAGCTCCCCTACTACCCTAAATAGTTCCACTGGACGGGACTCTGCAGACGCAATACATGCAGAACAGAAAGATCTCTGCGCTACATGTATTGCCTCTCAATAGGAGTGAAGAAAGTTCCTATGACGAGCCTTCTCAGATAAGAGTTGAGTCTACCACCAGGTGCACTCCAGTCGTTGTCCAGCCCACTTCATCCTTCTATGCTCCTCCATATACCAAGGCCTACAGTTAGAGGCAGTTTGGAAAGGACGCTTGGGACCGATTGTGTCGATAACTTTGGCGAGATCAGTGTTCAAGGTATTCACCAAGGCTTCAACAGAATCACCAGCGTCCAACCATTGAACCCTCCAAGGCTTTCTGGAATCCAATAGGTTCCATTAGCCTTTGAGGGCAGACCATTCTAATGGATCCACCACCCCCGGTGGGGTAAACAGCTGTTCTTAGTTCAGCCTTGATCAGGAAATGATCTATCCATGACAATATGTAGGTTTTTTATTATAACCGCCCAGAGATATTCCTGTTCCATACTAAAGACCGCATCAAGGGTATGACCTGCACAATGAGTGGGCCCAAGACAAATTGGTATAGGCCCATGTTTGTCCATGAACTCCCAAGCCACACCTCATAAACTTAATAAACTGATCTTGAGTGGAATGTTGAAGTTGCCCGAAACCAGGAGTCGGGGTGACTCCAACAGCAATTCTGGGACCAGCTGTATCAGCTCAGTTAGGGAGTCTGCTAGACAACAGTGTGATCGGTAGACTAACAGAATTCCCAAACTATCCTTGCTCCTCAGGCTCAGGTACATACACTCAAAGTGGGCTGTGTTCTGGACAGATATCCTGATTAAGATAAGATTGTTTTTGTGAAGCAGAGCCATTCACTCCTCCTTCCCACTTCCCCTTACCTGTTCACTGACAGAGTACCCGGCCGGGAGGGCCTGTGTCTCTGTAATGCAAGCCAGGTCGGCATCCTTATCTACGAGGAGATCGTAGATAATATGGGTCTTGTTCTTAACTGACCTGGCATTGCAAAGGAGCAAGGTAAGGTTCTGTAGAATGGTTGGTGTGCTCTCCAAGCCATTCCAGGAAACAGAGTGAACTGAAGGCAGAATCCGTCTTCTTTTGTAACATCTTTTCATTCTGTTGCCACCATACTTTCCTTTACCTCGCATAACCCCAATTTCCACTCCCAGGTCATTCCTGGCCACTATTAGAGATGGAAGTATAGAGCAGCTAATTTAACTTCCTTCCCTGTGTTCTTCCAGCAGTTTGAAAAAGAGGAAACCCTTGATGACCACCTAGAAGGGGTGTCTGTTTGCTGTTAAAACTAGGAGGATAGGGCAGGCTAAGAAGCCCCCACCTAGTCCTAGTTCTCGACCTCGTTCCTGGCATCAGTACTGCAGCTGCTGTTAGTAGTGAGAGGTCTGGGCAGGCTAGATGGAAACTTTTGTCCAAAACCCCAATCCTCACCACCAACTCCACTGCTGAGCTGCTGGGCAGGTGGTGGTTGGGTGGGCTTATGTGTCCTTCTTGGGCATCTCCTGGCCTTGCTGCCACTTCTGCTACTGCACTGCCAGGCAGGTGGTAGTTGGGTGGGCTTATGTCTCCATCCTGGGCCTCTCTTGGCCCTGTTGCCACTTCCGTCACTGTGCTACCGGGTATGGTGATGGTTGGGTGGGTTTATGTTTCTGCCCTGGGAATCTCCCGGCCCCTCCACCACTTCTACATTGTGGATAAAGATTCCAGGTTCAGACAAGCTTGTATTAAAACAACAATAAAACTTTATTTGAATAACCATTTAACAATGTTTCACTTATTTAATTGTTATTGTTACACTTTGTTACACTATTCTCTATCTAGAGAACACCAGATCCTATACTTTAGGACCCTCACACCATCCTTATTTATGGTTATCCTTTTAACCTTATTTCTATAATAGTCTAACTATATCCGACAGGATATCAAATATCATCAACTCCCTCATTTGGAGTGTTATATTCAACTAAGGACCGATGCAGACTGGCCTAAAGAAGTGACAGATTGGGGCCATGGCAACTGCATGCTGTGGCCTTGATCCTCCTTTTAGCTGCCCCCAAAAGAGAGGCAAAATGTCACTCATTTTGAGGGCAGCAAAAGGCCTCCCTGCCAGCTGTGGTGGCAACTTTTTTTGCACCCTTTTGGCTCAGTGTGTGCACACGCTGCACCAAGAGGGTATCCTGACACCGCTCACCATGTGAACAAGCATGCAGCATCAGGACAGCATCAGGGTGAAGATGGGGTGGCTGGCATGCAGCTGCCCCACCCAAATTCCACCTCCAGGCCAGCCCTTTAGGTTGGTCTGCAAAGCCCCTTAGTCCCTCACTACTGGACTTTTCCTTCACAGTTCTTCACTCAGGACTATTACACATCCAGACCCATTTTGACTCCAACTGTCAGCAACAGAATTATTTATCACTTACAGCCCAAAATTCTATTGGCTGTCATCAGCTCACTCCTGATTGGCTGTTGCTAGCTTGGCATAATTCTGTCTGCTGTTCACTATTGGTTGTTTTGAATTTGCAGTAGAACAGTAGACCTAATATCAAGAAAATCACATTGGAAGGCACTACAGTTGTCACCCAAGAGGAAATGGGGCACTAACTCAAAAAAGTTTGGGGACCACTGCTGTAGCCACTTACATAGGGGGAAGTTCCACTGTGTAAGGTTCATGCTGAATGCATGCCATTATATTGATTCTGCTTAAACCTAGCTTTTAAATTTCTGCCCTCCAGTGAAATTAATCAGAACCTTTATGGATAAAAATCCATATGCATTTGGATCTTCTATTTGTGAGCTTCCTGATTAATTTCATTCACTTTATTCACAATATGCACAGCAGTACCTAAGCCAGCAGAGAGCAAAAATGATACAATACCATGTGCTTTCTTTGATCCTAGAATCATGCAGTTGGAAGAGATTACAAGGGCCATCCAGTTTGACCCCTGCCATGCAGGAATGAGCATTCCTGAAAGATGGGCATCCAGCCTCTGTTTAAAAATCTCCAAAGAAGGAGAATACAGCACTCTCTGAGGGAGATGTTCCATTGTCAAGGAGATCTTACCATCAAGAAGTTCTTTCTAATATTTAGGTGGAATCTTGTAGTTTGAATTCATTACTCCATTTTCTAGTCTCTGGAGTAGCAGAAAACAAGATTGCTCCAACCTCAATATGATATCCCTTTGAATATTTAAACATAGTTATCATGTCATCCTTTATCTTCTCTTTTCTAGGCTAAACATACCCAGATCCCTAAGTCATTCTTCAGAGGGCATGGTTTCCAGATCTTTCACTATTTTTGTCACCTTCCTCCACCATTTTTGTTGCCCTTCAGGATGTTGTTCACATCCTTCTTGTACTGTGGTGCCAAGAACTGGGCAACATATTCCAAGCCGAGGGACTTCAGTTCCCAGAATCCCAGGAGCTATTGGCCAACATGGCTGAGGCTTCTGGGAGCTGAAGTCCCTCAGCCCTTAAAGGGGAAAGGTTGCCTACCCCTGCTTTATATCATCTCAAGCAGAGTGCCAGAGCATGGAATCTGTGCATACATGATGAGTTAGTAAAACTGGGATACGCAAGGAGTGTTGCAGATGCTTGTGTTTACACCAAGGGTGAGATTATGTTGGTATTTTATGTTAATGATTTATGCATGGCTACTAAATCACAACAGGAAATTCAAGATGTTAAAAAGGTCTTCTAGAACATGGCCACACAGCCTGGAAAAAAACCCACAAAAAACCTATGGATGCCGGCCATGAAAGCCTACGACTTCACATTAAAAAGGAATTGTCTGAAAATTTTGTTTTGAAAGACTTGGGACCTTTGAGGTCGTACTTAGGAATAGATGTTGAGTGGGATGACAATGGTGATTGCATGCTGAGCCAGAGTAAAAAAAAGTGCTGATTGAAAAATGTGGGTTACAGAATGCCAAAATTGTCAAAACCAAAATGGCTGCTAGTTATATATCTGGAGAAACAACAAGGGATTTTGAACAAGCAGACCTGTTTAGAAGTGCTGTGGGGAGTGTGCTTTTTTTGTCAAATAACACAAGGCCATATGTGTCCTTTGCACTGAGTGTTTTAAGCAGAAGAGTTAATTGTCCAAAGGTGGAGGATTGCACTGCCCTGAAACACTTAATTAGGTATTTGAAAGGCAGCTTGGATAAGAAGCTAGTGATCAAAAGCAGTGAGACGGACTTGGAATGTTTTGTTGACTATCCGTTTGCATCTGAGCTTCATGATAAAAAGTCAGTTACTGGGTTGGTAATTAAAATCAGTGAAAGCCCAAAAATCTGGAAAAGCAGAAAGCAAAAGAACGTGGCTCTGAGCACAAGTGAAGCAGAGTTCGCAGCACTGAATGAAACTGTAAATGAGATGCAATGGATTGGGCAGCTTTTGGAGGATCTTGGAGAAAGGTATAGGACTCCAGTGCAGATTTTTGAGGACTCACAGTCATGCATAGCTATGGCAGAAGCTGAAAAAATTGAGGTCAAGGACCAAATATGTAGGTATGAGGTACCAGAATGTGCATGAGATGGTGCAGAAAAGTGTGGTGAATTTGAGGTACATTGAATCAGAAAGGAACATAGCTGATTTGTTTACAAAGGCACTGTGGAAAAACATGAGAGGTTCACACAATTAGTTGAGATGACACCATAGATGACATACATCTTTTCATTTCAGAGAGGCTTGTCAGAGAAATGCTTGATGGGACATGCAGTCAGACTGGAAATGTAAA
>JAIPUX010001232.1:87275827-87289714 GCA_020142125.1 Phrynosoma platyrhinos | reverse complement strand
ATTTATCTTGGCTGGGTAGAATTGCCATAATTAAAATATTGGTTCTCCCCAAATTAATTTATCTTTTTCAAAATATCCCCGTAATAGAAAATTATAATATTTTTAAGGCCTGGAATACTGCTATACTAAATTTTATTTGGAAGAATAAAATGCATAGAGTGAAATTGATAGATATGCAGGATTCAACTCAAAGGGGAGGATTAGCCCTCCCAAATATTCAATGGTATTATGAGGCATGTGTTTTGGGATGGTTACAAGAGTGGCTTTTATTGGATAATCAAAGAGTTTTAGATTTGGAAGGTATAGATTTACAATACGGTTTTCACTCCTATGTATTTTATGATAGATATAAAGGTGACACAAAATTTAACGATCATTATATTTGTAGAGTGTGCTTAAAAATCTGGTTAAAATTTAAAAGAAAATGGTGTCAGAATATACCGGAGTGGGCATCCCCAGCAGAAGCAGTTTTAATGAAGACTATATACACAAAAGGAAATTGGCTTAAATATAAAGATTTGATTGAAACAGAAGGTTTGAATATAAAGTTTAAGTCATATGAAAAATTAAAATCGGCAGGTTGGGAAATAAATTGGTTTATATATAAACAACTATATGATCAATTTAAAACTGATGAAAAAGATTGGGCTCAGCGGAAAAGAACTTTGACAAGTTGTTAATGGGAGACAGAAAGAAAATGATTTCAAAATATTATAAATTGATTAGAGAATGGGAAATGGAAGACAACACCGTGAAAAACTATATGATAAATTTGGCAAAGGATTTTAATCAAAATATTAATTTAGAAGATTGGACTAGAGCCTGGAAAAATATAAAAAATATATACGCCCTAAATATGGATGTAAGAGAGAATGCCTATAAAGTAATGTTTAGGTGGTATTTGATGCCATTTAGACTTTCAAATATTTATAAAGGACACAAGCCAATTTGTTGGAAATGTGAAAAAGAGAGGGTTTTTTTTTTTACATGCTTGGTGGAAATGTGAGATCTCACAAAAATATTGGAAGGCAATAAATAAAGAGCTTAATTTAGTATTTGGTTTAAAATTTAATTTGGATCCAAAAATGTATCTGTTAAATATTATAAAGACTGAAGTAGGAAAAAAGAGAGGAAAGTTACTTTTCTTCTTAATTACGGCGGCGAGAATTTTATTCGCAAAATTTTGGAGGAAAAGGGAAACTCCGATAATTGAGGAATGGAGAAATAAAGTACAAGATCTGTATAATTTAGAAAAATTAACTTGCTCAGTGCAAAATAAATCCTGGACATCATTCCACAAACAATGGAAACCTTGGTATAATTATATTAAGAAAACTGTTATAGATATTGCATAACCTATTACTCTAATAGATTAACTCATTATTTTATTTTATTGAATATGTAACTATAATATAAGAAAGGCATTGATTTAATTTGTACCCTGTTGTAAACCACTTCTTTTTGGTATATGTTGTTATTATCATAAGGGAAAAAATTGAGAGATTTCTAATTTTAGGTTATAGACTGTGATATAATATTTATTGGACTTATAATGTCAAAGATATATATATATATATAGTTAAATATATAAACCTATGTAGTGTGGCGGAAGTTTTTATTTTATGTATGTATGTAATTTTGTAATTTATGTATTTTTCTTTTTTTCCTTTTTTTGTTGTTTTCAGTTTGTTTCGTTTATTTTTTTGTTTGTTTTTGTTTGTCAGCATTGTTACTAATTGTTACTGTTATGTATTTGTGCTTATTTTCTTTCATTGTTTTTTATGTTTCATAATAAAAACTTAAAAAAAAAACATTAAAATTTCCATACAGATATATTAATACAATCTAAACAGAACATGAAAATCACAAATCCCACCTGTCCTTTAAGAAGTAAGGGTTCTTCTTATTCTAGGCCTGATGGTGCTGGGCCTGGTGTCTCTCTCCCAGATGATATCAGATGGAGTGGAGGGAGGGCTCTTCTTCTTACTCTAGGCCCAATGGTGCTGGGCCTGGTGTCTCTCCCCCAGATGATATCAGATGGAGTGGAGGGAGGGCTCTTCTTCTTATTCTAGGCCCAATGGTGCTGGGCCTGGTGTTTTTGATGATGTGAGACAGCAAAGAGGGAAGCCTCTTCTTCTTACTTTAGGCCAGACCTGATGGTGGTGGCTGAGCCTTTCTCTCCCTCTGAGGATGGATGATGTCAGATGGCAAAAAGGGAGGGCTTTTCTTCTTACTTAACCCAGGCTTGATGGTGCTGGATGGGCCTTTCCCTCTGAGGCCCAATTATGTCAGATGCAAAGGGGAATGCTCTTCTTCTTACTTTAGGCCAAGCTTGATGGAACTGGCTGGGCTTTTCTCTGTCTTTACAATTTGTAAGAATCTTCCATTTTACCCTAGGCCTCCTGTCAGCCCAGATGAACTTAGACAATTCCTTATTTCATTCTCTAAAACATTTTTCATTCATAATAACTGGTAAACTTTGAAATAAGAATACAAATCTAGGTAAAACATTTTGCTGAATAGTTGCAATTTTGCCTAATATTGAAAGATTTAACAATGCCCATACCTCCAGATCTTTCTTCATATCTTTCCATGCTTGATTATAGTTATTAGTAAATAAATTAGCATTTCTTTTTGTTACCCTTATGCCTAAGTATTCAACCTTGTTTTTGATCTTATGACTTGATATTTTACTCAAGTCCTGTTCTTCCTTTATTGTTAGATTCTTAACAATCATTGATGGTTTTTTTCTTTATTAATCTTGAACCCCACTACCTCACCAAACTCCTTAATTAATTTATTCAATTCTTCCATGTTTGTTAATGGATCTTCAGAAAATATAACAAGATCATCAGCATATGCCTTTAATTTATAGCTCTGATTTTGTATTTGAACTCCCTGTATATTTTTATTATTTCCTAGGTTATAATTCAAAACTTATAAGACTAATGTAGACAACAAAGGAAATAAAGGGTATCTCTTCCCAGTTCCTTTTTCTATTTTAAATTCTTTTGTTTTTTCACCATTTACAATTACTTACATCACTTGATCTTTATATATTTGTTCTATCCATGTTATAACATTCTCTCCCATGTCCATCTCTTCCATCAATTCCATCATAAATGCCCAATTTACATTGTCAAATGCTTTCTCTACATGAGAATACTAATGCAGCTTTCTTTTCATTATTATATTGATAATATTTAATAATAGTCAACACTGTTCTATAGTTGTCTCTCATATATCTATCTGGAAGAAAACCATTTTGATCTGTATGTATTACTTCTTTCTAAAACTGTTAAGTCTTTTAGCTAATATTGATGTTAGAAACTTTTAATCATTGTTTAACAATGCAATTAGTCTATAATTTGTTGGTTCAACACTCTCCTTCCCCTCTTTTGGAATCATTGAAATCTTACCACCATTCCAAGAATTTTGTTCATTTTGTCTTAAGATGTTATTAAATACTTCCTTTAATGGTTGAATTAATTCATTTTCCATTTCTTTATAGTAAATTGCTGTTAATCCACCAGGCCCTGATGGTTTTCCTATTTTCATTCTTTTTATACTTTCTACTACTTCTGTGGTTGTTATTGGCACATTCAATTGTTCTTGTTCTTTTCTAAATTTTGTTATCTTTTTTTTCCCAGATATTCCTTCATTTTTTTCTTGATGCTTGTTATTTAGTTCTTTCTCTTTATATAACTTTTTGCAGTATTACTTGGAAAATCTAACAATCTCCAAATATCGGTTGGCATTCAGCAAAGGCCGGTTTAATGTAATTCCTTCAGCTATGCTAGAGGGACATTTCCATATAAGGATAGAATTTGTTCATGTGGAGAGTGCCAAATAGAATCCATATCTCACATTCTTCTTTATTGTATATTTTATAAAGATGATAGACTACGAATAATTACTCCTTTATTACATAGACATCCAGGCAGAACCTCTGAATGGTACGTGAAGTTTTTATTGGCTGATGAGGACAAAAAGATCATAGAGGAAGTGGCAAAGTTTATTTTCTCTGCTATCAGCATTCATAAAGTCATGTGCTATAAAGGCGAGTAGTGCTGCTCTCTCCCAGCTCAAACACTTATGGAAAATTGGGGTGGGTTATGGGTTGGTTTAGGAAGTGGTGAGTCTGTTCACAAAACTCTTGTCATAATGTATTTTACATGTCTGTTTTTATGCTGTGTATGTATTACTCTTACTGTGACTCTACTGGTAATTGTAGAAAATTTGCTGTTTGCTTGTTTGTTTTTTGTCTGTTTTAAAACTGCCTATGGTTTGTTAACTGAAATAAAGGCATTCATTCATTCAGTATTAATAGAACACACTTTTATTGAAACCTGATCTTTATATATCTTTATATTTAATTTCTGTTATGAATCTTTTTTATTTCCCTTTCTTCAACTTTTGTGCCAATCACCTTCCTGTCTTATTAGCTTCTTCAAAGAATCATTGTTCATATTTTTAATTTTTCCCACCTCTCTAATTATTTTTACATTAATAACCTAATTTCCATCTTCAGTTTTTTATTTGTCAGTTTTTTATTAATTCTATCTCTTTCTTGTATTTCTTTAATCACATTCTGTATCTTTTACTCCCTCTTTCTTTTCTCTTCTGTCACTAATAAACCATTCTCTTTTTACTGCTTTGCTTGTATCCCAAAGCATTCCTGTTGAGGTTTCTTCCTTTTGATTTTCCTTTTTAAAAAAAACAAAACAAAAACTTTAATGCCTTTTTAATTTTCTTGACATCTTTTTCTTTTAACAATTCTTCATTTAATTTCTATAAAATTCTTCTCTCTCTTCATAATTAACACATTATTATGGTCTGAGATCATTTTTAGCAAGATGTCTACATTTTTTACTCTTGGTAATAATATTTTAGATATCATAAACATATCTATTCTAGACATTGTATTGTGACTGTCTGAATAAAATGTGAATCTTTTCGCCTTTCCATACTTATGTCTCCATGCTTCTTCTATTCCAGAGTTTTCCATCATTTCAAACACTATCTTTGGTAGCATTCCTTGATTTTTTTTCTTTATCTTATCTTGAGACAACCTGTCTATTGATGGGTGAATTACACCATTCCAGTCTCCTAATATCATAATGTTATTTGTTTATTGTTCTAGAATTTTTTTTCTTGGAATTTCCTGTAAAATCCCTTTTTATTCTCTAATGGAGTGTAGATTCCAACCACTATTAAGTGAATATCTTTGATAGTAACTTCTAAACCCACATAAAAAACATTTTCATCTACAAAAACTTCTTTACTTTGTATATCTCTATTACTATAAATTAAAACACCTTTTTTTCTTTTGGTATTAGATGATATATATACCAAAACTAATTAAGGATTTCTTAAATATTCTTTTATTTATGTGAGTTCCTTGTAAACATATTAAGGGCCCCTGCAGACTGGCCCAAAGGGCCGGTCTTGAGGCAGAGTTGGGGTGGGGAAGCTGCCCACTGGTTGCTGCAACCCCACACCAATGCCATCCTGTCACCATGTGCCATTACGCATGGCGCACGGCATAAGGACACCCTTCCAGCTCAGTGTTCAAACACACTGCACCAAAAAGGGCACTGAAGAGCCAAGGCAGGATTGGGACCATGGTGTGGGGTTGCCGCAGCCCCAATCCACCACTTCCTGGGGCAGCCCAGAGCCACCTGTCTGCAGTCCCCATAAGTTTGCTTTCTAGTTTTCTATGACCCCCCCCCCCCGAGTATTGAGATCATACAGAGAGGATCATCCATCTGTCCCACTATCCTCTCAGGTACATTTGGTGGGAACAAAGGAGAGGGACTTCTCAGTGGCTGCCTCCCAAGCTTTGGATGGCTCAATTCCTGCTGTCCTTTTGATGGCAGATAAAAACATTCTTGTGCCAGCAGGCCTTTGCAATCTGATAAGGGCTCAGAATTTGTCCTAATGAAATTTTAAGGTTTGTATTTTTAACATGCTATTCTTTAACTCATAAATGTTTTAACTTTTAGAATGGTTTAATTTTGTTTTTAGAATTTATATTTATACATTTTAATGTTGTATTGTTTTTAAATTGTATTGTTTTAAAAAGGGATCTGCAACTTCTTTTTGCCGGGGGCAGGGGGGGATGGCACATGCACATGACACAGAACACCATTTTGGAAGGCCCAACGGCACCAGCGCCATGTGAATTCATGCAATGCCGGTACTGTTGGGCCTTCAGAAATGGTGCCCTGCATTGCATGCACATGCGGGGCACCATTTCTGAAGGCCCAACATTTCTGAAGGCTCATTTCTGGTGCAGGGCATCATTTTGGAAGGCCCAACAGTGCCAGCGCTGTGCGCATTTGCATGGCGCCGGCACCGTTGGGCCTTCCAAAATGGCGCTCTGTGTCACACACACATGTGCATGATGTGGGGAGCCATTTCAGAAGTCCCAATGGCACCAGCATTGTGTGAATTTGCATGGTGCCAGCACCGTTGGGCCTTCTGAAATAGCACTCTGTGTCATGCATGCATGCACATGACACAAAGCATCATTTTGGAAGGCCCAATGGCACCGGCGCCATGTGAATGTGCATGATGCCAGCACCATTGGGCGTTCCAAAATGGCACCCACCATTGTGCGCTTGTGCGTGTGAGCATGGGTACCATTTTGGCATCCAAAATGGCACCCGCGCTTGTGCACGCATGCGCACGATGGCGGGCACCATTTTGGAACACTCAACAGCACCAGCATCATGCACATGTGCATGACGTCAGCACTGTTGGGTGTTCAAAAATGGCCCCCGCTGTCATGTGCATGTGTGTGCAAGCATGGGCGCCATTTGGGATGCCAAAATGGCAACAGCAGCATGCGCGCGGCAGCAGCAGGAGCAGGCAGGGGCTGGTCATCAGGCCTCGGTCAGGCCGGACCTGGCCTGCAGGCTGTAGGTTGCCAACCCCTGGTTTTAAATCTGCTGTTCACTACCTTGAGCCCCTATACTGGGAGAAAGAAGGGGTATAAGGAAATAATAATAATAATTCTATGTGATGAAATACATGTTTTCCTTTTGCTACTGAATTTAACCCTTTTACATTCCAAGTTTAGAATTTTATTACCATTTTGATTATTTGGCGGTTGTTTTTGTTTATATTTCAACAATCAGCAATATAATGGTAATCACCAGAGACTAGATTTAACCTTCTCTGATATCCCTTTTTATATCTGATTCTGATCCTTCCAGTCCTTCCTCTAATTCTTGCCTTCTGATTGTTATTATCTCTCCTTCTTCTAATTCTCCCATTTCCTCTATATTTTCTTTTTCCTTATAATTCCTATTTTCTATTATTTGATAGCAAATAATTTTAAAAGTCTCACAACCATTAGAAGTCCAAGGACCAAGGTAACAGAGAGGTATAACTTTTTTCTCTCTGTTTCTCTCATTTTCAGGGAAATCCTGGTCAATCTAAAATTAATTTCCACTCAACATTGAAGGGTAGCTGTGTTGGCCATTTAGCAAACTCAAACAAAAAATCCATCAGTGATACCTTTATTGGATCCTTCTGCTTTTGTCAAGAAGCACAAACAACAGTATCAACATGCAGGGGTAGCTGTGTTGGCCATTTAGCAAATTCAAACAAAAATCCACCAAACAGTGATACCTTTATTGGCCAACCAAAATGCATAATATATGTGTTGCAAGCTTTTGAAGCTCCATGGGCTTCTCCATCAGGCAAGATGTTACAAACCAAACAGGAAGAAAAAAAATGGAGATGTTAGTCAAATGCCTGCATTTTGATATTTCTGTCCTTACTTAAGATTGTAAGAGGAAGATATCTTTTGCAGGCTGGCCTTTCCTCCTTCTGGCCATGTGAGTATTGGGAGATTTGCAAAGCCCAGGAAATGGAAAGTTCATTTGTATCTCCACAAAGACCCCTCTCTTGAAATCCAATACATCTTCAATCCTATGAGGTCACAGGCCTCTTTGTAGGCAGAGAACAACGGCTTCCTCAAGAAGTCTCCATGTGTTTTGCATCAGGAATATTTTGCTGGATGTAGAGGTAAAATGTGAATTCCATCCAAATTTAAGAAAAAAAAATGTTTTACCTTGGTTTAAGTTCCCAGTCCACAGACTATTCTTTACACTCTTTACATTCAATAGACTTCTGTGTCTGGAATGACAGAATGAAATTTTAAAGAGCAGATTTGTGTTAATGCAAGGGTTTCCCCTCTTATGTGTGCAGCTTAATATTGCTGCAAACTGAATCTGTGTAGAAACTATTTGGCTGCCTGCTTGGTAATATGATAATAGCGTACGCTAGTCATTTATAATTTTTGAGCAGAGAATGCTTTTTTCATATTAAGACACTGAAATGGAAAGAAGATAAAATATATTTCTGTGAACTAAAAGCAGAATACAGTGAACATAATCACAGATATCTGCTGCTAATAGGGTGCTAGGTAAATGCCATTAAATCTTTAATAAGAAAGAAGCTACTTCATCATAACTGAATATTACAGATTAGTTCACAGAAATACAGTTTAGAATTCTGAGACTGTAAATGAAGACCACCAGCTTAGTCATTAAAGTATCCAGGTCTAACACATATATGGACAGGGCTACAGTAACTATTGGTCACTTATATTCTAGTGTATGCAATTACTGAAGTTTCCTGAAGTACACCAGCTAGTTAGAACCAACTTGCAAAATAAGTGGAAATGTTTGTTTTAAACTGAACACAATGGACTAAAGGTGGTTAATGAATTAGATCTTCATATATTATAATACATACTGATCAGAACCTGACTTTTTAAATGAATATAGAGATTGGAACATGTCCATTACACATTTTTTACATAATGAAGAGAGCTTCATTGTTATCTTGTAGCCAAATTAATTTTTCTCTATAGGACAATGGGCTGAATCCTTAAGAACCACTTGATTTATAACCCATTTAACTTTTTATTCCAAAACAATTCTACATTCTGTCTTTTTGCTTTCCCTTCCCTCTTAAAATTCCAGTTGCAGTTCTCAGCAGTATGTTAAGGACAGCAATTGGGGTGGTGGTGGTGGTGTTCTAATCAGTGTAACACCATAAAATCCTACTCAGAAGTAATCCCAAAAAGTTCAATGGAGCTTACCCCTAGTTAAGAGAGTACAGAATTTCAGCCTGAAGCTTTTACATGGACAATTCTTCACCTAAAATGAGTGAAGTATATATTATATGGACTTCATTTTATTGTTCTTGTGCATATATATCACCATAATTATTTACAATTGTTGCACCAATTATTATCCAATTATCCACAAAGAAAAAGAAAACATATTTCTCTCTCCCACTCTGCAAAATTCTAGGTAAGACATAGATAGAAGAATGTGCAAATAAAACTAGATTAATCATTTATTTGTCAAAGTGATGTTTGAGAAATAGAAGTGGATGGTCTCATCTAATTAATGGTTAACAATCAGAGTTTAGGATTCATATGGGAAAGTTATCAGTCATTATTTGGATAGCTGCAAAAAGAGAATGCATATCATCTGTATCTATATTTTCCTCCAGAACATATAAGCTAGAAGGAGACAAGTAATCACATTGGGATGCTGATTTATATGCAATTCTTGCAGTAGTCAAGACAGTGTCAAAATAAATGGCTTTCCTTCATTTCTCTCAATCATGGTTACAGCTGCTTCCTTTCCCAGGCCGATCATAGTCTGGGCTCACCTTCTGCATATATTCTAAAATGATATGGAAATAGCAAGATGCAATCTGCTTTGGTGAGAACAATGCACTGCTAAGACCTGTATAGCTATGTATCTTGTTCTTAACTAAGGGCCTTTACAGACTGCCAGAAATAATGCAGATTGAGGCCATTTTAACTGCCCTGGCTCAGTGCTAAGGAATCATGGGAACTGTAGTTTATTGTGGCACCAAAAATCTCTAACAGAAAAGGCTCAATGACCCAGAAAAAAATACAATTCCCATGATTTCCTAGCATTGAGCCAGGACAATTAAAGTGGATTCAATTTGCACTATTTCTGGCAATCTCTAAAGGCCCTAAGAGAAGCAGGTGCTGTGATGATTCTGTTGTCCCAGAACCTGGATGAGATAATTATGTGAATGAAAAGCAGCTGAACAAACCCAGATGTGACTGACTGAGACAGATGTGATGCTCATGGAAATGAGAAGTGCTCCAGGGCCTGGCAAAACCTTTGACCTCATACACAGATGGGAGGAGGAAGGGAGAATTAGACACGTAGAGGAAAGATGTTTTCTGCAGTAACCTATTCAAACATATTTATTACAAGTTTCCAGGGTAGTCTTCTGTTAAGCTTGCAACAAGTATATTGTGCATTTTGGCTGGCCTATAAAGGTATCACTATTTGGTAGATTTTTGTTTTAATTTGCTAATGGCCAACACAGCTACCCCTGCATGTTTCCTGATTGTGAGATACCACATTGTAGCTTCAACGGGGAACCCTGAAGAGTAACCCCCTTTGCAGATGGTGCTTTGTGCCGTCTTGGAGGCAAGGAAGGGCAGAGGCAGCCGGACGCGGGGTGCCCCATCCCCTTCCTGAGGACGTCATCAGAGTGCCAGCCCTTCCACACAACGGGTGCTCTAATGACGTCCTTCCAGCTCAGCGTCCGGACACATTGAGCCAGAAGAGACGCCAAAGAGCTGTATGGCAACTCTTGAGGCTCCCCTTTCATGCTTACAGAAGGAGCTCTATTTTAGCACTCCTTTCCCAGGTGGCAAAAGGGAGAATCGGGGATGAGGTATGGGGCAGCCTCGGCCCCAATCCACCACTTCCCAGGGCAGCCCACGGCCTCCCATCTGCATCCCCCCTACGTCAGTGAATTGGGACCTCCAACCAAGGTAAAACAATTTTTTTCTTTTTAAATTTGAACTGGATTGGCATGTTTTACCTCAACACCTACAAAAATGTTCCTGATGCAAAAACATGTAAACTCCTTGCAGAATCCATTGTACTCTGCCTACAAAGAGTCCTGTGACCTCATAGGAATGAAGCCATATTGGATTGCAAAAGAGGGGTCCTTGTGAAGATGCAAATGACTTTAAATTTCCTGGACTTTACAAATCTCCCAATAGCCACATGGCCAGAAGGAAGAGGGCCAGCCTGCAAACATCTTCATTTTTTTCCCTCCTGTTTGGTTTGTAACATCTTGCCTGATGGAGAAGCCCATGGAGCTTCAAAAGCTTGCAACAAGTTTATTGTGGGTTTTGGTTGGCCAATAAAGGTATCACTGTTTGGTGGATTTTTGTTTGAATTTGCTAAATGGCGAACACAACTACCCCTGCATGTTGTTACTGTTGTTTGTGCTTCTTGCCAAAATCAGAGGGATCCTTCAAAATGTTGTCAGTTTAATTTTATTTTGAATGCTTCCTTCATGTAGGCAAAACCTAGGCCTTTTTATTTACATGCTTGCCCAAGAATTGAGATTTCTTGGAAGGGCTTTTCTCTGTGTCACATTAATCAGGGTAATACTCTCTAGGAATATGGAGTTGAAGGCATTATTTACAGTAGCACCAATGTAATGGAATACCCTCACCTTGGAGGACTGACATTACTGTAATTCTGGCACCAAGTGAAAACATAGGGCCTTTGCAGACTGCCAGAAATAGTGCACATTAAATTGAGGCACTGCCCTGGCTCAGTGCTAGGGAATCATGGGAACTGTAATTTATTGTGGCACCAGAGCTCTCTGACAGAGAAGGCTCAATGTCTCAAAAAAAAAAAATACAATTCCCATGACTCCCTAGCACTGAGCCAGGGCAGTGCCTCAATTTAATGTGCACTATTTCTGGCAGTCTGCAAAGGCCCATAGTCATTCACCTAAAACAGGGGTGGGCAACCTTTCCCCTTTAAGGGCAACCTTTCCCCTTTAAGGGCAACCTTTCCCCTTTAAGGGCAACCTTTCCCCTTTAAGGGCCGAGGGACTTCAGCTCCCAGAATCCCAGGAGCTATTGGCCAACATGGGACTATTGGCCAACATGGCTGAGGCTTCTGGGAGCTGAAGTTCCTCGGCCCTTAAAGGGGAAAGGTTGCCTACCCCTGAACTAAAGTCTGTGGGTTCTGTTGGTTTTACACAAGTCCTCACATGTATATGGTTTTAAACTACGGTATCTTTTAAACTTGTTACATTGTTTGGTATATATTTTAGCATTTTCAAATAATTTTATACAGTTTTAAACTAGATATTTAGACAGAAGGCTAGTTGGAAGTAAATTTAATTTAATCAATTCAGTAAATTAAATGCATTAAATAATTTAATATAACATAAATATTTAATCCATTAACATATACATAGTTTGTTTCTGTCACCTCTGGAGTACTTTACTGACATAGATTCTAGCTGAGCATCTCAGCATCTGGGCAAATAGTGAAAAATGCCAAAAGACTTCTATCTATAGAAGAAATGGGATTGCTATTTCTTTGCAAAATATCTGATATACCTGGAATGCTTTTTAGAAATGGAAGACATTAGAAAGGGAATGTTAAGAAAAGGAAAATCATGTTGGTTAAGTTAAAGTTTATCATATATACTCAACTATAGGTTGACTTCATGTATACGTCAAAGGCAGGTTTTGGGGTCAGAATTATGGATTTTGATATGATACTTGGATAAGTTGAGGGTAAAATTCAGGGGCACATAACAGAGGACGTAAAGGATAAAGTAAAGAGAAACAATGCCAAATAACTTACAAAATTCCTCAGAGAACAGAGGGGTTTATTGCTCCTTTTAGGTTCTTTCAGGATGGACTAAGCTTTCTCCTTTTGACACTCTATGCAGAAAAGTTTCCTTTTTTTATAAGACTTAAAGGATAGTACTTACATAAGGGATGTGGTAGCTTAGTGGTTAAGCCGCCAATTCTATTATTATTATTATTATTATTATTATTATTATTATTATTATTATTTAATAAAAGTCACCATATTAAACATAGCATCACATTAACTTTGTAATCAAATCCAATTGGATCAAATTTACATTGGTTACTTTTATTCCCCTCCCACTGTTACAAACATATACAAATGACAATTACCTAATTTATCAGCCATATTCTCCATTATTTCATTTATTTTAGTAAATACAATACCAAATCAATTCACTTCTTAAATAATAAATTACCTCTTTTTTCTTTTTCCTTTTCTGTATAAATTCTGTACTTTCTCTCTACTTATTTATTAATCTATAGTATATAAATTTTGCTTACATTTGTATTTCCTACCCATATACCACGTGTTTGTTCTTTTCTTACCCATATACATTTAAATAGACCATTTCTTCTTACAATATTTGAAGACTGCTTCCTGATCTCTTTCCCATTTCTCAGTTCATTTTTCTCTAATTAACATTGTTAATCTATCTAACTGTAACATATCCAATGTTTTCATAACATTCATCAATTGTTGGGAACTCAGAGTCTTTCCATTTTTGTGCAATATTCATTCTTGCAGCTGTTATTAAGTATCATATACATTTTAGATGTTTTCTTTCCTCTTTCCTCTCCACTATATTAAGAAGAAAGAGTTCAAGTTATAGTTAGTTTTAATTTCAAAAATTTCTTGTAATATCTTATGAACCTCAATCCAAAACTTTTTTTTTGTCTCGACACACATCCACCAAATATGATAGAAAGTATCTTCACATCTACCACATTTCCAACATATTCCATTTCTATTTTTATACATTTTCACTAATTTACTTGAGGTCAAGTACTATTGGTATAACATTTTATAGAAACTTTCTTTAACATCCATGCTAAGATTAAAATCTCAAGTCTTGATGCCAAGTTCTCCCCCTTTTATCCAGCTGTATTGAGTGGCCAATATTTTGTGACCATTTTAACATATCTTCTTTAACTATTTCCATCTCCGCTTCTCTTTT
>JAIPUX010001232.1:87243578-87258420 GCA_020142125.1 Phrynosoma platyrhinos | reverse complement strand
CTTATATGCTGGAAAATAAGGTAGCTCTTATTAAATAGTGATCATTAAAGTCTTTGTATAGTTTAATTTTATCATAGATTAAATATCCATGCCAGCCATTGACATTGTCAAACCCTTCTAATTTCAAACTTTTGGAAGAAAGTTACAGGGGTTTTGTGATTGCACTGTATTAATTTTATTTTGTTTTTGTTTTTAAATTCTTAAATTTGGTTTTAATTATAATGTGGTTTAATAATGTTTTAAGGGCAGAGGGAATATGTTGTTTTAAGGTTTATGCTATTTTTTTATGCTGTAAACCACCCAGATTGGGCTACCAATGGGCAGTATAAAAATAAAATTTATTATTATTATTATTTATTAAATTTCTTTCATTGTCTAATTTTATCCAATTTAAAAGCCAATATAGTATACAAGCATAATAGTATAATTTTAAACCCGGTAATCCCATACCTCCTCTTCTTATCTCGTTATGCATTGTTTTCATTCTCACTTTTGTTTTTTTCCCTTCCCAAATAAAATTTACTAAATCTTTCTGCCATTTTTTAAATGGTAAAAAGTTCATTAGAATAGGGGCATTTTTGAATAAAAATAATATATTTGGTAACACATTTATTTTTATTGTTGCAGTTTTACCCATCCAAGATAGTTTCAGGATTTTTCCACCTATTCAAGTCTTTTTTTATTTCTCCCCATATCTTCTCATAATTGGTTTTGTATATATCAGAGTTTTTCATTGTAAAATTTATTCCTAAATATTTTACTTTTTTTCTCTTGAAATTTAGATTTATCTTTTAAATATTTTTCTCCTTTTGTTAAATTGATCAATAACATCATTGTTTTTTTTCTCTATTTATTTTAAGGCCAGCAACCTCCCCAAATTGTTTCAGAATTAGTAATAATTGTTCTACATTCTCTAATGGGTTAGCTACCGATACCATTCGATCATCAGCAAAAGCTCGAACTTTAAATTCTTCTCCTTTTAATTTTACTCCTTGAATCAATTTCTCTTCTCTAATTTTGTTCATTAATATTTCAAAGTTTAATATAAATAATAGGGGGGGACAACAGACATCCTTGTCTTATCCCTTTCTCAATTTTAAAGGTTTCAGTAGATTCCCCATTTATTAGTAATTTGGCTTCCTGATTATAGTAAATTGTTTTTATCCATTTTGTAAAATTTCCTCCTATATCAATTTTTCCTAATATTTTAAACAAAAATTTCCAATTTAGACTGTCAAAAGCCTTTTCAATATCGAAAAAAAATGCCAATTTCTTATCTATGTTTTTCCCATGAAATTCTATAAGATTTATTAGATTCCTCGTGTTGTCTTTAATCATTCTCCCCGGTAAGAATCCTGCCTGATCTTCATATATCCACTTTACTAACCATTTTTTCAGTCGACTTGTCAATATATTTGTAAAGATTTTATAATTGCAATTTAATAGGGAGATAGGCCTGTAATTTTTTGGGGGGTTAAGTTGTCTTTATTTTCTTTCAGTATCAACGTTATTTGCTTGAAGCCATGTTTTGGGTATATTTCCCTCTAATATCCCATTCATAGTTTTTTGCAAGGGCCCTATCAATTAATATACAAAAGTTTTATAGTATTCTGGAGTAAATCCACCTGAACCTGGGGATTTATCAACTTTGATCTTCTCTACTGCCTCCAATATCTCTGAAACTTGAATTTTTTTATTCAATTCCTTCTTATATTCATCCATTATTTTATTCAAATTTATTTGATCTATATATTTCTCAATTTTTCCTATTTTATCCTCTCCTTCCTTGTATAACTTGGTATAATAATTTAAAAAGATTCTTTTAATTTGATCTTGTTTTAAAAATATGGTATTTCCTTCTCTTACATTTGGTATTGTCTTTTTCATTTGCTCTTTTCTCAGTTTAAAAGCTAGATGTTTGCCCAGTTTATTAGAAAACTCAAAATTTTTCTGTTTCAAATATTTTTTTTTTATTTCTTCTACCATTAATATAGATACTTGGGCTATTAACCCTTCTTTCACTTTTTTCTCCTTATGTCTGTTTTGAGGTTCCTCTTCACTTATTTTAATTTTTTGCTCCAATTGTTTTAATTTCTCTTCCTTTCTCTTTTTCACTTCTGAGATTTTTTTCAGGAAATAACCCCTCAAAAATGCATTGGATGTTTCCCACACCATATCCATTGATACCTCCTTTTCCATATTTTCTTTGAAGAAAAAATTAAGCTGTTTCTGGGCCTTGATCCTAACATTATCTTGTTTTAAAAGTTTGGGGTTTAGTTTTCATTTAAATTCAGTTTTCCTTGTTTTCATCATCATCATAATGGTGTTATGATCTGACCATATTGCTGGTACTACATCTATTTTAGAATTTTTTTTACAAAGAAAAGTAGATACCATAAACATATCAATTCTCGACCATGCGTTATGGGGTGTGCATGTGTGTGTGAAAAAAGTATATTCTTTTGCATTGTTGTATAAAATTCTCCACATGTCCTTTAATGCTAAAGGGGAAGAGGGGAAGAAACTCTCATCACAGGAGTCAAAATTACACCTCAAAAAGTCTATTTCTTCCTTTTAGATCACAGTAAGAATAAATCCTTATTTTAAAATTAATTTAAAGTAAACTAGAGTCCAAATCTATAGAGCATTCAAAATATATTCAGAATATAATTCCGCTTAAGTTATTTGCGCTTTCAATTTTACAGACTGATTTTGTTGGAACTTTCTTCCTTTTTTTGCTCACTTTTAAGTCTAGTGGAACTTCAACCTCCCCCTTTGTATTTCCAAAACTATTTTGTCACCATTTCTGTTTTGCCACATGATGATATTTTCTGAAGTTAAGCATCCAAACTTAGTTAAGATAATCCAAGTATATTACAGCAAAATTATTCATAAAAACATTTAAAAAATGGTGGCGTCTCAGTCACCCATAAGGTTCTACAGCAGGGGTAGGCAACCTTTCCACTTTAAGGGCTGAGGGACTTCAGCTTCCAGAATCCCAGGAGCTATTGGCCAACATGGGACTATTGGCCAACATGGCTGAGGCTTCTGGGAGCTGAGGTCCCTCAGCCCTTAAAGGGGAAAGGTTTCCTACCCCTGTTCAACAGCAACATGGTCATGGTTCTCCAATCCCAGCTACTTCTCTTCCTTTACCTCCCAGTAGAATTGCAATTCATCTGGGAAATTTCCAGGTCCAAGATTGATTAAGGGATCTCTGTTGAGATCATCCGAACCCCAAATACCAAGGGGAGTCGATTCAATTGCTTATTTGATCTCCTCAGTGATTTTATAACCACATTGTCTGAGAAGCCTCTTCATGCCAACCCAGAAGTCAGGAAAATATTACTTTCTTTGAAACATATTTATTAATTCAAACATTGTTTCCACTTTATTGTTTATATTTTGTCTGTGTTGTACACATCACCCTTTACTCTGTATATTATATTGCAGAAAGTGTGGGAGAATAATAAAACCAGACAAACATGTCTCAAAGTGCTGAATAAGTTTGAAAGCTTTTGAACACTATACTAGGAATATATTCTGATTTACAGGCAAGATATGACTGCTTAGCTGGCAATATTATCTGCCAAACCTTATCCTTATTTTCTGTAATGGTGACCTACCACAAATTTTAATGTTGCCAGGATAGTCCTTAAATAAATATTGGAACATCAGTATAAAGGTTTAGCATTTTAAAAAAACAAACACCACTGTGTGTGTGTGTGTGTGTATAGGTGCCTTTAAGTTACCTGTCAACTTATGAGAATTCCATAAGATTTCATAGGCAAGGGATCCTCAGATGATTTTTCCAGTTCCTTCCTCTGAAATATAGCCTACAGCAACAGTTTCCAAGATCAGAAAGGATCTGGTGCTGAACCATTACTGAACTCAATGATGTACTCCACTTACATTAAACTGGGTGGGGAAAGTTTTTAACATATTAAACTACATTTATGTTAAATACTAGCATCAATATTAGAATCGTAGGACTTACAGATAAAGCATATAATGCTTTCAATGACAACTTTTCCTGCAAGGGACATATTTCATTATAGATGCCTTCAAAAGTGTCATTGAGTTTAAGAGCCTTTGCATACTGCTAGAAATAATACAGCTTGAGTCCACTTTAACTGCCCTGGCTCAGTGCTAGGGAATCATGAGAACTGTAGTTTTTTTTTTTTTCTGAGACATTGAGCCTTCTATTTCAAAGAGCTCTGGTGCCACAATAAACTACAGTTCCCATGACTCCCTAACAATGAGCCAGGGCAGTTAAAGTGGACTCAAACTGCATTATTTTTGGCAGTCTATAAAGGCCCTATGCTACAGTGGCATACAAACTTCACAGTTTCATTGCTAGCTTGGGATGCTCTAGGACGACACCTCTATTTTGTGGTTGGGGAAAGCTATCTTAAAACATGTATCTAGCAACTTTTGCAATTAATGTTTGGCACTAATCTGATGAATTTCTTCTCTTCCTTCTGCTTCCTACTCAGTCTTGACAACATTCATGCTGTTCACTCATTCTTCAAACACCATGATCTAAGAAGGGAATGGTATAAAACTTGAAAATTCCCTGCAAAGATGCCACTCATATGCCCTTTAAAATAAATTTTTAAAATTACTAGAAAATATTATTCATTATATAAAAACAGGTTTATGTTCACCTTTTATGTTACTTTTAAAATTGTATTCATTTATAACTTCAATACCATCCTGTCTCTGGTTCTAAAGAGATTTCTTGTACAGTTGTTTATCATACACAGTTATTCATTAAGATGAGTTCTTTGCTAAAGTGACCCAATTGCTTACAATATCATGGTTTGTAAAGGGATCTTTCAGCATGAGCCTTATTACATGGGGAAACAATGCCAAAACACAGTGGGAGAGTAGCAGTTTTTTCTGTGCCTCTCCACATGTCATCTTAGCACTTCCATTCTCTTCCTGAGGGAGGCAGTAGTAAAAGTGTCCCTTTGGTCAAACTGATTATTTCAGCATGACAAAACACACACTTTTGCTACTCTCCCATTCTGTTTTGACTTTCTTTTCACATGTGTAAGGCTCTAATCATGTGAAAGAAGCTCTGAAAGATGCTGCAAGATCCCTTTGCATACTGATATTCCAGATCAATATGGCTATGTCTCTGAATATCATAGTTTGAATGTATGGCATGAAAATTGAAGAAATAAAACTTTTTTTTTTTTGTATGAAAGTCAAATGGTGGTAGAGGATCAAAAATTGCAACATTTGGACAAATGTATTTGGCACATGACAGTTTAACAGCCTGTTAGCTCTGACCTCATATAATTTGATTTCTCTGTATAATCACAGTATATAGCATTGTGGCTTCACATTTCTGTCTCCACTTTCTCTATTAAAGCAGTGCCAGCATTTTATACTATGTTGGCCTGTTAATCATCTGAAAGCTATTTTCAGAACTACCTACCACAGCTGTTTGTGACTCTTCTTATTAACATTAACTATTCAGACATTTAACAATGAGAAGGCATTTGCCTGTATGAGAGCAGATCCTGCACAGGTGTAGGAAAGAACAGCTTTATTGATTTCAGTAGAACTATGTTGATATATACCAGCTGTGGAGCTAGCTTATAATGTTTGGCTAGCAAGCAACATAACCACAGTGATTAACTCTCTATTCATCATGTAAGTCTCTTTTGAACAGATGCAGTCATTCAAGATAATGAATGTGAAATTGTGAGTGGTTTTTGTGTTTCACTTAGTATTGGTGCATAGGAGATCACCCAAGTCATTCATTCATTTCTGATGGAAGCTCTGATTAAAAAAAGAAGAAAAGAAAGTATACAATGCAGAAGGGCAACCATATTGACCCAGAGACCACATCATTTGCCTTGTTTATTTTATTCAAATACAAACATTATCCTTGTGCACACCTTGTATTTGCTGTGAAACTAGACATCCTTACAAATTCATGTAATTAATCAATGGGCATCAGTACTTGATGTGAACTTTTCCTTCAGGACTTGTAATGAGCACTTCAATTATTATTTATTCATATGGTGGTAAGACCATCCTAATTTAGGTTGGTCACCTTCAGGGCAGGGGGTGTGCACTGGATAGAGTGGCTTGCATTGGCACCACCCTTGTGAGCATGCTGGAACCCCTTTTTGTTTAGAAAAGATGTTTACACAGTCATATCATATGGAGGCTGTGGCTTTATTCTTTTAAGACAACTTCTTGGATTCAGGGTGGTATTGACCCTTGTGCTCTGGAGAGCATTGTGTTATTAATGCCCAGTCTCAAGTTTGTTAGAAACCCACACATTATTTAGGATTGTCTGTGCTCACTGCAGTTTTAATCAATACAGTACAATAATCAATACAATAAAAATGAGGATAGATTTAATTCCATATCATTGATTTGAGTCTACATTTTAGGGTGTGGGGACAAGATTAAAGAAAAAGAATAATTCTTGCTGATAAGATGCTCCTAAGTAGAACTGTTCAAATTAGGGTAGACCTATTCAATCAATGGATTTATTATCACTGAGGGTTTGAAAGAAAATACAGATTAGCTGAGTATTTCCTTGATGACTCCAAGAAAAATATAGGAAACAACAATACATGGTCTTAGCTACAGTTTCAACCAACAAAGGCTTGGACATATTATATAAACATATAAACATATAAAGGTCTTGGAAATTCTTTTTTTTTTTTTAAGTTAAGAGAAAAATTAACAATGTCATACCAACATCACTCTGTGGTAATTAAAAAAGAAAGATAGAAAGATGGCCTCAAAGAACCACCGTATGAGAATATACATTGTCAAAAAGCCTGCTGGTCATAGATACTTAAAAATATACATTGCATTGTACATTACAGCTAAAGATCAGATAAAACTAAAGGATTTAAATAAAGCAAAACCTCCTGGACAAAGCGCAACCACAAGAAACACACCTTTGAAATCTTAAGAACAATATGAACAAAAAATACCTTAAAATGAAATGTCTGTTTTCCTTATAAATCTAAATCCCAATGTTAGAGTGTAGTCAAGAGTGTTATTAAGGGGAATTTATAATTAGCTCAAATTACAAGAGGGGCTGGCTGCAACAGCCCTGCGGATATTGCCTTCCATTATGTATGCCAAGTAGGACCTGGAGTAGATACAAGCTTTTCCAATTAATATCCTGATTTATCAATAATAATAGCAACACACACTATGCACAAGCACACACACACACATACAAGGCTCAGGAGATCATGGGTTGCTGTGGAAAGGTTTTGAGGCAAAACTATGGGTGATACTCACTATAAATGAAGCCTTCTCTGGGGTCCAATTGGGTGAAGTGGAATGAGATGCAACTGTTTTGAGAGCGCAGGATGAATGGAGGTGCCAGTACCTAGATCAGAGAACAAAGTGATGCAGGTTCCCCCTGAACTCAGACTACTGACCCTGAGTGGAAGAATCCAGGGGTTTTAAAAGGCAAAATCGAGCCCCTGGTGATATGCTTAACTGCTTGGCTAACAGTCTAGACAAAAGGGTCTGATTGCTTAGCCATTGCTTAGATCAGGGGTAGGCAACCTTTCCCCTTTAAGGGCCAAGGGACTTCAGCTTCCAGAATCCCAGGAGCTATTGGCCAACATGGCTGAGGCTTCTGGGAGCTGAAGTCCCTCGGCCCTTAAAGGGGAAAGGTTGCCTACCCCTGGCTTAGATTGTTTGGTTAAGGTTTAGACCAGGGGTAAGCAACCTTTCCCCTTTAAGGGCCGAGGAACTTCAGCTCCCAGAAGCCTCAGCTATGTTGGCCAATAGTCCCATGTTGGCCAATAGCTCCTGGGATTCTGGGAGCTGAAGTCCCTCGGCCCTTAAAGGGGAAAGGTTACCTACCCCTGGTTTAGACAAAGGTGTTAGATTGCCTAGATGAGGTAATCTGGTCTGGCAATATTCAAGTAGGAAATGAGGGGATTGAGTTGTCTGGCCAGCTCATAAGTCGAGATATCTTGGCCATTATCCTTCTGATTATGGAGGTGATGATTGTCCATTTGCAACTCCCAAATTGTCTGCCTGACTCAGGGACTGGTGATTTTCCAGTCTTCCAGGTGACCTGGGCATGACCTCTTTACCATGCCTTGGAAGCAGATGGAGTCTGATGCAGAGTCCATCTGGGGCCATGTGGAATTCATACACACACCAACATTCAGAAAAAATGCACTTATGGTAACAATGGTTTTACATGTTACCAAAAATCAACAAAGACAAGAAATGCTGTTGTCTCAGGTAATTGCATGGTGCAATGGTTTGAACACTGGAATATGACTCTGGAGACTAGGGTTTTAATCCCCACTCAGCCATAGAAATACATTGGGTGACCTTGGGCAAGTCACACTCTCTCAGCCTCAGAAGAAGCAAAGCAAAGCAGCTTCATTTATATACTGCTTCATATTGTGCTATGGAGTGTCTAAGCAGTTTACAACTGTAAGCTTATTGCCCCCCAACAGCTGGGTACTAATTTTAGTGATCTGGGAAGGATGCAGGCCTGAGTTATGCCTGAGTCTGGGCTAGTATTGAACTCACAACCTTGTGGTCTATGAGGGCCCCTCCCTCCTCAAACAAATCCTGCCAAGAAAACCACACAATCAGATCACCTTAGGGTCACCATAAGCCAGAAACAACTTGAACACAGCAGCAACAATAGGTAATATAAAAGCATTGAAGGATTCTATCTATATACTGTGATTGAACTATGTTAAAAAAATCTATCCCATCATATATTAATATATTGCATGAAATAACTATATTTATTGCATCAATTCTTTTTTAGAACTGGATCCTTGAATCACCAGTATCAGTTTGCTAAGAATACACTTGTTGATTTGGAATTTACATCTGTTTATACCAATATACCACATTACAATAGGAGTCAAGCTATAAATGCATTCCTCAATACCAGAAGTTCTAATGATCCTGGGTTATTATCACTTTAATACTTGCAATAATTTTATATTTGGTAGAGAACACTGCTCTTAGCTACAGGGCACAACTATGGTACTTATATCTCTTGTTCTTATGTTAATCTACACATGGACAAACTGAAAACGTACATGCTTAGAGAAGCTAGTGACAGAACTTTTATCAAAATTAACTATATATTTTATTGTCTGAATGAAGTGTAAGCTACATCTATATAACTTTAAATATTATAGTCATTCTATTAATCCCATAAATAAATGTCCACATAGTAGCAGCACTGATCTTCAACTAATTCATTCTTTCAGCATTCAAATTATCATTGGTTTTTATAATAAGGCTACTGATACCCGTACCTATCTGGATTGAAATTCCTGGCATCCCAAGCATGTAAAGAGAAATATTATTTGCAGCTTGACTCTCAGAATTGGATGCATATGTAACAATGAAGAAAAGTACTGTAAAATCACAAGTAAATCTTTTTTTAAAAGAACCCCTGCTTCTATGGGATGTTTCTTAGGGCATTAATTATATTGTTGAACAAGAAACCAACTTTTCAGCTGAAAATCTTTCAAAGGATATGTCAGGGAACAGTGAATATTGTATTTCATTTGGATTCTCTTTTCATTGTATTCCACCATTTCCCAACTACCACATCAATTAAGGCAGGGGTAGGCAACCTTTCCCCTTTAAGGGCTGAGAGACTTCAGCTTCCAGAAGTCTCAGCCATGTTGGCCAATAGTTCCATGTTGGCCAATAGCTCCTGGGATTCTGGGAGCTGAAGTCCCTCAGCCCTTAAAGGGGAAATGTTGCCTACCCCTGCGTGCTATGGGAAGCTTGCCTTAAATCACCAGTCACCGGATACTGTATCACAATTTTGTGAATTCAGCTGTTACATCATCTTTGTTTATCTGAAGAACACTTTCAAGAACACTGTGACTAGCAGAACCTACTGTATTAAACATATCATCTCCTGCAGCTTCTGCAAACTAATGTATGTCATAGAGTACAGATTGTTTTACATATGTGACAGGTTGATATTAGAGAGTGATTATGGTAGGGCTTTTTAAAGTAAATAAGGTAAGGTGTGAGAGCAGGAAGGGGATGAATGAGTAATCATAGTACAGTGTTTGTGTGCTGGATGCTGAATGACTGAAATAAATATATGATGGCTGAAAGAGAAGTGAAAGAAATGACAGGTTTCAGTGTAAATGTTTGGATTTCAAGGTAGTTGGTGCATAGTAATAAAAGGTTAAGTATAAAGAATTTAAAACTACAACCACAAGCTGATATGAACATACTTTTGATCAACTGACTTATCTTAAATTTTTTGGTTTTTAGAAAAAGAAAAAAACAGAAAATGATGCCTGTTTATTTGACTTGGATATTAAGGATTGTGTCAAAGCAGGAAAAGCAAGACAGATTTCAGGATATTGTGGCAGTAGATTATAAGTTAAAAGTAGAAAAGTACATTATGTTATTTTTTGTTTTAAAAAATTCCAGCACCCAAGCAGTAGCATCAGTTAGAGTGAGTATAATACAAATGTCCAGGATGCAATTTGCATTATAAAGGCAATAACAATACAAATGTCCAGGATGCAATTTGCATTATAAAGTGATAACTGACAGATACATGGTGTTCAGAAGCAGAACTCTGAAATATTGACTAGAAAAACAAAACAATCAGTGGGCAGACATTTTAATTTTGATCAGAGATAATTTGTTGGTGACTGGAATAGAAGTATCATTGGATGCCATAACATTAGAGAGCAGGAAAAACTTATTGACATGTAGATTTAGAACTTTAGCACCTCTTGGTTAGAAGATAGTATGTAACAACATCCATTCAGTTGTTTATACTCCATCCTGTATATTCTGTAATTGCCATCTTGAGGGGGCCTTCCTTTTTCAGAGCATTTAAAGTAGGTAGAAACTGAAACATCTTGCCTTGAAATTAAAATATCACTGTTTTGTTAGTCACTCTACAACATCCAGATTTAGATGTAATTACTGCTACCCAAAGAAAGGTGGGGAAGGTGAAGTGGTCCCCACCAACTGTGTCAGAGCCACTTTAAATGGGGAAATTAGCTTAAGATTTGCAAGAGACTAGGTAACTTTAGGATTGGTTGCACCTAGTTCTGAGTGAATTAAGAAAGGGTTTTTTTAAAGGAATTTTATTTAGGAATTTATTTGGGAAGAGTGCAATCAAACAAATGATAGTAATTCAGTCAGACACAGCATTCAGAACTAAGCAAAACTGAAATATGGAAATTAGATAGCAGAGTTTGAGGGGTGCAGAGGGGTGATAATTACTTGTTCAAAGAGTAAACCACAGAAAGTGGGAGTGGCTCAGACTGGGGTCTGAAGGTGACACAGGGAGTAGAAGAATCTCTCAGTGCACAGGAGGGGGTAGGTTTTGGGACCAATATTTATATCTGAGATCCTAAGCTCAAGGGGTATACTACCTTACAAGGTAACAAAAACCTGATGGTTTTTCTGAGGATTTGACAAGGGAATTCTGGACTAGTTGATAGCTTTAACTTTAGGGTTACAAAAACAGTGATTGCATTAGGATGGCTCCAGGGTGAAGGGATAGGGAAGTTGGCTGGGAGTATGGTAGGGGTAGGTAGCAAGTCCTGGCTTAGTGCTTTGTTGCAATGGGACCATTTTTGTCTCTTGGTCACAAGAGGAAATGCAACATGAGGGAGGAAGGATGACTGGTACATCCATTTAGCTTTGATTGTAAGAAATAAGCTGTTCCTTTCTAATTTGCCAGCTTCAGAGAGGTTTCTTTTGCTTCACAAACTCTGCCATACTATAGCTGAGGATCCTAGGAATAGAACCATTCTGGGAATACTCAGGATTTGAATCCAGGGAGGAGACATCCAGTTGTAAAATTTTCTGCAAGCTATTACTGGTGGGAGAATTATCTTTTTTGGCAAGTAGAATGAGGTTGCTTCTGGGAAAACAGAGTCCCTTTTATGGTATTTCAACCTAATGACTCCAGAAAGACAATAGGGATTACATTTGTAATCTAAGGGCCTGAGGGGAAAAGTTATCTTACCCTTGGGTTTTCCTATTTGCAGGAAGAATGCACTGACCAGAATGCCAGCTCCCACACTGTTCACATCACCCCCACCATCTGCAAAGATGGAATCAATATAATGGAACATTCACAGCTACAAGCAGCACCACACCATTATTTTTTCCTGTTCCATTGAAAATGCATGTACACAAAAACATAATAACTCTGCCAGCTGCTGTCAATCATATCCCACCCAGCTGTCAGCCCATTGGACATCCCATTAGACAGTTGTGCAACTGGCTGCTTGATCACATGATCAATTGACTCCCCATACAGTACATTCATGCACCCAGTGATAAAATGACACAGCATTATCATGGAGCTCCCCACTCAATATATGTCCTCTTTTCCACCTTCCCCTATAGTCCCCTGATGGGCTACCCAGTTTATTGTCATTTCATTTAACAGGGTGTACAATGGGTTGATGGTGCTGTGGGTCTGTGATGCACTGACCACTCATGTGCTTGTGCAATTGACCCATGGCTGGGTGACAAAAATATGGACATCAATTTCCAATTTCTGCACTGATGCACAGTCACACATCAGTGTGATAGTTTGCTCTTTTCAGCTTGAACTAGAGCAAAACAGAATGTTTTCTGCTTCGGTGTTAAACTTCAAAGCACATTTTGGGTCTATTTTCCTCTCATTCAAGTCATATGCATAGTCTGAACAGTTAGGGTTTGAAATGTGGCAGGGCCATTTCTTTTAGCCTGTGTTGACAGCCTCTCCACATAGGCTAACACATCCTTGTATTAAAAGCTATAGTATCTTAGCGGGAAAAATATCAGTTTGGCAGATAGCACATGTAATAAAGGAGGCAATGGTTGACACTAGAAATAAAACAACAGCACGGAGATAATAAACTATATGTAGAATGTCCAGGGCTGGTGAGGAAGGTATTTGCAGCATTTCGGAAGAGCTCCTGAGAAATGCTACTTTGCGTTGGATAAATTGAAAGAAAATCAACAGGAAACATAGAAGAAGTCAAGATAAAAACCCTTTTGGCATAGATGGTTCGAAGCAATACCCACAGAGGACTCCTGAAAGGCTGGGAGCAAGCCAAGGCAGAGGAGAAGCTGGGTAGAAGCCGCGACAAGCTTAGTGAAAGCCAAGGGAGAGGAAGGGAGTAGTGACTGATACGAAGCAGCTGAAGCGGCAAACCGCAAAGTGCCATTGCCAGCCAACAATAAGCTTGTATAAAGCAACAAGTTTGAGGGAAGAACATCAGCCAAACAGTGAGCTATCAAACATTAAAAGCCTAGCTAGCAATAAATACTAAAGAATGGACTAAGCACATGCAGTTATATTAATCAGGACGATAGTTCACAGAAAATACCTGGCTATTAATCAGGAGATAAGTGGCTGTGGAGTAAAGTAAATTGCTAAAACAAAAGAGTAAAGAAAGAAAAGAGAAAAGAGAGATTAATATAGCAACAAGAAAGACCAATATAACACAAGAATATAAGGACAGTATAAGAGTACAAGGAAATTAAAGGCATTAAAAGAGAAGTGTCAAATAAAAATTTAAAGCAGGGGTAGGCAACCTTTCCCCTTTAAGGGCCGAGGGACTTCAGCTCCCAGAATCCCAGGAGCTATTGGCCAACATGGGACTATTGGCCAACATGGCTGAGGCTTCTGGGAGCTGAAGTCCCTCAGCCCTTAAAGGGGAAAGGTTGCCTACGCATGATTTAAAGGAACAGTACAGAAGTACAAGGAAAGAGAAAACAAAGCTGTAAGGGAAAAAAGAGAAAGATTGAAAAACTGAAATTCCTATGGTTGAAAATTGAAAGACTCAAGGATTGAATAAAAGATTCATTGTAGGTAAAAGCAATCAGTAATTTCCATAAACATAAAAGACTGTAGAGGGAAAATGGCAACATCTAAAATAGCAACAACAGACCCTCAAGCACAAGAACAAACCTATAGGAGAAAGTCTAGTGAACAAGTGTCAATTTTGGAGGAAATAAGTAAACTTCAAGCTGAGACTGAACGTAATATGAAAAGGTAAATGAAAATGCTGAGAGCTGATATTAAGGCAGATATGAAGATGAAACTTGAGAAAAAGGCATCTTTAGAGGAAGTAACAAAAGATATAGCAAACATTAAGGAGAGGTTGGATGCAGTGGAAGAAAAAACAGGAAACATAGAAGAAGATATAACGAAAATAAAAATAAATGAAAAATCAGAATCAGAAAAAAGGCTGGACCAAAAAGTGTTGGATGACTATAAAGAGAGAGAATTAAGATTCGGGGAGTAAAAGAAATGAAAAATGAAGATTTGTATGAATATTTCCTACCAATTTTGGCTGAATATGCAGAAATAGATGTGCAGGATATGAACTGGGAAATAAACAAACTCTTTCGCCTCAACTCCCAAGTAGCCAAAGATAAAGGCTGGCCCAGAGATATCATAATCTATTTTCTAAGGAAAAGAACAAGAGACAAAATTCTGGAACTGAGCTATAAGAAAACGTTAACAATTGATGGAGAGGAGGCAAAACATTTTAAGAATGTACCCAAAAGAATCTTGAGGAAGAGAGAAGATTATAAATTCTTAACATACTTTCTTAACAAACATATAATAATATATAAATGGGAAAGACTTGAAGGAATCTCAACCTTATTCAGACAAAGATGGTACAAGATTAACAGTGTCCAGAAAGCCAAAGACATTTGGAAAAGGTGGTAATAAAAAATTTAAGAAAACCCTTAAGGCCAGGCCTACAGGAATACAGAAGCAGACTAAGGTCAGCAGATAAAGCAAAAGGAGAGAAAAAATGAGGAAGAAAGTACAGAAGATGAAGAAGAGGAAGAGATG